>JAYESA010000014.1:5296221-5788721 GCA_036927795.1 Iris macrosiphon
AAAAGAAGAAGAGACTTGACAAGAAAAAAGAAGAAGAGACATGAGAGAGTAAAGAAAAAGGAAGAAGAGACATGTCTCGTGGAGAGAGGAAGTAAATGATAGAAGTAATGAAATAAAGAGGAGAAGTTGGTGGGAGGAGTGAGTTATAAGAAGAGGAGGAAGAAGAAGAACGGAGTGCACTAAGAAGTAAGACACAACAGTCATTGTGAGCACATAGCAGCAATTCGAGCAGCCTTCATTTTCTCTCATTTGCAAGTGGACACAACAGTTTTTGTGAGCACACAATCCTTATTGTTGAAGGTCTCTATTTTATTCTCCTTCATCTATACTCTCATTTGTATATGCAATAATTTTATGTTAGTTTTTATTTTTTAAATGTTAGGATACTAGTGTTTATTTAGTGAATTTAAGTTATGTAACGTACAAAACGACGGACAACCAAAATATGTGTTTTGACAACCATAATTGTACAGATGGACAGCCAAAACGATGGACGTATTCCTGGAGGACCTACTACGAATTTAATAATCCAGCAACGTGCGAAACATATATCTAGTTTGGTATCTTATGGGAATGTACAATAAAATTTAATTGTGTAAATCAATACGAATGATATTTTGTACATGTCAACTAATAACATCGTCTATGTTTTCATATATAGCAATACGATTATACTAATGATGAACGGTGCCGAGAGCATGTCTCGTGGCGTCACGATAGCAGACTTGGGTATTGGAGGTTGAGCGACCACCAGATGACACTGTTAAAAATATTTGACTTTTATTATGTTGAACAAGATAGAGACTTAATCTTCAGTTTAGTTGAGCGTTGGTGGCCCGGACGAAATACCTTCCAGTGAGAGATGAGTATTATTCTAGCAGATGTGGCAAATATTTTAGGTTTACCTATTACGGGTGAACCTATAATATTTGATAAATCAATTTTCGCCAACACTATGATTACGAAGTACCTAGGTATGGAGGCACCGCGTAATAAACCTAGTAAAAAGCTTGTGACGTTTACGTGGCTCCGTCACAACTTTCTGCACCTAGATCGTACTGGTGAAACAGTTATCTCAGTGGATGAGGATCGGGTAAGTATGATTTTTTTCGCAACTTATGTTATTATTTACGTAATATATTTTTAATTTAATTTAACACATCTTTTCTTCATCATTTGTTCAGGTCATTGCTTGCACCAGAGCCTACTTGCTAGGTTTATTAAGCTGAATGTTGTTTCCAGACTCATCAGATTTAGTTGATTTACGTTTTCTACCTTTTTTTGGTAGACCTGGCCGCACCTACGCGCCACGCTTGGGGAGCGTCAGTGTTGGCATATTTATATAGTTCTATGACATATTTTGTACAATTTGAAGACATGGATGCAACGAAGGTAAATTTAAGTGGTTGCGCGACATTAACACAAGTATAAAAATATGTGCACTTATATCATATGAAAAGTTTTACTTAATTCTATTTACATTAAAAATATGTGCACTTATATCCTATGCTCGTATTTTATAGGTTTGGTCCTACGAGCATTTTCATATTGGTAGGCCAGTCTCCCATATTAATACCGACGTTGGTGTCTTCCCGTCAACTTTACGGTGGACTAAGGATGCAGCAGATCCAGTACACTGTGAACATGCAGTTATCTCTTTATACCGGGGCGAATTTGATATACTGAAGTATAACGAGGTAAAATATTTTTATTATTATTTTATAAAACCATTATTACCATTATCTTATAATTTTTTGTCATAAAATAGGTGACATATTGTCCGTACCAGCTTGAGCAGAATCCTACTAAAATACAAACAACAGCCTATGACCTTAGTGTCCATAGTTGTTTCCTAATATTCGACAGTGAAATCATGTATCATCCAGCTGATCGTGTTATTCTACAATTCTGGGTGAAACAAAAGATTTCCGACGAGCCACCATGTTTAAACTGTAGTAGAGGGAGTACAGCTAAAAGAGCAAGCAAAATGATTCCACAGTGAAATTCTAGATTGGAGACACAGCCCGCGGTACAGTCGTCTCAACTAATGGACTCTATAGATGAGGGTAAGTTATTTAAAAAGTTGAACAAAATAAAATTTTCAAAATTATATGAAATCATATGCTCATATTTGTTTAAATGGTGTAGCATTAGGTGATATTGCCTATAGATCTTGGTAGGGAGCTCCTCTTATCAGTAACCGATCCTACTGATATGAGGAGTTGCGATTCCAACATCGGGTCGTTGATGATGGTAGTTATCGTGAATGGTATCAATGTGTAATTGAGAAGGTACATATTTTATTGATAAAAATGTTTGTCTCCATAATTTTTTTTAAATAAATTAATTGGATTCTACTTAATATTTCAGCTTCCAAATTTGAATCTAGATGTGAAAATCATCCAGTGAGAGACTCGTTGAGCACAACAGTAAGATCATTTTTGGATTATGTGCAAGCAATTCTGACTCCCTTGAACCCTCCATTACATATTCCACCGGATTATCCTCAAGGCTTAGTTAGCCGATGACAAGCACGTTCGTGCAGAAAGTATACCAATGTTTGGCATATGGATAGCCCGCCTCAACAAGATGATGAGGTCCCTCAGCAGGTTGAGTAGGGCAGTTTCCAGTAGGCTGAGTAGGGCAGTTTCCAGAAGGCTGACCATGGCACTTCCCAGCAGCCTGACCAGGGCACTTTCCAGTTGGCTGGCCAGGGCACTTCCCAGTGGGTTGGTCAGGGCACTTATCAGTGGGTGAGCGAGGGGACGTCACAGGCACGTACCCCACAGATGGACCGAGAGGCGGGCAAGGGGACGTCACAACCTGGTGGTGACTATTAGAATTATTACATGTAGATGGCCACTTCTATATTTGATGCACCACAGTTTGATACAACTACTCAGTTATTTGTGACTCCAACAGCGCCGATGCAGACACAGGAGACTAATAAATTTGACCCATGGACACCATTGCCAAGGACAAGACCCGAGGATACAGTAGCAAGAAGAAATAGACTTGGTCTTAGGCCAAGGTGTAACCTCCGATTTCCAATTTCCACAATAATTAGATTTTTATTTATTTTAAAATATCAAATTTTATAAAATAATTCTCCTTGAAAATTTTTATTTGATTTGAACGATGTTTGATTTTAGAAGGTAATTTAAAAATCTTTATAAAAATCATTTTTCCTAATTGACGATGTATTACAAAAATAAATAAATAATAATGTATATATATTCTCTAGTTTCAAATGTCTATTGGCTTGAAATCATAAAGTTAGTTATTTGATAAAATTAATTAAAAGACTAGTGTTTCTTCATAATAAATTTTATAATTAATTGGGGTAGTAAATAAATGAATTACATACTTCCTAATATTTTAAAAAATGAGTTTAATTAGTAGCTAATCGAAAGCCTCTTAAAAACATTTTTTCTTAAATTTCTTTTCTATTTAATTTATCGTTTTCCGTCTCCCATTCACGCCCCCATTCTTCCCACATGAAAAGCCCTTTATATTTAATTCTGGGCCATTCCTCGTTGGGCCAACCCGCAACCCTTTATCCCACACCCTTCTCCCTATTTAGGTTCTCATTCTCACATTTCCCTAGAAACCCTAATCTCCTAATTATTAACTAGCCTCCACAATTCCCAAGCCAACAAGCCATCACCACCATTTTCTTGTGTGCTCGTGTCCGTGTGTCCAGCATCACCGTGTCAGCCGTGATGGCCTCGGGTCCGACCCCGGGTGTCCCACCATATCCATTTCTTTTCCTGTGTCCAGATTTACAGTTTACAACCAGCTTTTCCGTATCCGACACACCCGGACACCACCTCCACATCCACCACTGTACACAGCTTCTCCGTGTCCGGCAAACCCGGACACGTCCGCAGTAAAGCACCCATCGTGTCCTGCCCCGGACACGATCCACAGACCCAACCCCGACACAAAACCCAGAACCCTAACCCTAGACTCGAAGCCGCCGCCCGGAGTCGTCGTCGTCGTCGTCGTCGCCGCTGAAGCCGGTGGCCCGCCGCTGGAACGAAGCCGCCGTCGCCGCCCTGTCGCTGCCCTGGGTTGAACCGCCTGGGATCCGTCGACCGAGCTTCGCTGCCACCACCGCTGGAGCCGCCTCGGACCACCTCACCATCGAGCCCGCCTCCTCGACCAGACGCCGCCGTCGTCGAGATCCCGCGCCGACGTCTCCTCGAAGCCGCTGCCCTCGAGCGCCGAGCCGCCCCCTCGAGCTCGAGCCCGCTGCCCTCGAGCGCCGAGCCCGCTGCCTCGAGCTCCACGTCGAACCGCCGCGCCGACGCCCTGGCCGGCCGACCTCGCCGGAAAACCCCAGCCTGAAACCCCGCAGTGAGCCTCTTCTTCCCCTTTTCTTTTCTCTGTTCTGAAATCAGTATATGTAAAGATAATTAGTTAAGTTAATATTTTGGTATATTAGTTAAGTTAACATATGTAATTAGTTATTTAATTAGTTTAGTTAATTAATAATCAATTTAATTAATTTATAATTTGTTTAATTAATTTATAATTAGTTGAATTAATTTATAGAATTAGTTTAAGTTCAATAAATAGTTAGTGTATTGTAATAGTTAAATTATAATTTAGTTAATTAAATTATATAATCTGTAAATATATATATAATTAGTTATTTTATATAATTAATTTAATTAATGTAATTGGTACATATAATTTGGTTATTTTATATAATTTGGTTATATTAATATGTAATTAGCTAGTTTATGTAATTAGCTTATTTTTATGTAACAAATTAAAAGGGTTTTGATATGTAAAAATAATAATAATTTTTGGTTACATTATTAAATTAAAAAAATATAGTTTCAATAATCTAAATTAGTTCAAATTTAGTTTATTTGGATCGGTGACCGATTTTACCATAAATGAAAAATATTAGCTTTTACATAAATTCTAGTTTTTATAAATAAACTTTTATTTGAAATTATTGTTCAAAATAAGTTCGAAATAATTTATATACGTAAATACGTATTTCTAGTATATGTAATCAATTTAGTATTTATATATATATATTTTTAAAAAGGTATTTTTGCATATGTATGAGTATACATATATAATGTTCAACTAGTATAAATCAAATATGTATTTAAAAAGATATATATATATATATTGTAAATACATTTAAATTGGTGCATGTATAAATATTGTAAGTATAATAAGTGTAATGTATATTATATACGTGTCCCTACTAGATGACCCTAGTTGACTAGTGCCCTGCCTGACATGGCCCTGAGACCAGTATTTTTTGACTGTGTTAGTGTAGCATCTGATGCGAATGTGGTTTGCTTGTGTTATGTTTATAGGACTGTTGGTTTACCCAGGGGATACTCTGGAACAGGACATTGGTTTTACCAGCTAAGGACCCAAGGCGAGTACATTCTCTGATTAGTTTCTAATTTATGATATCTCCTATGTTCACTGTATCTAGTGTAAATATCCATGATCTTGACACGATGGTTACACGGATTGGTATACACGGATCTCGTCATGAGATGTTATTCCTTATTCATGGTGTAGCTTGTACGAGACTTGTTTCCTTGATATCTTGTGCATGTACAGACACTAATTCCCGGGGAGATTTGCTACCTTCCTAGGGAATCCCGTGTCATTGCGTACCATGATTGGATCTACTATACCAGTCGGGGGTGGGGAGTATTTTAGTGTAGATATGTGATCATACCCAACTATCCATGCATCATAGCTCACCCCACATCTCACGTCGGGTGCGGCCTGACCATCTCCATGCCTCATAGCTGTTACGTGTGATTAGCCTGACCTCTCCATGCATCATAGCTAACCAACGGTTAGCCTGACCTTCCGTGAATCATAGCTAATCACATGTAACCAGCCTGATCAAGTTCCCAAGCCGATCACATATTAAAGCTAGTACTCACACACTTAGTCATAGAATTCTTACTCATGGACATATTGTTTCTTTTCCTGCATTTACTTACAGTATTTCCAGTACTTCTCTCATTGTACATTCCTCGTACTTATACATGCATCTGGTATGTTTCCATCTAGAACTGCTACATAGTTTATGTCATTTATATAGAACTGCTATTTAGAGATGTACTTTGCTCCTTCCTGACTGGAAAATATTTTTCCAGACTGTGACATTAGTAGACTGGTTTCTGACACTTGGGGATTGGAAGTAAGGATTGCAGGTATGTATGTTATCATTAGACTTGTGCTGTATTCTTTTATTTCTTCATTTCCTATCGTGCTGTAGTTGTGATTGAGTATTTCTAGATTTATTTTATGATATCCACGTCTCCTTATGGAGTTGGATACTAGCGTGAGATTGTTTAGATAGTACTTGACCTAGACAGCGTTCTACCGCCGATGCTGCGGCGTAGGCTGGACGTACCCACGCTCTCGTGCCCCTAAACCGGGTGCGGGTCGTGACACGTTTTTAGTGGTGGCCCATGCAGGTCTGACTTCGCGAGATGTGCGATATCGTAGTAGTGTGGCGTCCTTGTTATACTACTGCGTACCTGCTATTGAATATAGGACATAGGATACTAGGATGAGAGAGGATACTCAATCACAAATTCTTGAAAGATTTCCTGGGATGACCCCATGAGAATCTTATTTTCAATTTAAATCTTTCCTTGTTTCCGTCCGCTCTCGCTTGTTGTTACTGAACTTGATTCTTGTTGAGCAGTTTTAAAATTTAAAATCTCGGTATCATTGTTGAGTTTGATTCTTGTTGACCAGTTGTTAACTTTAATTCCTGGTATCGTTGTTGAGTTGATTTTAAATTGAGATGAATTTTTACGGACTAGGATTTATGGTATCATCTGATGACATATATTGATGAGGACAGTGAGGAAGGTAAAACGTCTACTTTGGTTATGGAACCTAGAATTTATCGCAGCCATATTAGCTGTGGTGACGAGAACGTAGGGACCTGACTTGGGTGTACATACTATAGTTATGAAGCTTAGGGTCTTTCGCAGCCATACCGGTTGGCGTGGCGAAGATTCTAGATGACATGATTATAGAGTTGCATACCTTAGTTATGGAACCTGTCGTTTATCGCGTCTATGCTTACTGGCGTGGCGAGGATTCTGAGTGTCATGATTTCAGACAGACGTGTATGATTATCAGGTTGTATCCTAAATTGGTTCTTAAAAATATCATCTCAAGACTTATCTATTTCTGTTATTCCCGGACTTTGTTCCACCACTTCTTTCTTTACTAGCAGTAAAGATACCTTCTGTCCTCAATTCAGTCTTTGAGCTCCTATTCCTTGAGGATTTCTTGTTAAGTATGATAATTAGTGGCTTGTAATTTTGTTGTGTCTTGTATTAGTATTGACTGTGTTGCTAGTGAGTTGTCAGTGTTTCTTAGTTGGACATGTGAGCAGTAGGCTTTAATCTAGAGTTAGCCCTTAGCATAGTACCTTGTACCAATGATTCTAGGAGTAGTGTCATTAGAGACTGAGAGTTAAGGAGAGTATAGAGTATCAGTGATAGTTCTCAGAGTTAGTATCAGAGCCAATTACCCGTCCTGGATAATCATGATTATGTAATTGAGTGATCTATGTAAACGATTAAGCATCCGGGAATTGTGTTAAGGATTTATGGAGCATGATGTCCAATTTGATGATTGATATCGGAAAGGTTAAAGGTAAAGAAAGGTATATGTATAAAGGGTTTAATGAGATGTCATAAGTAGAGGAATATCAGGATTAGTAATGGAAGTTGTGAAGCGTATCACGGATTAGTTTAATAGGCTTTAAGGGATTGAAGGAAATACATATACAACCATCGAGATGAGGAACCATACACATACCCATGAGAGTAAAGAAACATGAGTGTTATAGAGGATACAGGTGATCATGAGTCTAATGAGCTTGACGAGATAATCCATTAATGCAGCTAGTGATAGAATACCAAGAAGTGCTAATGATTCTATATCGCGGATTAGTCAAGGATGACGTTAATAACAGTAAGCACTCTGTGTGTTGATAATTAGATGATATACCAATTGACATAATTGAAATCATGAAGGAAAAACACAGTTGATGATAACTTTGATCATTGGAGGTAATAGTGCAAGTGATTCGGGCAGTACAAATTTAGTACACAGTTCTAGACAATAGAGGTATTGAGTGCACCTTGAGTATCAGAGACCGTGAGCACTAATATGTACATTGAGGAGTTATAAAATAAAAGGTGGAAATGAATTTTAAATTTTCAGAATTTTTAAGGAGTTGAGATTTTATGTTGTTAAATTATTGAGGATTCAAATTTGATTCACTAAACATAGTTAAGGCTACAAAGATTTTAGAAGTGATTAAATTTTATTTCGATGTGGAGTATCTAATTTTGAGGAAGTATATGCATTTTTTAGTTGATCGGGAAGTTAAACCTTGACGATTATTTTAAGAGTTAATTTTTGGTAGATGAGAGATATGAATATTAATATATGATTAGTTGATATGGGTACCAGTGTACATGAATAGGAATTAGTTAGTGAATGTGCTAGAGTTAAGTGTTGTTAGAGATAGTAGACACTACAAGTAATATGTTAGCAGGTTCTTTCTTTTCCTTCCTAATGTTCTTTTTCGTCTTTTGATTGATTGATTCCCTAGTAACGTGGTTTATATTCATGATTTTTTGTTAGAACATAACTAGTAGTACCCCCTAACAGAGACTGAAATACCATGACAAAAGACACATGACCTATATTTTCTTAAATTGCATGGCTGTAGGAAGAGTTTTCTTAAACCATGATCATTGGGTTTTGACCATAGCAAAGATCTATGACGAGGTTATGACTGACGAAAAGAGACAAGAGGATTAAATTTGTGGATGAGCATTAAATTAAATAAAGAAATTAGGGGTTGTTATAACGGAGTTGATGGATCATTGATTTTATGATAATCAAGGTATGATTGAAATTCGAGGGCAAACAATTACTTAAAGGGAGAATTAAGAAATTGACAGAGCCAAAAATTTGAGGATTTATTAATTTTAAGGAGGTCTTGATATGATTGAATTGATTATTTAAAATTTGAGAAATTCGAGAGATTATCATTTTATCTATTTGATTGCAAGATAGAAATTTTATATGTTACGAATGTTGCATTGAAGATTCTGGAAGCATCGCATCGTGCATATTTGAGGAAAACGAAAATCAGAAAATAAATATCGTAAATGGAATAGTGTCGAATTAAATTCTTGGGATGAGGAGTTAGATTGGAATAAGCATCAATTGAATTTGAGTTAGATGATTGATGAGTTTTAAAGTTAAATTTTGGGATGCAGGTTTTTAAGTTTTATAAATATGCATTGATTGGGTTTCAATTGAGGGATTGGATAGTAAATTTTGTATTTAGTTATTTACTCAAAATTTGAGGAGGTTATGATGCGACTGGAATTCAATTAAAATATTGAGGATTTGAGTAGTAAAATTTTTTACATTGGGATAATAAATTCAGAGGAAAAAAAAAATATATATATATATTAGTTCAAAATTCGGAGACATTATACATACGGGTAAAGAAATATGGAATGAAATGAAGCTCATGATAAAGAAGATTTTAATATAATTGATTATGGGATCATATAATTGAAGGTCGTAAAGTAAGATCATGGTATATTGAGGTTGTGATTTAAATTGAAATCTTGACCATGACAGTAACATTTGAAATCGAAGAAATAATCGAGGTATAGTTGATGCTAAGATAAACAAACTCGAATTTGATGATGAGGCTTTTGATTCAGAAATTCTAGGATCTAATCTAATAAGTTTGTGGAATTTGAAACTTTTATAGAAAGTAGTTAATGATGAATCACAAGGTTGAGAAAAGTAAAATGAACAAGGATAAAAGGAAGGATTTTCAGATGGTAGTAAGACTACTTTTCCTAGAAATTAAGAAAGGCGATTAGATGTCTCTTGGTTACATTCTGAAGGATGTATTTAAGTTTCTTAAATCAAATTGTCGACCGTATCTTTCGAATTAGCTATAAACTTTCATGTCTATATCATTCATATACTGGGTCTTCCTTGGTTTAGTTACTTTGAAAAGATAACGTGCATTATTCAAATTATCTGTTTTTAGTGATCGTGTCTACTTCCCAAAACCTAAACCTTCTAGAGGATTCAAAGCCGAGCCATGATTCCTCCAAATTATTCCTGTCTTAAACCATATTTTCTTTTCTTCATGTTTCCTTCTGTTTGGTAAATATTTCCTCATAGAAATATTTTCTTCAATGATATATTCATCATTATGAACAACAAAATTTTTCTATCCTAGTCATCCCTAAAATTTCGAGGACGAAATTTTTCTAAGGTGGATAGACTTGTAACCTCCGATTTCCAATTTCCACAATAATTAGATTTTTATTTATTTTAAAATATCAAATTTTATAAAATAATTCTCCTTGAAAATTTTTATTTGATTTGAACGATGTTTGATTTTAGAAGGTAATTTAAAAATCTTTATAAAAATCATTTTTCCTAATTGACGATGTATTACAAAAATAAATAAATAATAATCTATATATATTCTCTAGTTTCAAATGTCTATTGGCTTGAAATCATAAAGTTAGTTATTTGATAAAATTAATTAAAAGACTAGTGTTTCTTCATAATAAATTTTATAATTAATTGGGGTAGTAAATAAATGAATTACATACTTCCTAATATTTTAAAAAATGAGTTTAATTAGTAGCTAATCGAAAGCCTCTTAAAAACATTTTTTCTTAAATTTCTTTTCTATTTAATTTATCGTTTTCCGTCTCCCATTCACGCCCCCATTCTTCCCACATGAAAAGCCCTTTATATTTAATTCTGGGCCATTCCTCGTTGGGCCAACCCGCAACCCTTTATCCCACACCCTTCTCCCTATTTAGGTTCTCATTCTCACATTTCCCTAGAAACCCTAATCTCCTAATTATTAACTAGCCTCCACAATTCCCAAGCCAACAAGCCATCACCACCATTTTCTTGTGTGCTCGTGTCCGTGTGTCCAGCATCACCGTGTCAGCCGTGATGGCCTCGGGTCCGACCCCGGGTGTCCCACCATATCCATTTCTTTTCCTGTGTCCAGATTTACAGTTTACAACCAGCTTTTCCGTATCCGACACACCCGGACACCACCTCCACATCCACCACTGTACACAGCTTCTCCGTGTCCGGCAAACCCGGACACGTCCGCAGTAAAGCACCCATCGTGTCCTGCCCCGGACACGATCCACAGACCCAACCCCGACACAAAACCCAGAACCCTAACCCTAGACTCGAAGCCGCCGCCCGGAGTCGTCGTCGTCGTCGTCGTCGCCGCTGAAGCCGGTGGCCCGCCGCTGGAACGAAGCCGCCGTCGCCGCCCTGTCGCTGCCCTGGGTTGAACCGCCTGGGATCCGTCGACCGAGCTTCGCTGCCACCACCGCTGGAGCCGCCTCGGACCACCTCACCATCGAGCCCGCCTCCTCGACCAGACGCCGCCGTCGTCGAGATCCCGTGCCGACGTCTCCTCGAAGCCGCTGCCCTCGAGCGCCGAGCCGCCCCCTCGAGCTCGAGCCCGCTGCCCTCGAGCGCCGAGCCCGCTGCCTCGAGCTCCACGTCGAACCGCCGCGCCGACGCCCTGGCCGGCCGACCTCGCCGGAAAACCCCAGCCTGAAACCCCGCAGTGAGCCTCTTCTTCCCCTTTTCTTTTCTCTGTTCTGAAATCAGTATATGTAAAGATAATTAGTTAAGTTAATATTTTGGTATATTAGTTAAGTTAACATATGTAATTAGTTATTTAATTAGTTTAGTTAATTAATAATCAATTTAATTAATTTATAATTTGTTTAATTAATTTATAATTAGTTGAATTAATTTATAGAATTAGTTTAAGTTCAATAAATAGTTAGTGTATTGTAATAGTTAAATTATAATTTAGTTAATTAAATTATATAATCTGTAAATATATATATAATTAGTTATTTTATATAATTAATTTAATTAATGTAATTGGTACATATAATTTGGTTATTTTATATAATTTGGTTATATTAATATGTAATTAGCTAGTTTATGTAATTAGCTTATTTTTATGTAACAAATTAAAAGGGTTTTGATATGTAAAAATAATAATAATTTTTGGTTACATTATTAAATTAAAAAAATATAGTTTCAATAATCTAAATTAGTTCAAATTTAGTTTATTTGGATCGGTGACCGATTTTACCATAAATGAAAAATATTAGCTTTTACATAAATTCTAGTTTTTATAAATAAACTTTTATTTGAAATTATTGTTCAAAATAAGTTCGAAATAATTTATATACGTAAATACGTATTTCTAGTATATGTAATCAATTTAGTATTTATATATATATATTTTTAAAAAGGTATTTTTGCATATGTATGAGTATACATATATAATGTTCAACTAGTATAAATCAAATATGTATTTAAAAAGATATATATATATATATATATTGTAAATACATTTAAATTGGTGCATGTATAAATATTGTAAGTATAATAAGTGTAATGTATATTATATACGTGTCCCTACTAGATGACCCTAGTTGACTAGTGCCCTGCCTGACATGGCCCTGAGACCAGTATTTTTTGACTGTGTTAGTGTAGCATCTGATGCGAATGTGGTTTGCTTGTGTTATGTTTATAGGACTGTTGGTTTACCCAGGGGATACTCTGGAACAGGACATTGGTTTTACCAGCTAAGGACCCAAGGCGAGTACATTCTCTGATTAGTTTCTAATTTATGATATCTCCTATGTTCACTGTATCTAGTGTAAATATCCATGATCTTGACACGATGGTTACACGGATTGGTATACACGGATCTCGTCATGAGATGTTATTCCTTATTCATGGTGTAGCTTGTACGAGACTTGTTTCCTTGATATCTTGTGCATGTACAGACACTAATTCCCGGGGAGATTTGCTACCTTCCTAGGGAATCCCGTGTCATAGCGTACCATGATTGGATCTACTATACCAGTCGGGGGTGGGGAGTATTTTAGTGTAGATATGTGATCATACCCAACTATCCATGCATCATAGCTCACCCCACATCTCACGTCGGGTGCGGCCTGACCATCTCCATGCCTCATAGCTGTTACGTGTGATTAGCCTGACCTCTCCATGCATCATAGCTAACCAACGGTTAGCCTGACCTTCCGTGAATCATAGCTAATCACATGTAACCAGCCTGATCAAGTTCCCAAGCCGATCACATATTAAAGCTAGTACTCACACACTTAGTCATAGAATTCTTACTCATGGACATATTGTTTCTTTTCCTGCATTTACTTACAGTATTTCCAGTACTTCTCTCATTGTACATTCCTCGTACTTATACATGCATCTGGTATGTTTCCATCTAGAACTGCTACATAGTTTATGTCATTTATATAGAACTGCTATTTAGAGATGTACTTTGCTCCTTCCTGACTGGAAAATATTTTTCCAGACTGTGACATTAGTAGACTGGTTTCTGACACTTGGGGATTGGAAGTAAGGATTGCAGGTATGTATGTTATCATTAGACTTGTGCTGTATTCTTTTATTTCTTCATTTCCTATCGTGCTGTAGTTGTGATTGAGTATTTCTAGATTTATTTTATGATATCCACGTCTCCTTATGGAGTTGGATACTAGCGTGAGATTGTTTAGATAGTACTTGACCTAGACAGCGTTCTACCGCCGATGCTGCGGCGTAGGCTGGACGTACCCACGCTCTCGTGCCCCTAAACCGGGTGCGGGTCGTGACACAAGGCCTCGTAGGTATTATGACAGGATGGCAAAAGACAGAGAATAAAAATCTTGTACTTCTAGGTTTTATTAGAAATTTATGTATTAGAAATAAAATTACATCAATGAAAATCTTGTACTTCTAGGTAACTTCAAAACGATCGTTAGACCAAACTGTTTCTTTACAATATGTATTAGAAATAAAATTACATCAATAAAATTTATGTATTAGAAATAAAATTACATCAATGAAAATTTTTCTTTACAATTTTTAAAAAAAATCAAACCGTTTCTTTTTTTTATATTTTTTTTTCTAAATTTTTCTTTATAATTAATTTATTTAAATTTTATTTCGTTAAAGTTAATTTTCTTAAACCAAATTCTAAAACTAAACTAAATCAAAAAACTAAATCCAAAATAAAACTAAATAGAAAAAAGTAAATAAAAAAGACCAAAACATAACTAATTAAAAAAATTCATAAACCAAACCAAACCAAACCACCCCAACCCAACCCGCGGCCCCACTACCGAAATTCTGCCAACTTGGTTGGCCTAAATTGTGCAGTGGGCCCAGTTTGGGGCCCACGTTTGCCTTTTGCTATCCACGTGTCGGCTGCGGTCTGTTCTCCGCCAACTGAGTTGGCGGACCGTATCTTTATTTTTAATTTAGGTAAACTTGTTTCGTTTGCATTAATTTAATATAAATTAATTTTGCTATAGTAAAATTTCTGTTTAATTAACTCCCTTTCTAATATTCTATTCTTATAATTAATTAATAGTTCGCCCACACCTCTCGACTTAATTAATTCTCTCTCTCTCTCTCTCTCTCTTCCAGTATAATTATTCATACGGTTAAGATTAATTAGATTAGATTTAAGATTAGATACTAATTAGATTTAGGATTGAATTTTTCCCCCTCTAAGGATACATATTTTTTCTCCTGCTTCTATACGGATATGAATTCATTTTCCATCTATATATATTCATAGTTGTATTTTTCTTTTACAATGTCCATTAATAAAATCAATATTGTAGATTTATTTCATGGTATCATAGCCTATAATCTTTTAATCCTCAATTTATCCACTTTCTTTTCATCGGCCTAAATTTTAGATCGTCGTCTGTGGATGTTGTCTGGTGCCATATGTGCTCAAAGACATTCAATTTTCTTAGTTGATCTCATTGTAGTTAATTGCTCAGCGGAAGAATACAGGAAGTCGAAGACACCTTTCCGATAGTACTACTCAATTTAGCAAAAAGAAGAAGTGCAACAATTTGCTTAGTTGATTTGCTATCATCGAGCTTAGCTTTTCCTAAAAGCTTCTTAACTACAGGCGGGAATACTCATCAAAAGAAGAAAAGAATAAGCAGTTTCAGGGTTATCTTTCATTAAGAAAAAAATGTCTTCATCGGAACAGTTCCGAGATTTTCTTTCGACTTTCACAGATTTTTCATTGATTTCTTCTCATGATTGGACTGAGTGGGCTGCCTCAGTCCAGACCACTCTACGTGATCGTCGTCTTCTTGGTCATCTTGATGGTTATATCCCAAGGCCTCCTGATCCCGCCGTTGATGATAAAACAAAGACTCGAAATACTATTCGTGTCGCTCAGGATACTTGGGACGACCACGATGAGCGAATCATTGCTTTCATTATCTCTTCTGTTAATCGGTCACTTTGTCCAGTTCTTGAGGATAACAGTCTGCTGCTTTATTATGGGACAATTTGATAAGTCAGTTTGTTCAGTCGAGTGGTGCCCGGGAGTATCAGTTGATTACCCAAGATTCTGCCGCCACACAGGGAATCGCACTATTCAGGAGTTTGCCACACTTATGCAGGGTTACTGGTGTGAGATACTAAAATTGGAGGGTACTGGTCCTGGTTTCGTACGTGCACACACTTGTCGAAAATTTTGATAGCTTTTTCAGTTTCTCACGGCCTCGCGTCCTGAATTTTCAGTCCAAAGCGGTCGGATCATTCAGAATAGTACCACTCTAGATGATGCTATCTCTGATCTTATAACTGAGGAGACTCGTATGTGTTCTCTTTCTACTGACATCTCTACACCGACTTCGAGTTCTGAGACTATTCTTGCTGCTGCTCCGTATTCTCCGTCTACCACTTTCAAGAAGGCTCATGCTCCCACTTCTCTTCGTCCTTCATTTACCTATTGTGGGAAGCTTGGTCATTCCGCTGTCGCTTGCTATGCTCATCAGCAATCTGGTATAATATGTGCTCACTGCCAAAAGACTGGACACTCAGTGGATGATTATTTTCTTCTTCACCCACATTTAAAAACTCAATTTCTCGAGCGGATAAAGACAAAGGGTTCCTTCTTGTCTCGTTCTCCAGTACCTCATGCTCACATTGTTGATAGTACTCAGACATCGACAAATATTCAGCATCATCTTACTCAGTTAGAGCTCTAGCTCCAGCGTTAGCTTGCCTTCGCTGGCTCCTGGCTCCTCTGCATGTGTCTTTTCTGTTTCAACTGGCCAGAATGAAGTTGGAAGCATTCAACAGAGCCCACCACAAGCAACGGGCCCACAATATAGCCAAGTGTCGGCTCAAATGCTCCCTACTCCCTCTCCAGTCATGTATCCTACCCCATTTGGGTACATGGCCTACCCAAGTGATTATGCTTACCAACAAGGCATTTATAATCCTTAAATGACATCATATTACTACAATCAGATGTACGAAGCAACTTCATCATCTACTATTCGCCCGTAAGCGTATCTTTAACCCTACATAGGATACGCCATGCAAAATCCGAGGGCAGGCCTTCAATCGCCAATGCAGGCCCATCAACCAACGTACGCACAGTATCCTACAGTCCACGCAGAAGGATCCTACGCTCCCCCAATGTCCTATAACTTCCACCTTCAGCCCCTACCACTGTTCGCCATTAATGTAAGTTTGGAAAACTTTTGTTTAACAACAAACAAAAGGTACAAAGAAATTCTAGACATAGAATCTAAGTACAATATTTTTTATCTGAAAAATATGACGATAAAGATCGAGTACTGCATCGACTCCTTTACCCTGTTAACGGTCCGACGGGAGAATGATGATGCTCTCTTCTCTTTTCTCTCTCTTGAGTTTGTGTGCATGTATATGGCTAGCTCTCCCCCTTTTGTGGGGGTATGCTACCCTTTTTATTTATATCCATCTTGCTGACGGGCTATAGGTGTCGTATATGCCTCTGTTTGGTGGCTGCATGTTGCTCATTCAACATAATACGGTTGCAACTGTAGCCGCATACTATGGACAGTCTACTACATAGCCTCAGTTGGGATATGCAGTTGATAAAATCTCGGTTAAGGGGTGAAGTTATTCTTGACCCATTGTGTGCATGACTTGGTCAACTGGACACGTGGTCTGTATTGATTATGTAAGGATCCCTTCGGTTGTAATAGAAAGATCTTGCAAGTTGAGAGCTTCATAACATCTTGGTTGTATAATCGTCTTGGCGGCATATGTGCTCTCCTTTGGCCTTGGTCTTATGGATACTTCGGCCACATGGCGTTGTGGCCGCATGCGAGCTCTCGTCTGGCCTTGGTCGAATGGATACTTTGGCCGCATGATACCGATGCCACATAAGATCGTAGCCGCATATGAGGGAACACATATCATGGCACATATAACAAAGTTATTAATGCACTGATGCAATTTTTTGTCTTTTTATGAGTTATCGTCTTTGTCACAATTCTCGAAGCGCTCTGGGTGATGAGTGGTGTGTCAGAACTCTCTCTGACAGGCATTGAATGTTGTGTCAGGGGATCTCATGCGGCACCTTGCTTATGTAACCACCCTAAAATTTCTAATTAAATAAACAATTAATATATATGTATTAGATTTTATACTCATGGCAATACATGAGTACAACTAAATAATACGACAAATAAAATTTAGTATAGGCATAATTGTACATGTGGAAATGAATGAAAGTTAAATAATAATAAAAAGAAAAATATTAGAAATAGAAAGTATAGAACACATAAAATATATGCTTTTATGAAATGATAATAATAATGATAAATAATAATAGATAAATAAAATAAATAAAAAGAAAGGAAAGCAAAAGAAAAGAAAAGCAAATAAAGAAGGAAGCAACACCACCACCCACCGCAACATCAAACCAATCCCTAATACTAATCCTAATGATCTACCTCCAACCCCCTCACAGACCCGCTTCCCTCTAATACCCAGACCCGCAGACGACTCTCCATACCTCTCTCTCTCTCTCTATATATATATATATATATATATATATATATATATATATATATATATATATATATATATATATATATATATATATATAACCCATACACCAAACCCTAATCATATACCTAAATCTCAACCCCAAACCCTTACCCGACTTCCAAGTGTTGTCCCCGACCCCCCGACGCTGTACCCCTGCGCCGCCTGATTTTCGACCCAGGCCGCACGGAACCGCCGTCCGCTCACGGATCCACACAGCAGTCCGTAGTTGCACTACTCCACGACCTCCACTTCTAGGTAATGTAACTTCCTCCTCTCGTGTTCATTTTTTGATCGGTTTCTTCGTACACACTCACAACATGACCCTCTAGGAATCCATCCAAGTAGAATGATTTTAGGTGCCCTGAATTGATCGAAAGTTGAACGAAAAACTGTTCGAAACAATTCATAAATTCAGTCCAAGTACCCATGTTCATGCCTAGTTATATACCAACTCGTTTAATATTTTTAAAATCTATTTGAAGGAACTTATTCACAACGTAACCAAGATTATTTTTATTTTTTTTAGTTTTTCTTAGTTTGCAATTTTCGTCAAATTATTCTATTTCCAAAACGACCAAAAATCATAGTTTCAGAAACTAAAATTTTGCGATACAAAGTGCGCCCCGCCAAATGGGACCACCTCGTCGCGTACCAATTATACCGAAAGACGCGTATGGTATATCCTGACGTATGAACTTTTACGAAAGTTGATTTGGACGTGTTTGTACGCCAAAATCAACCCGTATATGTAAAAAGTTCCCCATATCAGTATTTTACAAAATACCCAATTAGTTTGTGTTTTCTCATCGGATCGCCATAAAACTTGTGCTGCTAGACTCACAAAATTTGACTTGTCCTGTGACACGAGTTTCGTCCGATTCTGAGTCAGTCGACAAATCGCCGTTCCGCGGGCCCCACGATTCGACTTGACGAGCAATTTTGTGACCGGCTCACCAGAATCCAAAAATGGATATACCATTGAGTTAGTATCGTCGTTTATGATTTTTTTGACTTATAATTTTTCTAATTTAGAGACATTTGACCTTGACATATTTTTTGTTGCAAAGCGGGCCTTATATGGACATTGCCTTAACCCAAAAATTATCTTTTTGTCCATGTGTCCAAATATGACAAAATTATAGTATTTTTTGACTATCTCGTTGATTATGGAAACGTTGGTGATGTCTATTTCAGCATCCGGAGATATTCTTTCAGAGCATGTAGCTTCTGATTCCTTATGCTTGTCGTCTGGACATCTATACTACACTGATTGCTTGCCAGGCAAGTATGCCTTGCCACAGTACTTTTTAGATACATTCATTTTCTGTATATTTATTTTTTTGTTATTTATTTTTATTTATTTGCTATATATTAAATTGTGCCTCCAAGAAAGACTTGGGTGCAACGACGGTTGCGTCGTCTCTTGTCTCTTATTTTTATTTTGCATGTTGACCTAGTTTTACGAGACCACCCCATGGAGATGAGGTATTCTTATATCTCTCCGGCTCTGACACATGTTGTGAGTCTCATGTAGGACACAAACTTGCATAATAGGCTGGCCCCATTTACATAAAGGTCGTGTGAAGGATAAAGAATAACTGCTAATAGAGATATATTATTTTAGCAGACTTAGCAGCTACTAAAGGTGTTGTGTGTTATGGATTTGACACGTTAGTAGCATTAGGTGGGAAGAACAATGAGTAAGCGTATATGACTCCTTTACACTTTTTTTTATTTTCCCATAAGCTCCGTTGGAGACGCGAGGCGTTATGAACCCATTATTCACTGCAGGCCTATGACGATCTAAAGACGTTATGCCAGTGGCCCCTGGATCTCTAAGGAAACTATGCCCATACCATTATTTTAGCTAGATAGTCCATACACAGAAAAGTTATTTTTAAACTGCATATCACATAGACCGGTTATGTGACCTTGTTGGATGTTTACTTACAGTACATTACTGTCATGCTTTTATGTATCTTGTTACGTCCCTCTGAGAACCTGGTCCCTTTCCAGGTATAGACGATCAGGATTACCCGCAGGAGTACGGACCAAGACCTGATGCATCATTTTCTGTTGAGGAGGTCTTACCCTCTGAGTACCCATGACAACTTCATAGCTGGGACCGGTAAGAGCCCAGGGGGCCTCTTTACACCGCCATATAGGTTTGAAGAGGCACACTGCTTTAAATATAAAGCTGTAAAAAGTAGCCCTGATTTTCTTACAAGTCGAACAATACTCGTTCAGTCGGTATTAACTTAACACAGTGGATATGGCATGAATTCTCTTTGGTTTTCTTCCACCTTTCGCCCGAGAGGAATGGAATGTATTTGATGGATGCCCGCTTGAAGACGGACTTTCCTGTGCTTTCAACTACCTTCTTTGACCTCTCTTCCAAGCCCTTAGTATTCACTAGTCCCTGGTAGAAGCATACATGAAAAGAAAGAGATGGTCTTTCTGTATCGAATCCCTCTAGTGGCCGTTGAACAATAAGAAAAGAACAATAGGTTGTAATCAGAGTGAGAAGAAACTAATCCTCTCACAATTTGATTTCCACTGGATCTTTTTGTTGTTATTTTTTATGTGACATTTTATCTTATATTGAAGTTTCGTTCTACTCTATCATTTTAGCTGATATAGTCATTTGGTAGTGGATTTGTCTCCACCTGACTATTATTTCTTTTATTGCTTCATACTTGAGACTTTTAGTATTTATTTTAGTACTTTTCTACTTGTATCTGTGGATGAGATATAGCTGCCTGTGACTTGTGTTGACAATATATATGTACCACTTGTGGATAATTTATTCATAAACAGCATACGTATGTGTTATAGTTTTCCAATATATTGGAGTTGCCATATACATACGGTTGACATGCTACGTATTCTTAGTCTTACGTATTTGGGACCGGGGCATGACATATTTTTGTGGTGGCTCATGCAGGTCGAGAATATATTGTCTCGGTTATGTTATTGTACCAAGCAAACATGCGAATATGATTAGAGTATAGGATCTCATCCACTTATTTAATTATCTTCCTTGATTCTAATTTTACTCTCCTTGACTTCTTGATTTGCATCTACCTTAAACTTGTTCTAACGTTGACCTCATCTTTGTGCCCAGCAAGATGAATCTTCATAATGAAAGTGTTGCTAACCTCGCCATCATTGCGGGCGACTTAGAGACTCAGGAGGAATCAGGAGATCAGCTTTCATCGATGGTGTCCCCGACTAAACCACTCTAGCCGGGACAATCATCACAGGCAGGCCAGACACCACCTTCGATTTATCTGAACACCCAGACTTCAGCACCTCCGGTGGGGCAACATGCACAGCAGAATAAAAATCCCCAAGATGGGAGTATGCCACCACCGCCACCCCAGTTTTTGCCATAGTTCGCCTCGCAGATACCCTTCGTGCCACCTCCGTAGTTCCCACAGCCTGATGAGAATGTTACTTCGATCCAGTTCATTCAAGATATGATATAGGCTCAGTGGCAGCAGAATGAGCTGCTGAGACAAGCTCTTATAGCTGTAATGAACCGGCCTCCTCCGTCACCATCAGCCCTTGTACCAGCACCAACCTTAGCGCCACGAACTTATGAGAGCAGTGTCAAGGGTTTCACTCAGATGAACCCTAAGCACTTCAGAGGTACGAAGACCCCGTTGGAAGTCTCCGAGTGGCTCATTAGCACTGAGAGGTTATTGAAGGCATCATAGTTACTAGAGGACCTATGTATGACATCAGTAGACCTTCTACTTGAGGACAACTCTCACCATTGGTGGAAGGCCTGTAGAAGCATGGAAAATCTTCATGTTTATGCGCCCAAGCAGCCATGCGCCTAAGGGCCTGATTCAGTAAAAGTCAGGCCGTATACAACGTAGGCGGCATCCACGAGGCAGTGATCCTCCAACTCAGGCAATGTTTGACCAAAGGTAGTGCTTCCAAGGTCAGTGAGGAGGTCGCATAAGACTCTCTATGCGGCACATAACATGTCTTCGTCCATGCGGCATATACAATGATCCAAAAGACATGTGGCAGGAATTTTAGACGCAGGCAAGCTAGCCGCAGAGAAGCCACATGCTGCCTGAGCTAACAAAGCTGCAGAGACGTCACATGCGGCCAGGACAAAGAATCTACAGAGAAGCCACATGCGGCCTGAGCTACCAAAGCAGCAGAGACGCCACATGCGGCTAGAACAAAGAAGCCGTAGAGAAACTACATGCGGCTGGGTCAAACCAATGATTGAGAAGCCATATAGTATACTATATATGACCTGAACGACTACAGAGCAGGAAGGCCGCATAAAATACCCCTGACACAGATTCTAAAGTCTGTTAGAAGCTCTGACACATCACTCATCACTCTGAGACATTTCGAGACTCGTGGAGACGATGGCTCAGGAAAAGATAATAAGTCACATCAATGCATTAATTGCTTCGACAAATGTGCCATACCACGTGTCCTACGTATACGGCCTCGTCGCCATGCAGCTTAAGTGTCCATTTGACCAAAGCCCGACGAGAGCTTGCATGCGGCCACAACCTCATGAAGCCAAAGTGTCCATCAGACCAAAGGCGAACGAGAGCACATATGCGGCCAGAGTGTCCATTCGACCAAGGTCCAAACAAGAGCACGTATGCGGCTACAAGACCCATGCGGCCTCACATTATGCGGCCTAGTTGTTATGCGGTCTACAGCTCACAAGATCTTTCTGTTACAACTGCAGAGATCTTCGCACAGTTGGTGCTTACTACGTGTCCAGCTGACCAAGTCACGTCCGCAACGGGTTGATAACAACCCCGAGATCTCATCAACAACATATCTGAACCGAACTCACGTGGCAGCTTCTCCGTACCGTGTGGCCACAATTACAACCGCATGCTGTTGAAGTAGCCCTATGCGGCCACCAAGAAGGAACATATGCGGCATCCATAGCACGTCCACAGGACGGTTATAAATAGCAGGGTACCACACCCGAACAACAGGGCCAGTGTCTAAGGTGTGGATCGGGACAACATTTAGTGAGGGACTGTCCGGTACAGCAGACCTTGGCGCTTCCTCAGCCGATGCAAAGGCCAGCACTTTCAAAACTGCGACCAGCTCAGCAAATGATGAGGCCAGGTGCACCAGGAGCAGGAGTACCTTGACCACTCGCGGGTGGAGGATTTCAGCGAGGACCACCGCTACCTACTCAGGCCGAGTAGTTTGCATGGGTTGTACCGTAGGGATCTTCTCAGAGGATTAAACAGGCTTTGGCTATGGAGATAGATGACATAGAACATGAGATTGATGTTATAGCAGGTATTACCCTTGTTGCTACTTTTTTTGTTGTGACACTATTTGATACGGGAGCCACACACTCGTTCATATCTTACAGTTTTGTTGCCAAGCACAATATTGTCACTACATCTTTGTCTACTTGTGTTAGAATTTCCAACGGGGGAAAGTTGTACTTGTTAGTCGTGTTTATAGATCTTGTTCTGTAGTAATTCGTAGTAGAGAGATGAAGGCTCGACTCTTAGTCTTTTCCATGCCGAACTTCGATGTTGTTCTTGGGATGGACTGGTTAAGCATGTATCATGCTTTCTTCGATTGCTATGGAGGAAGCATTCTCTTTAGAGTACCAGGCCAACCAGAGCTCAATTTTGCAGGAGGATCCACTGAGATGCATGATGGTGCTCAGATGGCATTTGACGATGTCATTTATCACCCCATCATTTCAGAGTTTCAAGACGTATTTCCAGAAGATTTTTTAGGACATGCCCCCGAATAGAGATGTGGAATTCTCAAATGAGTTTACCCTAGGAGCAGTCCCTATAGCGTCGCATGTTTATAGATTAACGAATAAGGAGATGGATGAGCTGAAGGCGCAGTTAGAGGAGTTGGAGGGTAAAGGCTTCATCCGACCAAGTGCATCACCCTGGGGAGCTCCACTGTTGTTTGTACCCAAGAAGGATGGGTCAGTACACATGTGCATTGACTACAGAGCCTTGAACAATGTTACAGTGAAGAACAAGTACCCTCTGTCGCGCATTGATGACTTATTTGATCGGCTTAGTGGGGCCAAGGTGTTCTCGAAGATAGACTTGAGATCGGGATACCACCAAATGAAGGTGCGAAAGCAGGACATTCCGAAGACCGCCTTCAGGAAAAGATATGGACACTACGAGTTTATGGTCATGCCATTCGGATTGACGAATGCTCCAGCTGTCTTTATGGGCTTGATGAATCGAGCCTTCCACCAGTATTTGAACCAGTTCGTGGTTGTCTTCATAGATGTCATCCTTGTCTATTCGAAGAGCCACGAGGAGCATGAGAAACACTTACGGATTGTCTTAGAGACATTGAGGAGAGAGCGGTTGTATGCGAAGCTTAGCAAATGTGAGTTCTTCTTGGATAAGATCTCTTTTTTGGGACAAGTCGTCACTTGTTCATTCATCTAGGTTTCGTTTGGTGCATCGTATAAATTTCTGCATAGTATAATACTATACGTTAATGATGCTATACGGTGTCTGTTGTATTTTGTTTTTTTAATTCAACCATACAGTATAACTTTATACATCACTATACGTCGGGTATCTCAGAAAAAAAAAAAAAGAGGAAGAAAAGAAGAAGCCAAGATCAGCTCATAAGTTCATGCATGACAGCCAAGTGTGAATAAATATATACAGTAAACATAGCGAAGTGCAAAATGGAATGTATTGAAGACTTCCAAGTGAAAATTGATCAAGTGCATGAAGCCTTTCTCTCTCTCTATAGTATATATATTCTCTCCCTACACTTGCTCTCAAGTAACTCCCATCTTGTACTTTCATTGCCTATCACTATTATATGATACAGTTAACAAATTAAAGCAATGCCTTCTTCTCAGAGACTGGTGCTGCTGCAGTCGAGCTTAAACCCTTCTCCACCACCCGAGCAGCAGCAGCAGCAGCAGCAGCAGCAGCAGCTCTCCTCCGTGACGTCAGAGCCTCCGCCGCAGACCACCGCGGTGGTCGACTCCGACGTAGTAGTGATCCTGGCATCCCTCCTCTGCGCGCTCATCTGCGTCGTCGGGCTGGCCCTGGTCGCGCGATGCGCGTGGCTAAGCCGATACACGTCCCGCACTACTCGTACTAGTACTCCTCCTCCTCCTAACTCAGCCTCACCTGCAGCAGCAGCAGCTCCTTCCGTGGCGGCGAAAGGGCTGAAAAAGAAGACCATCTCCTCGCTCCCGACGACGGTGTTCGAGTTGCAGCAGCAGCAGCAGCAGCATAATTCCTCCTCCTCTAATTGGGGGGCATCGACGTCGGATTGTTGTGCTATATGTCTGGCGGAGTTCTGCGAGGGGGAGGAGCTGAGGGTCCTTCCGCAGTGCGGGCACCGCTTCCACGTCGGCTGCGTCGACACCTGGCTCGCTGCGCACTCCTCCTGCCCTTCCTGCAGGCACCTGCTGCTCGACGCCACCGCCACCGCCAGCTGCGACAAGTGCGGGGCTGCCAAGCCCCACCCCAGCCCCAGCCCGATCGAAGATGCTAACAGCTAGCAACCTAGACTTCTTGCTTGCCATGACCAATTTTTGTACGTTCTTTAGGGATTTGTCAATTGTCCGCCCATTCCATCTTTGGATGCGGTGCTACCATACCATACCATAGCATGGGGATCACTTCACTTTGGAAGCATGGACGTTGGCGGAGGCATCGAAGAAATTATTCAGTGGGCCGGATTCGTCTGTCTATTTTGATTCTCCTTGACATCAGAATATGTGTGTATATAGTCACAGTCTGGAACAGTCTTTTTCAATTTTCTTTAATTTCTAAAGACATTGTTGCATTATGTTGTCCCACAGTTACCATTGACATATCAACCAGTGGCGGATCCAAGCGACAAGCGACTAGGGGGACAATAGGGTTCGGCCACGACACGGACGAACCAGTCCGCCTACGGGCAAAATAACATGACCGCAGTTTGTGACTGTGGGCGACGTGTCAGCACCCAATTGGTCTCCCCTATTTGCTTGGGATCTACCACCGAAAATTCTATCAGTTGGGTACTGACACGTGGTCTGTGGTCACGGACTGCAGTCACGGACCGCAGACCATGTAGCATCGTTGATATATAATATACTAGGAGTTGTTGTGCTTGATTGGTTAATGTAGGGGTTTGTTCCAGACATCCAATATTATGATGGAAATGACCAATAGGGAAACCAATGTGCGTGAGAGCAACGTGCTTGAACAGCGCGGAAATTTTGACTTCTTGCTTCCAAGGTCGTAAGGAGGAAGATGAGTGCTCAATTGCGAGAATGAGTCAGTGTCGAACACCCAAAGTGTTCTTCAGCTAGAGCCCGCTCATAAGCCAGAATCCGATCGAGTGCTCAGTTGTGAGGGTGAGTTCGATCGGAGATCAGGGACGAGCCACGAGTGGGAAGCTGAATTCTCAATTCCGAGGGGGCGAGTCACTATTAGGTACCCAATGTTGTTGGGAACGAAACGCGAAAACCGTTTTTCAAACCAGAGAGTACCTGCGAAAAAACCGAACAAAACGTACAAACTAAAAACGCAAAACACAAATCGCAGACAGAAAATTTTACGTGGAAAATCAAGATGAAAAAAACCACGGGACGATCTGAGTCAAACCCCGAAGAACCTCCACTAATGAAATAAAGAGAATACACCATCTACAAGTTTCTCCCGATCAAACACGGATCTCTACAACACTTAGGAATAGAAAATAGATTACATCACGAAGATAGAAAATAATAAAAATTTACTCAAAATTGATCTCCTCCTCCGAAACTTCCTCAAATCCTTCTTTCTCCTTCCCAAAGTTGCAATGACACTCTTACATCCTTTTTTCTCTCCTTGTTGCTTAGAAAAAACGTAACTTATACTCTCAAATTCCGCAACCAACCTGGATTGTAGGATACGATCCAACGGTGTATAAAATATCTTAATTTTAACTTCAGCCCGCCGACACTGAGTTCGGACCGAACTCGGTAGAATCAGTGTTTGCGAGTAAAAATTAAAATAGCAGCTGAAGCGAGGTTCTGGAACCCATGAGACTGAACTCGGCTATAGTTCGGCTGGGGACAAAACTCGGCCCGAGTTCGGCCTTACCTGTTCCAAAATGTCGTCTCATGCACCCTCGAGCTTCTTCGTTATCTCGGAATGGCATCGTCACCTCCCCGAGCTTCTCTGACACGCGGATGGTGCTCGACGCACTCCGGATTATTCTCCACATAGGTTGGGAACCCCACCCACCCCATCCACTCTAACAAATCTCTCCCTTCACAACTATGTGGAGCGGGTCGTCATCCCGACGATCCGTCTGCAGTACTCAAACTTTCTCCTTGGAAGAATCTTTGTGAACATGTCTACTCCGTTGTCATCTGTATGAACATTCTCAAGCACCGCTTCCTTCTTATCAACCACATCCCGTATCCAAAGATACCGAGTATAAATGTGCTTGAACCGGCTATGAAATATCTGGTTCTTCACAAGGTGAATTGCACTATGGCTATCACAAAGCAAATGATACTGCTCTTACTTTAGCCACATTTATTGCAATAGCTTCTTCATCCACAACAACTCCTTGCAAGCCTTTGTCGTCGTAATATACTCTGCCTCTGTTGTCGACAAAGCAACACACTTCTGCAACCGCAACTGCCACGATACCGTTCCACCAGCGAATGTCATCACATAGCCCGAGGTCAATCGTCTTGTGTCTACATCTTCAGCCATATCAGTGTCGGTATACCCAACAAACTTCAGCTCCTCACCACCAAAAGAAAGTCTCCAATCGGCAGTGCCGTGAAAGTATTGTAGGATCCAATTGACTGCACTCCAATGTGCCCATCCAGGATTGGAAAGATATCTGCTAACTGTGCCAACTACGTGAGCGATGTCTGGTATCGTACACACCGGAGCATACATAAGACTTTCCACAACTGAGGCATATGAAACCTGCTCCATATCTTCCTTTTCGTCCTCGGTAAATGGACACTGCTCCTCAATGAACTTAAAGTGAGCGCAAGCAGGTTACTCACTTTCTTTGACCCGTCTATCATGAAACGCTGAAGTCCCCAGTGAATGTACTTCTTTTAGGACAAGTGTAACAGCTTGGACTCTCTCGCTCTCTCGGCTGATCTCCATCACAAGAATAGTCTTTGCTGTGCCCAAATCCTTCATAGAGAAGGTCGCGCCCAGTTGAGGCTTCAACTCTGCTATCCAAGTGACATTCTGACACACAAGTAGCATATCATCAACATAAAGCAGTAAAATAATGAAGTCACCATCGGCAAAGTATCTTACAAATACACAGTAGTCCGACATCGTCCGTGCACAACCATGCTATCCCATAAATGACTCAAACTTCCTGTACCACTGCCTCAGAGCCTACTTCAGACCATACAAGCTCTTTCTCAACCGACAGACCAAGTGTGACTTGTCATTCTCACATAATCCCTCTGGCTGCTCCATGTATAACTCCTCCTCAAGATCACCGTGGTGGAATATCGTCTTCACGTCCAACTGCTCGACCTCCAAGTCAAAAATGGCTGCCAATGCTAGCACCACCCGAATAGACGACTGCTTGACGACGGGCGAAAAGATCTCATCATAATCTATGCCTTTCCTTTGACCGTAGCCTTTAACTACCAGCCTTGCTTTGTATCGAGGGCGAGTAGCATCATCTGTATGCTTTACTCTGAACACCCATCAATTTTTTAAAGCCTTCTTACCCTTTGGCAACCACACCAGATCATAAGTAGAGTTGGCCTATAAGGAACTCATCTCCTCCTGCATAGCCTACATCCACTCCTGCCTGTGCTCGTCTTCCATAGCCTCTGCCAAACTTTAGGGCTCTTCCCCGTCAGTTAGTAGCACATACTCAGTCGGTGAGTATCTCATAGATGGTCGACGCTCTCTGTAGCTCCTCCTAACGGAACCACTGGTGCTGGCTGTATATCAACAGCCTTCTCCTCTTCAGAAACTGCCTCCCCAACATGCTCATCCTCATGAGGGTCACCTTGACCACCATCAGCAGGCTGATGATCAAGGTTGTGAGCAACTCCATGTACTGACTCTCCCATAACTGGATCCTCTACGATGTTCTCTGAAAAATGCTCGAAACGAAATGACACTAACTTAGGCAATTCCTCAGCCTCAAAAGGTATCTCGGAATCCTGAGTGTTGGTCATGGTCTGATCCTCAAGGAATACCATGTCCCTACTTCTATAGAGCGTTCTTCCCACTGGGTCATAGAGTCTATATCTAAACTCATCCCGACTGTAGCCGACAAAGATCACAGCCTCGTCTTCGGCTCAAGTTTGGATATCTCGTCCTTCGATACATGTACGAAGGTCTTGTAACCAAACACTTGCAGGTGATTGTTTGACGTCTTTTTGTCGTACCATACTTTGTCAGGCACATCACCCTACAAAGAAGCACTAGGAGATAAATTAATAACATAATCAGCTGTGTACAGTGCCTCACCTTAATAGATGTCCGACAAGTTTGCTTTTGACAGTAAACACCGCACCCTCTCCATCAGCGTCCTGTTCATGCGCTCCGCTACACCGTTGAGTTGCGGTATCTTTGGTGGAGTCTTCTGGTTTCGTATTCCTTGCGCTTTGCAATTAGAATCAAAGGGACCGATATACTCGCCGCCATTGTCCGACCGAACATATAGCAGCTTCTTGCCCGTCTCCCTTTCAACAGAGAGTTAAAACTTTTTGAAAGTGGGCAACAACTGATCCTTGGTCTTTATGGCATAGATCCAATCCTTCCTGGAATAGTCATTAATAAATATTATAAAATAAGAAGCACCACCAATGGATTTTACCTTCATAGGACGTCAGACATCCGAGTGAATCAACTCGAGCAACGCTGGCTTACTGGAACTTGGGTAAATTTGGAAAGACATCCTATTTTGCTTTCCCACCAATCAGTGCGTGCATCTCTCCAATTTTGTAGACTTCAGTCCTGGAATCACCTTCCTGCATGTTCACCAAGTAGCTCATCCCCTTCTCGCTGATACGGTTGAGCCACCTGTGCTACAACTCGGTGGACGCATCAGTAGCTGTGTTCACCTCCTGTTCCCCCTGTGCGCTCCCTTCCATATTGTTACGCTCCAGTCGCAAAATACCAAGGGACTATCCACATGGTAAATGGCCAGTAGCACAACTCCAATGGACAAACCCAATTTAATGGACCTATTAGAGTGCACTTAAGCTGTAATATATATAAATAAGGGTCTACAACACCTGTCACAGTTTATATATCTAATCACATCCACAATAAGAATCACAACATAAGCAATAATCCAGTCACAAGTATAATAAAAATGAAACTATCCATTAACAAGTGCAGTATAAGAAATATCGCGGGGAACAACTCGTCACAAAATAATAAAAAGAGAAATAAACCTAGTACATCTGTCCAACAATCACTAAGCCAAGTCTAATGTCTAAATAACTCTAAGCATAAATAAATAGAGAAATAACTGTTTGCTCAAGAGAAGTCCTCCGGTACAACCTCGTCCTCTGGTGCAAGTACTGCTCCAATGTCAGCTTTTGTTCCGTAAACCTCCGGGTAGCTATCATCGTTTATACCTGGGGACATAATCCGGATCCAGGTCCTCAGGGAACATAACAAGGTACAATAAACACTCAAGCCAATGTAACAGTAAATAATAAATAGTGTGCTCAGGATACCTATCATAACCAACTAAGTGAATGCAATTGAGAACGTACTCGTCCACTAAACTACCTGGGCATGTAGGTCTCATAGATACGACAATAGCACATAGTAGTAGTAGTAGTAGTAGTAGTAGTAGTAGGTACGTACATGTCCTGTCAAGGTACATGTATCACTATAGGGCCCAAAGCACAATCAATAGTAGCACTTATTGTATGGTAGCCCAACGGTGTAGATTCTTCCCGATCTTTATGTATCTTGTATCTCATGTCCATAATACGCAAGACAAGTACTAAATATGTCTCGAGTCAAGAAAGATGATTCAATCAAGTTAACTAATCACATATCATTAGTCATGTCCTAACGCAGAAGCCAGAATACTCGAATATCTCAAGTAAGGCTTCTGTACATGAGGGTCGTGTACAGTATCCTAAGGTATATCGTGCAAGAGTTGCACGTATAGGGTATACGATGACAATACAGTCTAACAATACCTGATTCTGCGTACAAAAGTCGGCACCTGAATATACTTTGGACGCTAAGTATTGTAACGGTCCTAGGGTCACAACAAGTACAAGCAAAGAACTAGAAGTAGAATCAATAACTTGTAGTAGCAAAAAGCATAAAATACTGGAACAAAGGCAATATACACTTGCCTGCTGCCTGCTGCTGCAGTACTGTCTGACTGGTGTCCTCAACCGAAGGTGAAACGAATCCAAGTTGTCCTATTATAACATGTTCTAATCAATACATCATCTAATGTGATTAACACAAAAGAATAGGATTGTTTGTACGATGTCAACTAGTATGGTGACGTTCATGCCAACGACCCAACAGTTACGGGTCATGGGCCAACGTGCCAATAACCACGTACCATGGCACTGTCTAGTACATTGTAAGATCTCGTTCATTATGTTTTCTTACGTATATATAGGCACCTACATGAGTTTTGACACTTGTAATCCTATATATACGCAGATACAATATGTTATCCTAAAACTTGCAACAACGTTAAACTATATCTCGAACATGCATGTCGGCTCGCAAACACGCATGTTGACATCCATTAATACTGAATTAAAATAATTTAAATTCTGGCATTATGGTTTATTTAGTAAAAAATACCGAAACGGCACCATTGCACGCACAAAGTTCCGTTGTGCGTCAACTAGGTATTCTAGCTACTTTGGCAACTAGTTTGTGCATGTAAGGTTGCCAACTTGCATGAAAGATTTATTTAACATATAAAATATTATAATTAATATTCTAAAAATTATTAATTAATTTTTGGAAATGCATATTCAAATAATAAAATAACAACATTTATCAAAACTAGGTTATTAAAGTTTACACATTGCCATGTATTGGTTCATGTGTCATCAAAGAGTAGTTTTTATGTAAAAATTAGGGTTTCGCATACATAGGATTTTCTCATTTTTCATCTAATCATATTCATGGTTTCATACAAGAGTTTTCATATGGGAAAATATATATTAAAAAGAAATTATAAAACTTACGTGTTCTTGATTATGGCGGAGGCCTTTCTTGCGATACAGACCTTTTGGAGTGCCAAACGGACTCCAAACTTTATGAAACTTGACTGGGCTCTTGGGGGCTTCAAGTGGCAGGTAAATATTGAGTTTGGAAGGGTTTTATGGGGGCTATGAAGGGCCAAAACTGTTGCTACAACCAACAATACCTTTCGGCTTCAAAGGGGGTGGCCGATCACTTCTAGGGGGTTTGGTGGGCCTCCTTGGTTTGTGGAAAGGCTTGGGGATGATGGAGAAGGAGAGAAGAAGAGGGGGATCTGCTGTAAAATTTGTGGAAAGGAGGGATACGTGAGGGAGGGACAAAAATAGGGTCGTCCCTCCTATTAGTTAGGTTTATATATGTAGCATTATTTATACTAACTATCCCTAATTTTTGGACTTATTACACAGAGTATCCCTATTTTTAAACTAATTACACTGACCACCCCTCTCTTTAGAAAAATTTAAAAATAGGAGTAGTTAGTGTTATAACTTTTCATTTTTATATTAAAGTAGGGGTATTCCTTGTAATAAACATAAAACATAGGGGTGGTCAGTGTAATTAGTTTAAAAATAGGCGTACCTCGTGTAATAAGTCCAAAATTTAGGGGTAGTTAGTGTAAATAATCTATATATGTATAAATATATGTATGTTGGTGGTTATGATTTATTCTAGTGTTTTTTGTCACGACCCGCACCCGGTTTAGGGGCACTAGTACGTGGGTACGTCCAGCCTACGCCGCAGAGTCGGCGGTAGAACGCTGTCAAGGTCTTGATACTATCTAACTAATGTCACGCAAGCATCCAATCTCCATTAGGAGGCACAGATGACACAAATAAGATGAACATATACTCAATCACAGGATTACAGCACGATAAGATTTCGAAACAGAAATTAAAATTAAACACCACAAGTCAACAAGTAATAACTTAACTCAACAATATCCAAGAATCATCAAAAGGCCGGAGACAAATCCGGTACCAAATAGTCTACTTAAGAACTAACAATAATAATAATTCCGGCTAGACCTTCCAGAATCACAACTACTACCAAGTCTGCAGCTACTCACCATATGGTCCATAAAGTGTCGGACAGCGGTCCTCTAAGGCATAGTCTGGAAAAATATTTCCAGTCAGGAAGGAGCAAAGCAACACTCTCAAATAACAGTTCCATTAATTGATAATGTCTATAATACAATAAAACATGTCATGCTAGCTACTGAGAAGATAGTGAAATAAATGCGATGGCAATTTAAGAGAGACAGGCAATTTAAAGAGACAGGCAATAGGCAATATGATACAGTCAGTGCATGTATGGAAATAAAAGAACAAGGAACAGTATCATATACGGGTGATGTAGTATATGATCTAAAATAGAGAACTGTAACTATTCTAAGTGTTTGAAATTGTAGTTTTGAAATGTGATCGGCTTGGGAACATGTACGATTGCTACAGTCTGGCTAATCATACGTGGGGGTATAATTAACACCAATAATATTTAATTATACAATGGGTATTTGATCACATCTCTCACTAGCAATTTCCCCGCCCCCAACTAGTACTGTGGATCAAATCATGACACGTCACGAATACACGAACATTGTCTAATATATTATGTACAATGTCTAATTATCAATGTCTAATGTCAATGTCAATGTCAATGTCAATATCGTGTATAATGTCAATACGAAAATCAAGGTAACATCTCATGACTGCAGATCCAAGCTATATTAGTCCGTGTAGCACAGTGTCAAGGATTCAGATGTAATATTTCATGATTGTTGAACTTATAGAAATTATCAAGAATTGGAAATTATCAGAGAATGTACTTGCCTTTGGTCCTTAGCTGGTAATTATGGATGTCCTGTTCCAGAGTATCCCCTGGGTGAACCAACAGTCCTATAAACATATCATAATTACAACACTTGTATCAGAAGCTATCCTAACACACAGAAGAAATATACTGGCCTCAGGGCTATGCCAGGCAGGGCACTAGTCAACTAGGGTCACCTAGTAGATAGATACATAATTATACACATCTTAATTTACATATGTACTTACAATATATACATCAAATTAAATACATATACAAAATATAAGTATATATATATATTAAAATATGCTAAGGTTTTATACAAAATATATATACCAATATATATCAAAATAATTTATACACAATATATATATACATTTATACCAGTTTAAATTTAATACATACACCTTGGTTAAATACATACAATATATACTTTTAAAATAAGTGATACTTGCATATATATATAAACTTAATAAATAATACTTGTATACACACAAAAGAATTTAACCTAATATATGTATATCTCTAAAATATATGCCAATATAAATACACTGCTATAGTTGTATTTTTACCAAAATACGTTCATTTAAATATATACTAATTTACCTCTTTAAAACATGCATTACCAATGTATTTATATATTATACATATATACATATTAAGCATAATTTAAATAAATAATATACATATGCTAATTTCACATTAATTAAATATATAAATACTTTACATTTTATATACAAATTAAATGAAATACATTTACTAAATACTTATACAAATATATGTATATATTTACCATCATTACATTAATTAGACAATATACATTCACATTTATACATTTATACCAAAAATACGTATTTGCTTTTATTTACTAGATATCTCATATATATATAAAATAACCAATATATATATATATATACAATATATATATATCAATTTAATCACACCTGCTAGAATACATATATATATATATATATATATATAATCATACTTAAATATATATACATTAATACCTACATATACTAAATTAAATACATTGTATATACTATACACATTAATTAATATATATACAAAACATACACTGGTTATATGTACATGAATATATTACATTAATATACATACATATATATATATACATATATATATATATACATATATATATAAAGAAGGAGGGAGAAGAAGAAAGAAAACCTTACAGTGAGGGGGTCGCCGGAATACGGCCGGAGAACAGCCGGACCGGAGCAGCAGAGGGGGAGCAGCGGTCGCCGGACTCTGCTGCGGGTCGCCGGGGTACTGAGGAGCAGCGGCGAGGGGGTTGGCCGCCGGGCCGGGCTGAGCAGAGATGGATGGAGAGGGAAGCAGCGCCGGGGAACAGTCCGGCGGGGGAGGAAGAGCAGCGGGTTGGCCGCTGGAGTCGTCGGCAGAGGGAGGAGCCGCCGGGCTGGAGGCTCGGCCTGGAGCAGATCGGAGGGAGAGCCGCCGACCGTTGGTGGCGCGAGGGGAGCAGCCGAGGGCTGTGGACTGCACGCAGAGGGAAGCAGCGGTTTCGCCGCCGGGGATCGGCTAGGCCGGCCGCCGAAGCACAGGGTCTGGGGGGGGAAAAGCACAGTAAGGGTTGAGTTTCCCCCCTTCTCCCTATATTTGAATTTCGAATCCAAAAAATTAAAGAAGAAGGAGAAGGAAGAAGGAGGAGGAAGAGAAGAAGAAAAGAAGAGAAGAAGAAAGGAAGAAGGAGAAGAATTACATACGTATGAGAGGGAGGAGGCTTGAGGATTTTGGAGGCTTGTGAGGTGGGGGAAAACCTAGGTTGTCTAGGGATTAGGGCTTGAGGTGCAAGATATTAAATAGGAAGAGAGAGGGTGTGATGGAGGGTGATGATTTCATCCCTTGAATGGGTGGCTAGGATTGAACATGAAGGGAATTAATTCATGTAGAAATGAGGGTTTTTAATTAAAAATTTAATAGGCTCCCTCATTGGTTTAAAAATAAATGGGTGTTGGCACAAAATGCCAATTTGCAATTTAACCCCCTTAAATTTGGGAAATTGCACAAACACATGAAATGACGAAAATTGGGCGGGCGATTCGGGGTCCGATGTTTTGTAGGGTCAGGGGGCGCTGTATGATCGGTATGGGCTCAAATAACAGGGCACTGGAATTAAATTGGGATTTTAGAATTGGTTTAAATAGTATCCTTAATTTAAATAGAAATAAATGCAAGTTGGGTTCAACAATTAATTAGGAGTACATGGAGCCAAAATCAGGTCAGGTCATCAATACCAATATTGAAGAAGACTCAGAACAGAATATTACCCTAATTTGGGCCGTACGAAAAATAGGTCAAGATTGCCTCCAATTTAAATTGGAACGCACAACGATACAAAAATAGGAATTTAAAAATAAACGTCCGCGACGATTTTTAGGCGGCCAGAAATAATGCACAGGGAGCATAATTATGAGTTGCAAAAATAGCAGAATTGAAGGCGGGCATGTCTAGGGCAAGATGGTAAAATTTGTTGGAAGACAAAAGTCAGGGTAGCGCTCCAAATATCGAAGCAAAGGCAATGCGCAAAAATATTAAATAAAATACAGTAATTAATTTCAATCTCCAAATATTAAATTCTAGATAAAACAATAAAATCCAGAATTCTATAATTCGGACAGGGGTTCGTCTACTGGGCTTCTAGGTCTAGTCTGCTAGCTAAAATAAAATAATTAACACTGCATATAATTATATATTTAATTACACATCGCACATAATTATTTAAATCAAATACACTATCATGCAATTAATTAATTGTAAATAACATAATATTAAATATTGTAAAAATTCAAAAATACCCCTATTTTCGGAATGTGGTAGTGACATTTTTACCTTTGGATAGGATTTAAAGAGGCTAAAATAGGGTAAGGGGATGCTCTAGAACCTTTAAATTAGATTTTAAAAGATTTATTTTAGATTTAAATTCATATGCAACAAGATTACATATGGGCCTTTCCTAATTTGGAAATATTATATTTATGGACCATTTAATTAATTTGTTCAGATTTTATGGATATATTTTAATGTGGGATATATTGTGGAATAGAAAAAATGTGTGAGAGTAGTATACATGTCTTATAGGATTTGGTTTGAGAGCCCGAGTTGGGTGTTTGGGCTCGGTTGGGTTCAACTAGCCAAATAAGGGTAGTTTTGTAATGTCAACGGTTCTAGATGTTTGTCAATATTTTTGGAGCATGGAGGAGATCAAACTAATGCAACACCTATATTCCAAAGGTACTAAGTACAGTCAAGGTCAATAATATAAATTTGGTTGGAAGGAAAAATATCATGCATTGCTCAAAATATCCAAGCCATGACAAATTGTTATATATATATATATAAAAGGATTTTATAAATTAATATTTTAACCTTTTTAATCAATTAAAATAATAAATAAATTAAAAAATACCAAATTATCCCTATTCCAAAATATGGGATTTTACACATATAGTAGAGTTTGTACCTCTTGCTTCCTCTGGCAATCACCATCGAACCTTTGGAAAGCTTCCACTGACTATTCCCGAAGAGATTGAAGAAACCCTCGTCATCCACCCTTCCAACCGACACCAGATTAAAACGGATATCAGGGACATGCCGGACATCTTTGAGAATAAGAACTGCACCCGTCTTTGTCTTCAAATGTATATCTCAAATGGCAACCGCCTTCGACACATCTCAATTATCCATCTTCAACACTCTACAGTCGCCTGTTATGTAAGTAGCAAATAGTGTCCTATTGTGAGATATGTGCGCAGAAGCACCTGAGTCCACCAGCTATGATTTGTTATCGCAGATAAGGTTCATGACAACCTCATCACCTATGATGATCATATCGCCTCCATGTATCAAGGCCGCCGATGTAGTATTCTCGTCTTGCTTTCCCTTGTCGCCCTTCTTCTCTCTCTTCCAAGCGAAATATTTTCACTTGATGTGGCCCTTCTTGCCCCAATGGTAACACTCTGAGTCTCGTACCGACCCTTGAATCTTTTCCTGCTTTTGTATCTGTCACCGCCTAGACCCTTGCTTTTACCCCTTCCGCGGATCTCTGAAACTAGCGCCTCTGAGTGGGATGTGGATGAAGTACCCTGAGAACGTCTCCACATCTCTTTATTCAGTACCCAGCTCTTGGAAAACTCTAGACTGACCATGCCTTCCAGATAAGAAGCGATCATAGATACTAGTATGATCTCCCACGAGTCTGACAATGTACATAAAACCATAGTCCCTGAATCTTGTCGTCGAACTTGACTTCCATCGAGGATAGCTGGTGATCCATCATCATCCGAATCAGAAATAATTTATTTACCCATGTCTTCTTCGCATACAAAGATTCTATCTTATACCACAGTGTCTTCACGTGCTCATATTGGCAACGTGATTATACACGTTCTCGTCAATAAAGTACCTGATATATCCACACACCTGTATATGCTCAAACTTTCAGTCCTCTTCAAATTTGTCACTGGGTCTCTCGGAAGCAAATACCGGTAGATACAGCTTCTTGACAAATAACAAATCCTTCATCTTGCTCCACCAATAATGATAGTTGGTACTGTTCAGGTTTAACATGCGTACCGATTTTGCGTCCATCTCTCCTTCCTGGTTTGCCAGTCAACTCCTGACACCCTTCTGAAATTCCAGAACCTGGCTTTGATACCACTTTGTTGGGAACAAAACACGAAAATTGTTTCCCAAACCAGAGAGTACCTGTGAAAGAACTGAGAAAAATGCACGAACCTAAATGCCAAACACAAATCACAGACACAAAATTTTTTACGTGGAAAACCCAGATGGAAAAAACTATGAGACGATCAAAGTCCAACCCTGAAAAACCTTCACTAATAAAATAAAGAGAATACACCATCTACAAGCTCCTGCTGATCTAATACATATCTACACAGTACTTAGGAATAGAAAATAGATTATATCACGAAGATAGAAGACAATGAGAAATTATCCAAAATTTATCTCCTCCTCTGATACGGTCTTCAATCCTTTTTCTCCTTCCCAAATTTGCAATGACACTCTTGCCTCATTTTTCTTTCCTTGTTGCTTTGTTTCACTTGTTTTAGGGTTAGGAAAAACCTAACTTATACTCTCCAATCCCTCAACCAACCTGGACCGTTGGATACGATCCAATGGTGTATAAAATATCTTAATTTTAACTTCAGCCCACCGACACCAAGTTCGGACCGAACTTGGTAGAATCGGTGTTTGCAAGTAAAAATTAAAATAGCAGCCGAAGCGAGGTTCTGGAACCCATGGGACCGAACTCGGCCAGAGTTCGGCTGGGGACCGATCTCGGCCCGAGTTCAGCCTCCTATGTTCCAGAATGTAGTCTCCTGCACCCCGAGCTTCTTTATTATCTTTGAATGGCCTCGTCACCTCCCTGAGCTTCTCCGACACACGGATAACGCTCGTCGCACTCCGATTTGTTCTTCACATAGGTTGGGAACCCCACCCACTGCAACAAGTGTTCCTTCGACGAGGGTTCGAGTCACAAGAGAAAAGTCGAGTGGTCAATTGTGAGGGGACAAGTCACTTTCGGTACCAAAATGTTTATTCTGCGGGGGACCAAGTGACTAATGGCAAGCCAAATGCACAATCACAAGAGAATGTGTCACTATCAATAACAAGGAATACAATATTGAGGAAAGCTAACAAACTAGCATTGTGATGTTGGCACTACCATCTTATCATTTGGATCTTTAGAGAGAGATATTCATGCGAAGACGAAAGGAAGGTCGATATTTCATGGACTATGTTAGTAAAAGTGATCGAATCGAGCTACGAAAAGCTTCAACTGGTTGGCATTTTTGACTTTGTGTGTGAATCAGGGACGGATCTACGTGCACTACTAAAATACTGCTTATCAGTGATGCCCTATCGATGATGGGTGCTATCCGTTGCCAATTAGCGATGCACATGCGTCGAGTAAATGACCAACGGTAGCTATCTTGGATATTAAATACATAGACGTCGCCAATATGTCAATAATAGGTCACTAATATATTTGAATAACCGTGGGAACACTGTAGGAACACTGTGCAACAATCTAATAACAATCTAGCGACGCCTTTTCATTTATGACATTTTATTTGGCGACGGCTTAGGCATCACCTAGCCGTCACCAAATTATGTATCCTAGTTTTACAAAATCAGAAACATGATCCCCTTTACCCTCTCTCATTCCTCTCAAATTCTCTCTCTCTCTCTCTCTCTCTCTCTCTTCTCGATATCTCGTCTCCTCTCTCTCATGTCTCTTAGCGGTTGTGCTCCTCTTAGTTGTTAGTGGTGGTTGTGCCCCTCTCGGCTGTTCCCGTTTTGTCATGCATGTGTCATCTGTGCCTGTGCCCGTCTCTAGCGAGGGTATACTATAACCCTCTCTCACGAATTTGTCTAACTCCAACGATGTAGAGCTTCTGCAGCCGAAGTTAGTTGATTTTTTCATGAATTTTCTGATTTGGGGCTGGATATATACCCTAATTTTTATTTTCTGATATGTTTTAATTTAGACTTGTTTGTTCCTACATCAATTTTTTGTGATACCCTAATTTTCAATGATTTGGGGAGCAGAACTTTGGTTCCGACTATAAATTGGCACTATGTAACACAAAAGAGGTATTATTGGTTACTCGGTTAAATTGAGATAATAATATATTCATTATTTGAACTAGATTATAGAAAAATAATTTACCTTCTTTTGGGGGAATGTGGCAAACGTGTTGATAATCATTATCATTCAACCGAAGAGGCTTGTGATCAAGAACCTTTCTCTTTGGCCTATGGTCAAGAGGCCATGACAAACCCATCACGGACATACAGAGATCATATTCACTTCAGTGGGTCATACGTTGTGTACGTATACGATACGGCTCAAGTCAAGTAGTGATTAGAACCGATTCTTTACTTCTCTAGGAGATTTATTTTCAAATCTAGAATATTTAGACCAACTTGAACTAGAATGACTTCGATTTGATGCTTAGGACTTATTCGGTCCAATTTCTAAAGATTTCTATCCCATATGTCCACATTTGTCTATGAGAGAAAAGTAGAGAGGTGTATGCAAACGGTAGCTCATTAAGCCACATAAATTATTTTAAGTGAATTTGGATAGAGGTTGAACAAAGTTAATATTCTTAAAAGAGTGAACATGATCAAAGTATTAGAGCATAGTGAGGGATTTTATCTACCACTTCAATATTGGCCAATCTTGAGGTTATTCTAAGCTAGGATGAACACACAAAAATAAAATAAAATTCATGCTTCTATGTGGCTTTTGACCTCATTAATTCCATATAAGTTCCTGTCTATTTTCTTAACAAACATTCTTTGAACATCAAAAGAAAGGAAAATATTATGACTTTCCAAAACCTTGTTATATATCTTTGATAATACGAAACAAATGCATGCACCTTGCATAATACCTAGAAAATGACTTTAAAGCCAACATATAAAGTTTTCTATCGTTTCTGCCAACACGTAAGGGTGGTTTGTGATCATTCAGTTTATAACATTAAATCAATTATGTGATAAATATATGGAATACATTTAACATGAATCTGGCATCAAGTTTGCGATTGAATTTATGAAAATCTTAAATATTGATTTCAATTTATGTAGGTTATCAATGGGGACAAGTTATGAAAAATCCACAAGTAATGCATGTAAGGTATAGGTTGAGATGTCAATACAAGAAAATGGATTCTACTTTAACCTATTTTAGTATTTATATGCCTATTTCCAGGTACCAAATTGTTGTTTGTCAATGAAAAACTAAATCTCTTATCTTTTTAATAATATGATGGTATCATACTAACTTAGCCCACTATAGGCTGAGCTTTATTCTTGATTCAAATGATATTTGTCACCAAAAAAATTTGGGTGATGCCATCTATCATATGTGGCATCTGACATAGTAGCTGACATGACAAATTTTAACATTAAAATTAACATTAACATTAACATTAATATTAAAATTAAAATTAAAATTAAAATTAAAATTAAAATTAAACTTAAGCTTAAAATTAAACTTAATATTAATATTAGGATTAAAATTAAAATTAATATTAAGATTAAATATTTTTTGGTGATTAATTTTTTGGGTTAAAATTTGATATTTCAACTGCCATGTTAGATGCCACATAATAGGAGATGGTATCACCCAAAATTTTGGGTGACGAATAGAAAAATTATTCTCAATTGAACTTCTTTATTTCATCACAAAAAACTCTTTAATTTCATCATAAATGATAGAAATGATATCAAACAAATGTTACTTGCACTGATAGATTTTATCTATTTATAAGGGATTCTCTATCCAAATTTGTATCGTGTGTCTGTATCCAAAACTGTGTCACTCGTCTTATTAGGATTTTTAATTATACCACATAATACCTTCCCATTAATCCAACTAATTCGACTAATCGTGAAACCAATACAGTCATAATCTTTGGGCTCATATGCTGATTTCTTTTGTTAATTGAATATAATGATGAAGCATAACCTCTACAGCCATTTGACTGACAAGGTAGAGACCATGCAGCCGTAGATAATATTATTTTTCCCTTCCTCTACCGGTACCCCCCTCGACAATGATGATATCACAACCCATCCCTATATTTTGTAGTGTGATATTATGTCTTAGCATTTACATTAGGTGGATTCATCGTTTTCTATTATATTGTGTATATACTATATTTGTTAAAAACATATACTACACTATGAACAAAATATAGAATGTTGCCCCTTATGTGTGCTATAAATAATTTCAGGTATTGTTTTGAGCCACCATATCATGGGTTAAAGAGTGTGAGCTTATTTGCTTAAACTTAAAATTAAGAAATAGAAATCCAACATAAAATTTAGAATACGCAAAGCATTAATTACAATGCTTTTAGAATGTCCATCAAATTTTATTTATACATATAATTACACCTATATATTTTATTTTATGATCTAGAATAATTCACGTCCACCAAGAAATTGATCATTACTTGATTGCCATACGTGGATGTACAGACAATAATAGAAGAGCAGGATTGGTCTGAGTGACAAATTTAAGGCAGGCGTTGAAGTATTTCTCAAGTATGTTATGAGCAATCTCGATTACATGGATGGCCCAAAAATTAAGTGTTCATGTCCTTGTTGTTGGAATAGACATTATGAAGAAGTGTCAGTCTTGAGGGAGCATATAACCCTTAAGGGTTTGTACGTAATTATGACATATGGGAATTGAAAAGTGGACTTTATGCACTATGATTTTGGTACGGATGTTGTGACAGATGTCAAAGTAAAGTATATTGAATATGAGGACCATAAACCAGAACAAGATATGGTGATTGATGGACAAGGCCTAAATTTAATCCAGAGGATCGAATCCTGATGCAAAAGAGTTCTACAATATGTTCAACGATGTCGATACTCCTATATACTCGGGTTGTAAGACTCTTTTTTATTTTCGGTAATGATGCACTTGATGAACATAAAGTCTAATTTTAACTTACCGTAAGCCTACTATGATCAGATCGTATAATTGGTCATAGAATTGTTATCAAAAGAATCAAATGAGCTACCTGAAAATTTCTACAAATCGAAGATTATGTCTGAAAATCAGATTAGGGACATACAAAAAGATAGATTATTGTACAATAAGAAGAATAAGGATAAAAATATGCACTTTCTGCCATGCAGATCATTACAAGCCAGTTCAGGATAAGGGAAAGTCTTCTAGAGAAATGAAATTAACGACAACCGTACAGGTACATGTAGTACTTGACGGTCACAAAGAAATTGTAGAGGATGTATATGTCCAAGAATACGACCCAACACATGACGTGGTATAACAATTAGCGAAAAATGTATGAAAAAGAATTATCTTACTCTTCTAATAGAGAGTCGTGGAAATATTTCGATTAGTGTTATCCAGATTTTGCCGCAGAGCCGATAAATGTTAGATTTTCTCTATATTCTGATAGCTTCGCTTGTTTCAGACACTCGAGATCTCAGTACACCTGTTGGCCAGTGATTCTCACCCTTTACAATCTACCACCGTGGATGTACATGAAGACTCCGTGTATGTTCTTAACACTTATTATACCCCTTTCTAAATATCAAAAGAAGAATATTGATATCTACTTACACCCGTTGGTGGATGAGCTAAAATAATTATGGGGGTTTGATGTCACGATGTATGATATTTTAAAGAAATAGAACTTCCAGATGAGAGCTACACTTATGTAACTATCTATTATTTTCTTAGATATGATATGTTATTAGGATGGAGTATATGAGAAAGAGTATCACGTTCCATCTTAAGAATGGAGGGAAAGCTTCTTTATTTGACTGTCACCATCAGTTTCTACCCGCATCACATCCTTGGATAAAGAACAATGATGTATTTAGAGATGATAAACACGAAAGAACAAGGATGTATTTAGAGATGATAAATAAGAACTATCTCATTCACCTACGAGATTGGCAGGATACGATATTTGGGAAGAGATAGAGGATTTATCGACCATGGTAGAAGATCAAATATCGAACAATCGTGTCGAAAGATTTGAGTTTAGCTATAATTGGACCAAGCGGAGTATCTTATGACATTTACCTTATTGGAGAGACAATATGATAAGGCACAATCTTGATGTCAAAAATAATGTTTTTGATGATTGCAATAATATGATTAGGATATTAAGGGCAAGACGAAGGACAATTCCAAAGCAAGATAAGACATGGAAGAGATATACAAGCGTCCACGGTTAAACTTAATACAAAGAGGAGTTAGTAGGTTTGTGAAGCCAATAATGCCATTCACATTAAGAATGGAAGATAGATTGCTAATATGCAACTGAATAACGTATTTATAATTTTCTGACAGCTATGTTTCGAATATGTCTAGATGTGTTGCTTTCAATAAACATAAACTTACAGGAATGAAGAATTATGACTGCCACGTGTTTATGGAAAGATTATTACATATTTATCTTAAAGAGATGTTGCCTCATGCTGTATAGATTCTGATGGCCAAGCTACGTATATTCGTCCGAGATATTTGTTAAAGTAAGCTGATAGTGTAGCATATGGTTGAACTTGAGGAGAAGATTATCTTAAAAAATTATAAATTAGAGAAAGTCTTCCCTCCTGGCTTTTTTGAAAGTATAGAGCATCTGTCAATTCATCTACCTTACGAATTACGTGCCAGTGGACCTGTTCAATATCGATGGATGTATCCATTTGAAAGATAAAATATCAATATAGTATCCATTTTTAACAAATTTTATAGATGTTGCGTTCTAAGAAAAATTTGGAGGAATATTTTAGAGGTACATATAGCATTATTCATGTACTAACTCGAGCTTTAATACGAGGTATGTCAACCATTTTTATTGCATGTTAACAACTTACTGCAAAAAGTCTTTGATTTACTTGAAAAAAATTTAGTTAATCATAGGATAGAACCAACTAAAATCTCCCCATTTAAAATAAAATAATATTCATTCACTTTGCAAGAATCCTAAGATGTATGAATCACACCAAACCTGAGTCAAACATAAAGATGATCATTGGGTCTTATATGGACGACATAAATTATTTTAATTGTTCTATACCGATGTGATCTAAACCATTTTTTATTTCACTTGTAAAAAGCCTAAGAAATCATATCCAATGGATTTTCATGGTCTAGTTTTAACAATTAAGAACTCGAGTACCTCTAGGATTTTTTTATTAGAGATGTATTCGGAGGAGGATTAATCAATTACAATTGGATATGGATTAATTATTTTCGGATTCAGTTGGACCCAAATTCGGATTTGATTTATCCCTATTTGAATTTAATTTATCTAGATACGGTTATCGATTCCATTCTATTATCCCATATCCAAATACATTCCATTATCCGGATCCAAATACCCATATAAATATATAAATTATTTTAATATATATACCCTTCTAAGACTAAAAAGAGAGAGTTATATTTGTGATTTAAGTTGTTATGTTTGAACTATATATCATTACTCAAACGTAAGTTAATTAATATTTATGAAAACTTATATGAAGTGTTATCAATTTTATTATGAATCTAAATTTTAGTTTCTCCAAACCTCTATTATATTAAAACCATCTATTTTTTACTGATCTAAACCTGGATATTTTTTTAAGGTATGGCTGACTATTGATTTTCATATCCGAACAATATTCGTATTTGTATTCGTTGCAAGAAAATAAATAGATATATGATAATACCTATATCTAATCTGTATTCATCCCAAATGTACTTTCTCATCTGGGGAAAAGAAGAATTCGTGGAGAGATTGGATCACCTGAGTAAGCGAACGAATTCCGAGACCCTTTTTGTCAGTGGCCGACAAACTTTAGCCCAAACGATCCATTTGTGGCGATGCTAATCATTATTATTCCAAATGAAATCAGTTATTATCTTCTCCATCGACTGAATGGAAACACAATCCATGTGGACTTTGAGATATTCTCAGAGTTGTTCGCAAACATAACAAAATAGAATTTCGGGTGGTGGGATCTTTGTTGCCTATCTTAATCCCTTCAATAATAGCTTATTACAACTATTTTTACAACTATAAATGAAGTAAAAAAGTGTTTAGGTCGCATCGGTATAGAGAACAATTAGAACAATTACAAATGAAGCAATTGTGTTTGACTCAGGTTTATGTTTGACTCAGGTTTGGTGTGATTCATACGTCGTAAGATTCTTGCATAGTGAATGAATATTATTTTATTTTAAATAGGAAGATTTTTGTTGGTTCTATCCTATGGGTACATAAAAAAAATTACAAATGAAGCAAAGACTTTTTGAAGTAAGTTGTTAACATGCAATAAAAATGGTTGACATAGGTTGTATTAAAGCTCGAGTCAGCACATGAATAAGCTCGAGTTAGTAAATGAATAATTCTATACGTATCTCCAAAATGTCTCTCCAAATATGGGATAAACACATTAGTTTTCTTACGAGGAAGATAATGTGAGGGCTACGGGTACGACCTGAGTGTTGGTGCGGCCTGGGTGTGGGTGGGTGCGGCCTGGATGCGAGCGTTGTATGTGCGATTGCAGGTGCGGTTGTCACGCCCCAGAACCAGAGTACTCGGGAGTGGGGGCAGACAACGGCCGGCTACATATACTTAGAGCATACCGGTACTCCGTATATACGGTGAAGCTGTAAGACATGAGGGATTACTACTACAACCATTAGTCAAGCCTAAGTCCACAAAACCCTAGTGTCTCAATCACAAGCTCAACATTATGAAATATCAAGATATAAGATCAGCTGACATATATTAGTAAAGCGTCACAAACTATATATACATAGATAATCATGATGCTAGTAAACACAAAATAAGTAAACTAGCTAGAGTCTAAGTCATACATGATCAACCCTAGGATATGCCAATCATGCTATTATCCGTAGGCTAGTAGTCAATCCTAATCATGAGTTAAACACATGTTCGGTGGCTAAACGCCAACAAAAGTAGAATGTACAACAGAGTGGAAAAGAAAAAAAATCCACTCAAGTGGTCTGGTGCTCCTGGTGGTCACCATCCTCAGGAAGGTATAGAAGATCCTCCGGTGCTGCTACTGGATCTGGTCATGCAAAACCAGTGGAATCAGATCCCAAATAGCAAATACCACAAAGTAAGCCAACTAGGATCTTAAACCAACAATATAGGTAATACAAATGACTGAAAGTAAAAGATTAGAAGAGTAAAAGAACTCAGGATAATATAAGAAAGAAAACTGTAGCATACAAATAAGTGGCATATCCTGAACATGTGATAGTAATATACCAAGTGAAGAAAATAAAAGGTATAATCTCATGCATAAGCCTAGACTAACATCATCCACCAATCACATGTCACGCCCCAGTCCCAAAATGCCGAAGGACTAGACACGTGGCAATGGCCAGCAGCACACACTGATGGACAAACCCAATTTAATGGATCCATCAGGGCGTACTTAAGCTGTAAAATAAAGTCTATGACAACATGGCACAACTAATCTCATCCACACAAGATAAAATATGATCCACAGATATAAGAAATATAAATCATCAACCAGTCTCTACAAAGTGCTTCGGAGAACAACCCGATAAAAATCTGATACAATGGTTCAACAGACCAAAATATAAATGACTGAATAAAGTAAATACTGAGCATGAAACATAGATGCTCAGGAAAAGTCTTCAGCTAACACCTCGTCCTCGGATGTCGGTACAGCTCCTGTATCAGCTCCTGCTGCTGTCCCGTATACCTCGGGATAGATCTCGTCTGCAAATCCTGGGAACATAATCCGGATCCAGGTCCTCAGGCGACATAGCAAGGTACAAGATAATACAAGCCAAATAAATGCAGTACAGCAAATAATGAAATAAATAGGGTAAGTATGTAACCATCTATATGAAATACAAGTGAGAGCATCACGAGTACTCAGGCTGAGCCACTACAAGCTCTGTGTCGGGGAGCCGGTAGCAGTAATAATGAGTAATGGGCCAAACTCGGGTTTCAGAGTCTTGCGCCTCACAATAATAGAAGGTTTATATATATGATCAGCCTGTAGCCTGTGTGTCTCTCCCCACCCAATGTAACCATACGTCTCATGTCCATAACGTCTGATGTACATGGCACGCAAGATCATAGCTAATGCAGCAAGTTATATAGTATCTATGAATATAATGTCAATGTCAAATCCTGCATCGTATATAGAATTACCATGAATATCTCAGAAAGATCCTGTCTCATGTATAGTGTCAAGTGTCTTGGGTATAATGTACTTGATAAGACAAGTACGAGAATGTAAAGGGGTCACGAATGTCCATCTCTAGATGACAATACACAACATCGCGTACGGTGTTGGCACCCGACTAATAATCGGACGCTAAGTAAGTCACACAGTCCTAGGTCAAGCATGCACAGCAATATAAATGAAGCAAGGAAAATATGTAACAAGACTGCAAAGTTTGGCAAGGTACACTTGCCTGGGGTTTGAATACCAACAGCTGTCCCTATATCAGTGGATCCTGTAGGTACTCCTCCAAAAGCTGAAATAAACATCACCAACAGTCTCGGAAAATATTAAATAGCTAGAAACGCCTGTCCTTAAGTCCAATTTGGACACAAGGACAAAAATAACATTTCTGGGTCAAAGCGGGGTCCACATGTGGGCCACTTTGTACCGAAAAATGTGTCAGGGTCAAAGGTCTCCAAATTTATCAAACTTAGTGTCAACAAGTCAGGAACGATAATACGAATCCAACAGAACTTCCAGAATTGGATTCCGATGAGCCGATCACAAAATCGCCCGTCAAGTGGAGCCTGTGGGGCCCACGATACGCAATTTTGTCAATGTTCTCAGAATCGAACCAAACTTGGGTCACAGGACCAGCATATTGCTACGAGTCCGATGGCGCAAGTTTTGTCTCGATCCGACGTGTGTAAACAAAGTTACAACGTGTTCCAGAATAGGCGGATACGGGACGTTGTTGGCGAATACGCGTTGATTCCGGTGTGCACGCACTTCCAAATCAACTTCTGCGAAATCCTGCACGTCTGTATCAACGGCGCACATGTTTCAGTAAAGATCGCGCACGACCAAGTCGTCCCGTTTGGCAGGGCGCACTCAGTTCTGGGGTGAAACATGGTATTGGTTTTCCTATTTTTGGATCGTAGTTCGCGATCGTCACAGGATGCGACGCACCGAGCGAGTTACACGGGCATCGAAAGGATTACACAGTCTACGCGACACAACTGATAAAATGGAAAATAGAATAACGAGGAGAGAGAACGGGTTACATGAACAGGGCTCCGTGAACCGAGAATTCTCGTGTCCGGGATGCTGGTTCGTGTCCTGGTCACCGTGTTCGCTGTGTCCGGTCTACACAGGATCTGTGTCCGGGCTAGGGTCTGTTTCCGGAGACAGCGGGGTGGACTCGTCGGAGACTGCGCTGGCTGGGGTTGGGCTTCGCCGGAGGGAGTCGACGCGTGCGGAGGCGGAGCAGCTCGTCGGAGCTGCTGGGGGTAATCGGCTCCGGGCTGAGCGGCTAGGGCACGGGGCTGGACAGGGCTCTGCGGTGGAGGGGGAGATGGCTGGAGGTCGAGCGGATAGAGAGGGACGACGAGGAGAGGGGCTGATGGCGAGACAGCGGAGCGGGGTGTTGATCGTCAGCTGTGGGTTCGATGGGAGAGCGGCTGAGGTGAGTTGTCGACTGGTCGAGGACGGGTGGAACAAGAAGGGGAAGGTGACGGGGCTGACTAGGGTTCAGGCGAGGGGATCGTTGGCGCTGGGATGGGAGAGAAGTCTGGAGGGTTTGCGGCGGCGGCGGGCACGGAAGTCGAGGCCTTTATAGGGAATGAACAGTGAATCCGGTGGGGGATCCGATTCTAAGGTTCGGTTAGGGTTTCGGGTCCGGGTCGGGTTCGATTCGGATCCGACCCGACCCGACCCGACCCGACCCATTAAGTCTGGGTTGGTCTGGTTCGGTTTGAGTTGGTTTGGTTTAATTCCAATTAAACCGAGTTCAGTTAGGGTTTATTTTGGTTTAATTCTACATTGGTTTTTAGGAATTTAAAAATGTTTTCGGAGTCCAATAAATTCACAAAAAATTATCCTATGTCTGGTTTTCCATTTTATACCATAAAATATTATTTTCATAATATTTTAATATTAATTAACATTATTTAAAAATATTTTAATCACAAAATACCTTAATTTTTATTCCAGAAAATTACCGAAAACTTTGGGAAAAATATTTTAAAACTTTAGAAAAATTAGGGTGTTTACAATCTACCCCCCTTAAGAGGATTGCGTCCTCGCAATCGAAGAATAAACTACTAAAGGAAAGAACTATAGGAATTACAAGAATGCTTAGGGTATACCTGCATCCGCGAATAAGTGAAGATAACGCTGGCGCATAATATCCTCTCGTTCCCAAGTCGATTTGCCAGGAGAATGATATTTCCAAGGTACACAAACCAGTCTAATTGTCTGTCCTCGTAATGTCTTCTCACTGATGTCGAGGATGCCAACTGGTTGTTCTTCATATCTCAAACTAGGGCCCACTGCGATCTCTGAATGATCTACTACATGACTTGGGTCAGTCACGTACCTTCTCAGCTGTGAGACGTAGAATACGTCATGCACTCCCTCTAAGGATGGAGGTAACGCAAGACGATAAGCCACCTCACCAATGCGCTCCAGAATATCAAATGGCCCGATATACCTCGGGCTCAACTTGCCTCTGCTCCCAAATCTAATAGTACCTCGAGTGGGCAAAATCCTCAAGAATACGTGCTCTCCTTTTTTGAACTCTAGGGGACGCCTGTGTGTATCAGCCTAATGCTTCTGTCTGTCCTGAGCTGCTCGAAGATGATTCTGAATTTGTTTTACCTTCTCCACTATCTACATTACCAATTCTGGACCCAGTATTTAACGTTCACCAACGTCACTCCAACATATTGGCGATCTACACTTTCTACCGTACAATGCCTCGAATGGTGCCATCTGAATGCTGGTCTGATAACTGTTGTTGTAAGAGAACTCCACAAAGTGCAAATAATCTTCCCAAGATCCTCCAAAGTCTAGCATACACGATCATAACATATCCTCCAAGATCTGAATCGTACGTTCCGATTGACCATCTGTCTGTGGATGGTAAGCTGTGCTGAATTTGAGTCTGGTGCCAAGAATCTCTTGCATGCTTCGCCAGAAATAAGATATAAATCTTGAATCTCGACCTGATACAATACTAACCGGCACTCCATATAATCTTACGATTTGTCGTATATACATGTCGGCTAGTACCTCTGTAGACTGTCCAACTCTAAATGGCAAGAAATGTGCCAATTTAGTGAGTCTATCCACGATAACCCATACCGCATCTCTTCTGCTTGGGCTCCATGGAAATCCTGTGACAAAATCCATAGTGATATGTTCCCACTTCCATTCTGGTATAGGAAGCGGTTGTAACATACCTGCAGTCCTCTGATGCTCGGCCTTTACTTGCTGACATACTAAACATTTCGCCACAATTCGTGCAATCTCCCTTTTTATTCTATGCCACCAGTAATACTGTCTCAAGTCTCGGTACATCTTGGTTCCTCCTGGGTGAACAGAGTACATGGAGTTGTGTGCTTCAGTCATTAACTCCTATCTTAATTCTTCATTTGGAACATACAAGCGATTTCTACACCTTAATGTCCCGTCTTTATGTATGCGAAGTCCCGTCTGCATGCCTGCTTCTGTCTTCTCTTTAAGTCTTCGAAATCTAGCATCAGTGGGCAATGCCTCTTTAATCCTCTCCACAAGTGACGACTTAACTTTGAGATTATTCAGCAAGCCACTCTGTCCTGATAAAACAACCTCTATCTGAAGCTCCTGTAGATCTTTCAATAGCTCAGGCTGCATCGTCAAGAAATAAGCCGTAGGCTTCCTACTGAGTGCGTCTGCTACGACATTCGCCTTTCCCGGGTGATACTGTAGATCTATATCAAAGTCTACCATCAATTCAAGCCAATGTCTCTGTCTCATGTTGAGCTCCTTCTGAGTATATACGTACTTCAGACTCTTGTGATCAGTAAAGATTTCTACCTTCTCCCCATAAAGATAGTGCCTCCAAATCTTCAGTGCAAATATAACTGCTGCTAGCTCCAGATCGTGCGTTGGGTAGTTCTTCTCATGGACCTTCAACTGTCTCGATGCATAAGCGATAAATTTGCCATGTTGCATCAAAACACATCCTAGTCCACTACCAGACGCATCACTATAAACAATAAAACCTCTTGACCCTGAAGGAAGAGTCAAGATAGGTGTTGTTGTCAATCTTCTCTTCAATTCTTCAAAGGCCTTCTGGCAGTCTTCTGTCCATGTAAACTCCTGGTCCTTACGTGTCAACTTTTTCATAGGCTCTGCAATCCTTGAGAAATTTTCTACAAACCTTCGGTAATATCCCGCAAGTCCGAGAAAACTTATCACTTCTGCAACTGATGTAGGTGTAGGCCAAGTTTCTATTGCAGCAACCTTCTCCGGATCAACTGAAAGTCCTTCTCCTGAGATGATATGTCCCAAGAAAGGCACTTTATCCATACAAAACTCACACTTACTGAGTTTGGCATATAACTTCTCCTGTCTCGATGTCTCTAACACAATTCTGAGATGCTCCTCGTGCTCTTTATGGCTCTTGGAATATATTAGAATGTCATCAATAAACACAACCACAAATTTATCCAAGTACTGATGAAAAACTCTGTTCATCAAACTCATAAACACTGCTGGCGCGTTGGTTAAACCAAATAGCATTACCAAGAACTCATAATGTCCATACTTGGTCCTGAAAGCTGTCTTCGGTATATCCTCCTTCCTTACTTTAATCTGGTGATAGCCGGATCTAAGGTCAATCTTCGAGAATACCCTAGCACCACTCAATTGATCGAATAGATCATCAATGCGTGATAAGGGATACCTGTTCTTGATGGTCACATCATTTAGTGCCCTGTAGTCAATGCACAACCGTACTGTTCCATCCTTTTTCGGTACAAATAATATGGGTGCTCCCCAAGGTGAAATACTGGGCCGAATAAAACCCTTCTCCAGAAGATCATCAACTTGTTCCTTCAACTCCACTAACTCCTTAGGTGCTAACCGATATACTGATGAAGTGATAGGCTCTGCTCCTGGAGTTAAGTCTATTGTGAATTTTATTTCCCGATCAGGCGGTAAACCTAGAAGATCATCAGAAAATACATCCATAAACTCTGATATGACTCTTGGGTAACATGTCTCCCCTTCTACAGATAGTACCCTAAGAGTAGGCTGAACTCCTTGCTCTACGGCTCCCCGAAGAAACTCAAACTCTGGATGTCCAGGCGGTCTAAATATAACTTTTCCAAGTCGACAATCAAGAGTCGCATGGTACTGACTTAACCAGTCCATACCAAGTACAACATCATAATCCGGCATGGAAAATATCAGAAATTGAGCTCGCATCTCTCTTCCACAGACTACTACAGAACATGATCTACAAACGTCACTAACTGGGATAATTCTACCTCCCGTAAGAATCTTTTTATCTTCGGAAGGGGTGCGGTAGCTACTCTATGGGTGGCTACAAAGCTAGCTGCTATAAATGAATGCGATGCTCCAGAATCAAATAAAGCTACAACTGGTAATGAAGCTACTAAAATAGTACATGCGATAACCTCTCCTGCAGTAGCTTCCTCTTCAACAGCCAATACAAATGCCTGGCCTCGTCCCTGAGCTTGACCTCTCTACTGCAGAGCCTGCTGAAATAGTGTTGCCTGTGGTGCTAATGGTGGTATATGATGATATCCTCCTGGAGCTGGTGGTTTGGCTCCTCCAACTCCTGTCTGCGGTGCTCCCACTGCTGGATAAGCTTGCCTTGGTGCAGGTAAAGCTAGTCTCGGTGCTCCCTTTCTGCGCTCAGTGCATTCTCTGGTTGGATGCTGGTTGGATCCGCAAGCCAGGCATAGTCCCAACTTGCGTCTATATTTTCTCTCAATGTGACCTACCTTGCCGCAGTGGTGATAAGTAGGGAGAGATATAGCCCTGTGTGCTGTTCTCTCTGGTATACTCCTCTGGGATCGTTTTGTAGAATCCCCATGTGATGTCCTGGATGGTGCTGATGTGATTAGCCTCTTCAGATTTGACTCCCTTCTAGTAACACGCTTCATGCGTCGTGCTGTTGCAAGGACGTCGGTATATGATGTAGGTGCAACAGATCCAATCAACCTCTGGAGCTCGAACTTCAGTCCGTCAAAGAACTTCTCAGGTTTCTCTTCCTCTGTCGAAATCAAGGTTGGGGCGAAGCGACTCAGACGAATAAATTCTGCGTTGTATTCTCCCACTGACATATTGCCTTGGATAAGGCGGTTGAACTTGTCTCTGAGTTCCGACCGTGCAACTGCTGGAATATACATCTCTTGGAAGAGTCTGGAGAACTCTTCCGAAGTGACTCGGTCCTATCCGAGCTATCTCTCTTCTGATAACCACCAATGATGTGCATTTTCAGTCAACTGTATCCTGACCGCAGTCATCCATTTCTTCCTTGGAAGTTCAGCTGCTTCCAACTGGTGCTTTATGTTCGTGAGCCATTCGTGAACTTCAGTTGGCCCCTCATTGCCAGAAAAGGTACGAGGCTTGAGCTGACAAAAATCAGTGATAGATCCCGTCGCTGGTCGCCTAGATGGTGGGTTTGCCTGCTCTAATGCGGATACCAGGCTGGTTCTTAAATACTCTGCCTCATGGCGTTGAGCCTCTTGTTGAACCTGCTGTTGGGCTTGCATCATGGCATAAATCATCCGAAACATCTGCTGCCCGTCCATGGCTTGCCCTGGCAGGAAAACTGGCATCTGTGGAGTGAACTGTGGCGGAGGTGGGATGTTATCACGTCGAAACCTTGGATTAGGCTGGCCGGTTTGATTTCCTTGAGATGATTGTCCTCCATTCCCTGGTGTCACTCCGTCTACATAGGTAACCACAGCATCGTATGGTGTATCCAAGGGGTTCTCATCTCCGTTCCTGGGATCCATTACTCTGCAACCAAAAGATAAACTATAAGAACGCTCAGAGAAATCAACACAAGATGCAAATCAAGTAACAAATTCGAGTTCGATATAGAGTTCAAAAATGGTTTAAATAATGGATGAGATCCTATAACTTATCCTATCCTTAGGGCAAGCTTGCTCGGTCCCTAAGTTGAAATCGAACGATTTAGTCGTAGACCTGTATGGGCCACCACAAAAACCATATCACGCCCCAGTCCCAAAATGCCGAGGGACTAGACACGTAGCAATGGCCAGCAGCACACACTGATGGACAAACCCAATTTAATGGATCCATCAGGGCGTACTTAAGCTGTAAAATAAAGTCTACGATAACATGACACAACTAATCTCATCCACACAAGATAAAATATGATCCACAGATATAAGAAACGTAAATCATCAACCAGTCTCTACAAAGTGCTTCGGGGAACAACCCGATAAAAATCTGATACAATGGTTCAACAGACCAAAATATAAATGACTGAATAAAGTAAATATTGAGCATGAAACATAGATGCTCAGAAAAATTCTTCAGCTAACACCTCATCCTCGGATGTCGGTACAGCTCCTGTATCAGCTCCTGCTGCTGTCCCGTATACCTCGGGATAGATCTCGTCTGCAAATCCTGGGGACATAATCCGGATCCAGGTCCTCAGGGGACATAGCAAGGTACAAGATAATACAAGCCAAATAAATACAGTACAACAAATGATGAAATAAATAGGATAAGTATGTAACCATCTATGTGAAATGCAAGTGAGAGCATCACGAGTACTCAGGCTGAGCCACTACAAGCTCTGTGTCGGGGAGCCGGTAGCAGTAATAATGAGTAATGGGCCAAGCTTGGGTTTCAGAGTCTTGCGCCTCACAATAATAGGGGGTTTATATATATGATCAGCCTGTAGTCTGTGTCTCTCTCTCCACCCAATTTAACCACACGTCTCATGTCCATAACGTCTCATGTACATGGCACGCAAGATCATAGCTAATGCAGCAAGTCATATAGTATTTGTGAATATAATATCAATGTCAAATCCTGCATCCTATACAGAATCACCATAAATATCTCAGAAAGATCCTGTCTCAGGTATAGTGTCAAGTGTTCTGGGTATAATGTACTTGATAAGACAAGTACGAGAATATAAAGGGGTCACGAATGTCCATCTCTAGATGACAATACACAACATCGCGTACGGTGTTGGCACCCGACTAATAATCAAACGCTAAGTAAGTCACACGATCCTAGGTCAAGCATGCACAACAATATAAATAAAGCAAGGAAAATATATAACAAGACTGCAAAGTTTGGCAAGGTACACTTGCCTGGGGTTTGAATACCAATAGTTGTCCCTGTATCAGTGGATCCTGTAGGTACTCCTCCAAAAGCTGAAATAAATATTACCAACAGTCTCAAAAAATATCAAATAGCTAGAAACGCCTGTCCTTAAGTCCAATTTGGACACAAGGACAAAAATAACATTTTCGGGTCAAAGCGGGGTCTACATGTGGGCCACTTTGCACAAAAAAATGTATCAGGGTCAAAGGTCTCCAAATTTGTCAAACTTAGTGTCAACAAGTCAGGAACAATGATACGAACCCAACGGAACTTCCAGAATTGGATTCCGATGAGCCGATCACAAAATTGCCCGTCAAGTGGAGCTTGTGGGGCCCACGATACGCGATTTTGTTAATGTTCTCAGAATCGAACCAAACTTGGGTCACAGGACCAGCGTATTGCTACGAGTCCGATAGCGCAAGTTTTGTCTCGATCTGACATGTGTACACAAAGTTACAACGTATTCCAGAATAGGCGGATACGGGGCATTCTCGGCGGATACGCATTGATTCCGGTGTGCACGCACATCCAAATCAACTTATGCGAAATCTCGCACGTCCGTATCAACGGTGCGCACATTTTAGTGAAGACCGCGCACGACTAAGTCGTCCCGTTTGGCAGGGCGCACTCAGTTCTGGGGTAAAACATGACGTTATTTTTCCTGTTTTTGGATCGCGGTTCGCGATCGCCATAGGACGCGACGCACCGAGCGAGTTGCACGGACATCGAGAGGGTTACACAGTCTATGCGACAAAACTGACGGAACGGAAAACAGAATAACGAGAAGAGAGAACGGGTTACCTGAACAGGGCTCCGTGAACCTAGAATTCTCATATCCGGGATGCTGGTTCGTGTCCTGGTCACCGTGTCCGCTGTGTCCGGTCTACACAGGATCTGTGTCCGGGCTAGGGTTTGTGTCCGAAGATAGCGGGGTGGACTCTTCGGAGACTGCGCTGGCCGGGGTTGGGCTTCGCCGGAGGAAGTCGATGCGTGCGGAGGCGGAGCGGCTCGTCGGAGATGCTGGTGGTAATCGGCTCCGGGCTGAGCGGCTAGGGCACGGGGCTGGGCAGGGCTCTGCGGTGGAGGGGGAGATGGCTGGAGGTCGAGCGGATGGAGACAAATGGTGAGGCGAGGGGCTGATGGCGAGACGACGGAGCGGGGTGTTGATCGTCGGCTGTGGATTCGATGGGGGAGCGGCTGAGGTGAGTTGTCGACTGGTCGAGGACGGGTGGAACAAGGAGGAGAAGGCGGCGGGGCTGACTAGGGTTCAGGCGAGGGGATCATCGGCGCTGGGATGGGAGAGAAGTCTGGAGGGTTTGCGGCGGCGGCGGGCACGGAAGTCGAGGCCTTTATAGGGAATGAACAGTGAATCCGGTTGTGGATCTGATTCTAGGGTTCGGTTAGGGTTTCGGGTCCAGGTCGGGTTCGATTCGGATCCGACCCGACCCGACCCGTTAAGTCTGGGTTGGTCTGGTTCGGTTTCAGTTGGTTTGGTTTGGTTTAATTCCAATTAAACCGGGTTCAGTTAGGGTTTATTTTGGTTTAATTCTACATTGGTTTTTAGGGCTTTAAAAATGTTTTCGGAGTCCAATAAATTCACAGAAAATTATTCTATGTCCGGTTTTCGATTTTACACCATAAAATATTATTTCCATAATATTTTAATATTAATTAACATTATTTAAAATCTTTTAATCATAAAATACCTTAGTTTTTATTCCAGAAAATTACCGAAAACTTTGTGAAAAATGTTTTAAAACTTTAGAAAAATTAGGGTGTTTACACCACAACAAATCAATAAATACAGCTTGATACTTTAACTAACTAGGGTTATCACAAATCCTAATTACTAACAAAATACAAGAGATAACTAGAGTTCCTTCAGGTCGTATGCACTGCAGTCTTTCTGGGTTACCCAATTGCACAAACTAGCACCTGATACTCCTCACGATACTCTAAATGATACTCCTCACGTTACTCCACATGATACTCCACACGATACTCCATATGATATTCCTCATCCAACTACGATTTGGCTCTGGGACTGCATGCAACCTAGGAAAATCCTTAGCCCTGATCTATGTGAATCTCTAGTTGTTAACCCTTAGCATTTTCTTATAGGATTTTGGGGGTGACATTCTGCAGAATCCATCCTAGACATGAATGCAAGACTAGACAAGGTTTATTATTCACTGCAAAAATGAACTCATGTAAGCCACGACCAATAACTGATAAACCATGTGAAGCCAAGTAAAGCCTTGTGAAGTCGGGTCAAGCCATGCGAAGCCAAGTCATGTCAGACGAAGCCATATAAAGTTGTATCAAGTCAAGTCAAGTCGAGTCATCCTAGTGTAGAGGCAATTCCATATAAAATTGAGTAAAATCGGTCAGGTCAAGCCGACCATGTGTAGCCAGGTAAAGTCAAGTCAAGCCAAGTCATCATGTGTCCAAGCGAAATAACAAGAGAATCATAAATTACTTCACGAAAAACCAAAAAATACAAAAGAAAGAGCACTATCGATATACCGTCGGTACACTCCAGTACACCACCGCTATACCTGTTCAGAGATAGGAAAACACAACAAGTTTTAGGTTCTAATAAATTGGTATACCATCGGTATACTGTAGTACACCATCGATATTTTGTTCTAAGCAGGCAAAATATTTTCGGGAAAACTAGATCACATAAACCGGTATACCGTCGGTATACTGTAGTATACCGTCGGTATGTCGTCCAATACAAATATCCAAGAAGTCGGTTAACAAGGTCGTCCATGATGGGTACACCGTCGGTACACTGTAGTATATCATCGGTATGTCGATAAATGTCATATCATGTTTTAAGGATTCTAAGTCGGTCGAAATATGTATACCATCGTTATACTGTAGTATACCGTCGGTATTCCAGTTTCTAAGAGAAAACAAGGCCAAAGTCAAGTTAAGTCAAGTCTGATTTCCGGGATCCACATCAAATCTTGAAAATTACCATAACCAAGTTTAACTAGGAGTCAAATCTAGTGGTAAGTCTCATATCACAATATGGACTATATCTCATGGTCACAACTCCGGTACTGGTTCAGATACCGAGTTACCTAAAAGGCATGAAACAATATTCTACCAGAAATCAAAATCAAAACCGTCACAATACTAGAACCCATGCAATAAACAATTATAGTAAAACGAGTTTAGCTACTAAACAACTACCAAAGCTCTAGAAAATAAAAATGACAGAAAAGTAAAGGAAGTTCACAAAATCGGTAAGGTGTACTTGCCTAGAGCGAGCTTTTAGCCTAAATCTTCTAATCCATAACCAAGAAGGGATTCAAAAAACACACTCCAAGTCTCAAGACTAAGCTCCAAGCTCAAAAGAGAAAGGGTGGAGAGAGAAGAGAGAAACAAAAAAGAGAAAAAGAATGAAAATTGAATTCTATATATATAAGAGGTAATTTAATAGTACTGTTGGATCTGCCTCGTCAGCGATCCATGACTCGATCTAAGTCAATCTCGTCCACTCAAAACAAAATCAAGAAACCAATAGATAATAGAGTGCCTCAATACTATTCATCAAAATATCTCTCGAAAATATCTTTTTTACTCCCCGATCTTCTGCAGGAATCGACCGTCCCTGCTAGGCGCGAATCACCGCGCCAACGCTACCGCGGGGCGATCGTTTCCATCGGGACATGATACTGTGCGAGCCTAGTGTCACGTCCCTGTCCCAAAATATGTAGGACTAGGAACACGTAAGCATGCCAGCCGCATGTATATGGAAACTCCAATATATGGAATCCATAACACATGCGTACGCTGTATTATGAATAATAATTCACAAGTGGTATAAACTATCACAAGTCACAAGGTATAACTAAATCTTATCCACAGAAATCATAAAGAAATAAATAACCAATAACCAAGTAACTAAATCTCAATATGAAGTATCTAAGGATGACAGTCGGATGGAAATAAATCCACTGTCGAATTAGAATATAAAAGCAAACACAATATAAGTACAACAACTAACAATCACTGAGACACGAAGAGAAGACCTCCTCAAAAATATAAGTAACCAGTCCGGATCTGCGCTCTCGCGAATACTCATGAACATCTACACCTGGAAAGAGACTAGGTCCTCAGAGGGACATAACAAGATACATAGAAGCATGCCAATAAATTACTGAAATAAACATCCAATGGGTCGCCTAACCGTCTAAGTGAATGCAGTTTAAGAAAAACTTTCCCAACGCGTGGGCTATCTGGCTAAAATGGGATTGGCATGATTCTCTTGGAGATTCAGGGGCCTACAAAGCATGTCGTCTTTTGAACGGCAGAGGCCGCCTGATAATATATAATATATAGTGGTCATCATGACCGCGCATCTCCGGCGGAGCGTATGGGTTACACAAGAAAAGTACAAAGGAGCCCACACGCCTTACTTGTTGTTCTTCCCACCCCATGCTCTAAGTATGTCACATCCATGACACGATAATACCTCTAATAACTGTCAGGTCTTCTAGTATGCAAAGTTTCTAACAGCAGTTATCCCTAACACACGGTCCATACGTACAGGAGGCCAAACCCTGCGCGCAAGTCCGTGATCTATATGAGACTCATACTCGTGTAAGAAATGTGTCACGGCCAATGAAATCTAATGATGCTTCATGATAATGGGGCGGTCTCATACACAAGGTCAATGCATATACATAATAAAAACAGATCACGATGACACCGTCGTTTGCACCCAAGTTTTCTTGGACGCGCAGTTATATATAAAAGTTAAAATATATGAACTAAATGACAGAAATAAAAATGCATGCAACATATGGAATATGAATAACAGTACAATGGCAAGGTATACTTGTCTGGCAAGAAAGTTGCGTAGTACCAATAACCTGCTCCAGAAGTCGCGCAGAACAATCCAATAGGTCCTATATACATATAATATAATATAATACAACATCAGCCATTACACTAGCACATACACACTAGACTCAGAGGGTACACTAGGGGTGACACTGGTCAACTAACACGGTCTATTATGCGTCTAATTATGCAGATGTCAAGTCTGCGATTGCTCTACAAAATCAGACAGTCACTACACGTCTTGCCAGTACGTCAGTGTACACAAGGCAGACAATTCCCTAATATTCAGGTCACAAGGTCAAAGTAAATATGCGGACAAAATCCACGGTGTCCTAGGGTCGTACAGCAAATAACACATATATATCCACAATTATTATTATCATCTAATTACCTACTTATATATATATATATATATATATATATATATATATATATATATATATATATATATATATATATATATATATATTTATATAACAATATAACCAATAATTTATATACATACCCATTGAATACATATACTAAATATATATATAAATATATATACCAATGAATAATATACATATACTAAATGTATACATACTAAACGTATATATACATACAATATATATATATATATATATATATATATATATATATATATATATATATATATATATATATATATATATATATATATATATATATATATATATATATATACCAAATTGAACAATATACGCATACGCGTACGTATACATATACGAGTTGGGTTTACCGACTCAGGGTCTGAAGTCAACTAACAGTCATAAAGCAATACTCATATTCTAATAGCATATACACAAGCACACATAAAAAAGAGAAGAGGGACATGTTCGAACCTCGGGGTTAGCGTGCACGGGCACAAGGATCGAGAATCGAGGGTGACTGCTGCAGGTTATCTTTGGCGAGGGTGACGGGTCCACAATGACGACGATGATGTCGATGTCGATGATAATGACGAGGGTGATAATGATGGTGATGATTAAGGGGCTGATGATTGAGGTTATGATGATGATGATGATGATGATGATTATGGGATGATGATGTGAATGATAATAGTGATATTGATTAGGATGTAGGTTAATTGGGTTAATGACAATGGTGATGATGGTGATTAGGGTTGCTAATATTGATGATGATTAGGGTTGCTAATAGTGATGATGATTAGGGTTGATGATAGGGATGATGATGATGATGGGGTGATGATGATAATGATGGTGTTACTGTTCCGGCCAGGGCTCAGGCGGCCAAGGAGGAAGAGGCTGAGGTCGAGGAGGAGGAGGTGGTTCAGGGAGTCGGGTGTAGGAAGGTGGAGTTGGTGACAGGAAGGGGAGGAGGTGCTCGGGAGGAAGAAGGAGAGGAGGCTCGGGGGCTGCTCCAGCCAGGCTCAGGCGAGGCGGAGGAGATGAAGAAGATGATGAGGGAGATGAGGACAGCGGTGGTGGTCGTGATGGTGGCGTTAATAGCGGTGAGCAGCGGGGTCGGGTGTCATGGAAAGAAGGAAGTCGGGCTACGGTTCCGACGGAGAAGGGAAGAAGAGGGGGCTCGGGTCACCACTGTGGTCGAATCGTGGAGGTCCGACGATGAAGGAGATAAGTGGAGGCGAGGTTGGTGGCGTAGTTGTGGAGGTCCGACGAGCGGAGGACGATCGGGCTCCGACGGGTTAGCCGGGGACGATGGAGTGGACATGAGGAAGAAGATGGAGAGGAGATGGCAATGGTGATGGTGATGGGGGGAGTCCGAAGAGGGGTAGTGCGAAAGGAGGAGATGAAGAAGAGAGCAGGGAGGAGGTGGTAGTGCAGGTTGAGTCCGGCGGTGCTCCGGGCTCCTACGCAGGGAAGAGGAGGAAGGGGACGATGAACAATAGGGGAGGTATTGGTATTCGGCTATGTGGTTGGGGATGGTTTAGAAAAATAAAGAAAAGGAAAGGAAAAGTTGTTTATATACATGTGGAAACTAGGGTTTGGGGGTTGACCTAGGGGATTGGGCTTGGTTAACATCTTGGGATTGGGCCTTGGCTTGCCATGGGGATGTTTGGAAGCTATAATTTGTATTGTTTAAAATGCAAGGCTAGGTTTAAATGAGGGGGCGATGTTGTGCGTTGCACATTCCGAAATTTCATGGGAAAAATTTATATGAACAAAAAATAGGTTTCTTCATGTATCATGTCCAATGGTGTGGACACATTGTTGCATTTTTGTATAAAAGTGTCCAAGAATTGGAAAATTGTACAAAGATAAAAATTGGGTTTAAATTAATTAAAATTAATGTACAAGGTGTTCTTGAATTAATTAGAAGTACAAGAGGATAAAATTAGGTGGGACACAAGTGTCATGGACATAGGGGACTCAGAATAGAATATTGTCATAAATTGGGTTGCACGAAATAGATCAAGATTGTGTCTCCAATTTCGATTGGAACGCATAAGGATACAAAGTTGAATTTATTTAGAATTAAATAATAACGTTCGCGAGGAATATTGTACGACTAAAATGTAGCACAAGAGAGCATAATTATAAGTTACACAAAGGTCAGAATAGAAGGCGGGCACGTCTAGGACAATGATGTAAAATTTGTAGGAAGACAATGGCTAGTGTAGTGCTCCGATTATCGAAGCAACGGTAAGGTGCGCTAAGTGATATAAATCTTGTATAATTAAATCAAATGTTGTGTTCTATTTCTAATTGGGTTCAACTAGCCCTAGTTTCACTATCTAAGCCAAGTAGGCCTAATTTTGGGTGAGGGGGTTTATACCTAGGGTTGCACTCGTACAAGCCAATATTGTTAAAGTTGTGGCTATCATCGAACCGATCGAGTACGCAGCAGAGGAACAGTGTTACAAACAATAATCCATCTGAGTATACGGAAAAAAGATCAAGACACGAGGTTCTCTAAATACAATGGTATCGTTCCATACATTATGTTCCTCTATACAAAAGCAGCTCAAAAAAATTGATATGGCTCAAGACATCGACACCAGATTTCCAGTTCCTGGGGATGAGGCACGGCTATCGCTTCCTCGGATGATCCAGCACCTGCGAACAAGCAAACTGGTGGTGAGTCAACACTTTGGAGAAATTACTGGTGAGTATAAAATTAACGAACAGAAGCAACATTCACTAAAACCAACACTAAGTAATTATATTATAAAATATTATATTACTAGTAATCTTTCTAGTTTTACCTAGGTTCGTTACATGCAATACAGGAACTGAGTCATCTTCTTTTGGAAATACTTTGAAATCGGAATTCAGTTCAATACAACCAAGCATACAAGACAAACAGTTCAAGCACTATGTACCAATCAGGGTGTGCGCAGCGTGTCTTGTGAGCTATACTCAAGGAATCTAGGGACAAAGCAGCATCAAGTGGACTATCATTCTATCAAGTAAACAAGATAAACTATCTATAAGATTTTTGTCCCCGAGAAACTCAGTATCAGTAGCGGTAATCAAGCTAATTAATGACTCCTTTATCTGATGCTATTAGCAGCTGTGACTCATGGTTGCTCTTCACTAAAATATGCTCAAAATAGCAGCCGCGACCAAGGTTCAGCTCTGCACTAATAACCATTGTTCGACCGATGCGAATGCATGAAACACTATCAGATAAACTCTATAATGTATATGATCTGAACAAGCAAGCTATATATATATATATATACTCTTCGTGTTTCTTACCCCTTGCTGAACGGTTATCCCTGCAACAGACATACTTTAAATTCCAAAAATATCGATGGACAAACCGAGGGACAGGACACGTGGCAATGGCGGTTTCAACTTTAAATTCCAGAAATACTCGGATTTTTTGGTATTTTCAGAGATAGCAACATATGCATATATATATATATATATATATATATATATATATATATATATATATATATATATATATATATATATATATAGGTTCTCTTTCTCTGTCTGTCTCTGCATCAAACAGTTAGGTATGCAAGAAGGCTAGCCTAGCATGCGTCCTAACTACCTGAATGCAGCTATCTCCATGAATAAGATAACTTTTCCAACTCTAACTCAAACTCTTCCCAACAGAAGTACCGCCTTCCATCTAATAGCCACGTCCCCCAAGATCCCGTAGGACCGGAACATCATGACACACTATTAGTCTCACCCCATCAATCTCCATCCACCATTCTAATAGCCACGTCCCCTAAATCCCGTAGGACCGGAACATCAGGACGCACTATTAGTCTCCAATTTGTCATTTAGCCTCCATCTCCCGCAAGCTCCTCGATAACAAGCATATCATACTTATAACACAATGTGACAATACAAGCTTTCAATCCATCTTTCACTTATCTAATAGCCGCACCCCTAGATCTCGTAGGACCGGAACATCAGGGCGGGCTACTAGTCTCTTTTCTAACAAGATAAGCCATTTACTCTCATAACAAAACAAGAATACATTCAATCTATCTTTTGCATTAAAGATAAGAAATTATAAACACGACGACAAGAAAATATACGAACGATCTTTAATTTAAGCAAGCATGGCACGGGTCTATTTATCTCTTCAAGTTAGCATACAGTTCTACTCTTTCCTTAGCATGGCAAGGTTCATTCGATAGTTGTGTCAGTGTAACTAGCATGCAACATTCTATTATTCAACTTAGCATAGCAATGGTTCTATCGCTTTTTAGGCAAGCATGTTCTCGTTCTATCATTCATGCAAACAATTATCTTATTAAGCAAACAAGCATTTTAAAAACTCAGATTCTTTATTAAGGCGTGCAAGGATCAGAGAACGAAGTTCTGTCCACTCACCTAGATAAGTTATCTTCTGGTTCAACAAGGAGCTCTAAAAGAAGGTATCCTTTTTGAGTTAGCAAACCGATATCTCTTGTACATAGTGCCAACGCAGAGCAGGGCACTAAATATGTCACGTTCCAGTCCCAAAATACGTAGGATTATGAATGCGCAACATGACAGCCGTAAGTATACGATAACTCCAATGTGTTGGAAGATCGTAATACATACGTACGCTGTACATGAATATCAAATCCATAAGTGGTAATATACTGTCAATATAAGTCACACGCAATCTATATCTCATCCACAGCATAAATAAAGAAATAGAAAATAAATAACTGAATCTCTAATATGAAGTATCAAAGAATGATAGTCGGGTGGAAACAAATCCACTGCCAATCAACTATACTAAAAACTACTAAATGAGAGAAGAGATCAAACTCTAATATAAGATAAATGTCAATAAAGGAAATAACAACTAAAATATCCATCAGCTACGATAAATTAAAGGTACTCTGAAGGTAAGACCTCCTCAGTCTGGTATGAAGCGTCAGGTCCGGGTCTGTACTCCTGTGGATAATCCTGTCCATCTATACCTAGAAAGGGACCAGGTCCTCAGAGGAACGTAACAAGATCCATAGAAGCATGCCAATAAAGTACTAAAAATAAATATCCAAGGGTCGCCTAACCATCTATATGAATGCACTTTGAGAACAACTTTCCAATACGTGGGCTATCTGGCTCAAATGGGATTGGCATGATTCTCTCGGAGAATCAGGGGCCTACAAAGCATGACGTTTTTTGAACGTCAAAGGCCGCCTGATAATAATAATATATATAGTATCATCATGACCGCGCATCTCCGACGGAGCGTACGAGTTACACAAGGAAAATACAAAAGAGCCCAAATGCCTTACTTGTTGTCCTCCCCACCCCATGCTCTAAGCATGTCATATCCATGATATGATGATACCTCTAATAACTGCCGAGACCTCTAATAATGCAATTTCTATCAGTAGTTATCCCTATCCGTCGCACGTCCCATACGTACCAGTGGTCAGCCGAGTACGCAAGTCTGTATCCTACATGAGACTCACACTCGTGTAACAAATATGTCCTGGCCAATGAAACATAAGGATGCCTCATGATAATGGGGTGGTCTCATAAATCTAGGTCAACATGCATATATATAATAAAAACAGAATACGGCGCCACCGTCGTTGCACCCAAGTTATTCTTCGACGCGCAGTTTATATAACAGTTAAAATGTAGGAACTAAATAACAAAAAATAAAATGCATGCACCATATGGAATATAAATCACAGTACAATGGCAAGGTATACTTGCCTGGCAAGCAATCTGCGTAGTGTAAGCGTCCAAACGTCAAGTACACATGATCAGAAACTATGGCCTCCGAATAAACATCTCTGAACGCTGAAATAAACATCACCAACATTCTCAGAATCAGCGAGATAGCTAGAAAACACCACCTTTTCGTCCAATTTGGACACAGGGGCAAAACGGTAATTTTGGGTCAAAGCGGGTCCACATGGGGACCACTTTGCACCGAAAAGTATGTCAGAGGTAAAGGTCTCTAAATGGGACAAATTATTGGTCAAAAAAAATTCTAAACGTCAATACAAACTCAACGGTATGTCCAATTTTGGATTTCGGTGAGCCAAACAGATTCGCCCTTAAAGTCAACCGTGGGCCCCACAAATAGGTGCCTTGGTCAATTGTCTCAGAATCGCGTGAAACTTGGGTCACAGGACTAGCGTGATACCATGAATCTAATGGCACAAGTTTTGTCGTATTTCGATGAGCGTACACAAATGGTGTAATGTTTTACAAAAGTCGCGATACGGAAACTTTTTACGGATACGGGTTAATTCTGACACGCACACACGTCTAAATCTGTTTTCGCAAAATCCCATACGTCGGGACATACCATACGCGTCTTTCAGTGTAATTGGTACGTGACGGGGCGGTCTCGTTTGGCGGGACACGCTCCGTATCGCAAATTCTAATTTTTTAAAACAAGTTTTTTATGATTTTCCATCCGATTTTTAACATAGATTTAACGATCAAAATTATGCATACAATAGGTCATTTTAATACTGGTTATATTGACTAGCTATTCAAAAAGTAAAATCATAATTTAGTTGAATAGATTGGAAGAAAATTGCCTTCCAATATGGGGCGTTTGATTGAAAATTCTGTTTTGGTATGTCTGCAGTTTCAAAAAATTTCTCAGATTTACGACCTCAGTTTTGCATGGATATAATCCTATTTGATCCAAACTATTTAGCAAATATTGTAGAGGGTCATCTAGTCTACGCATATGAGTTGATAGAACGGATTTATGCTACACCGACAGAGAGAAATCATACTGTGAACAGGGGTACCTTGCTGTGTTCAACAGGGTTGAGACTGGGTTTCCGGTGATCGCTGACGGGTCCGCGGGGTTCGTGCGGTGGCTGCAGTCGTCGGATGTCGGCGCTGGCCTGCCGGGGTGCTCGGGTTGGGGTCGGCGCTGGGGTTGTAGGAGTCGTCAGAGGCTAGGGTTAAGGTTTATGAACTGGAAATATATATATATATATATATATATATATATATATATATATATATATATATAGGCAGCAGGTTAAATGAGAAGGGGTCGCAGCCTTGAGGTTCTGTTCGCGGGCCGCGGGTTGGGGTTAGGCGGGGCTGGGGGTTCGTTTAGAGATTAGTCTTAAGGGATTAAGTTAAGGGTTTTAGTTTAGTTCTTTTTCTTTAATTAATACTATATATTTATATATATGTATATATGGTCTAAAAAATTTCAGAAAATTTATTAGTACATTCTAAAAATAATCTATCATCCTTCTACAAGTATATAAAATAATAGTTTTTTGTTCAAAAATTCTAGATGAGTATTTACCTTGAAAATTAATTCAATTAAATTTTATTTTATAATTAACTAAAAAATAATATAATTAAATTAATTAATTAATTAAATAAATATAATATTTAAAAATTAGGAGATTTTATATTCTACCCAACTTATAAAAAATTTGTCCTCGAAATTAAGACTAAGCCATGAAAGGAAACAAGAATGGTGTATAGTAGAAATGAACAAAGTAAATTCATACCTTGATCTACGAATAGATAGAAAAAAATATTTGCGCATGTCATCATCGCGCTTCCAAGTGGATTCTCCTGGCGCGCAATGCTTCCATGCCACACGGACCAAGGGAATAGACTGGTTCCTCAACACTTTCTCTCGACGATCAAGGATCCCCACGGGTTGCTCTTGGTATGACAAGCTCGGCCCAATGGTGATCTCAGAGTGGTCGAGAACATGACTACTATCTGCCACATATCGCCTAAGTTGCGACATGTGGAATACATCATGCACTCCCTCAAGTAAATATGGTAGTGCAAGTCGATACGACACTTCTCGCACTAGCTCTAGCACGTCAAATGGTCCAATATACCTTGGGCTCAATTTGCCACGCCCTCCGAATCGAATAGTGCCTCTAGTAGGCAATATCCTCAAGAAGACATGATCACCTTCTTTAAACTCCAAGGGACGACGGTGAAGGTCTATCCACTGCTTCTGTCTGTCTTGTGTTGCTCGCAAGTGCCCTTGTATCTTCTTCACTGTCTCCACGGTGTTGACTACCAACTTTGGTCCCAGAATCTGACGTTCTCCCACGTCACTCTAACACACGGGAGACCTACACTTTCTTCCATATATTGCTTCAAACGTGGATGCTCGCTTGATAGCTATTGTTGTAAGAAAACTCCACAATATGTAGGTGGTCCTCCCATGATCCTCCAAAGTCCAACATACAAGCCCTCAATATATCCTCCAGTGTCTGAATAGTACGTTCGGACTGCCCATCTGTCTGCGGGTGATAATATGTACTGAACTTCAAACGAGTCCCAAGTCTCTCCTGCATGCTTCTCCAAAAGTGAGATATAAAACCCGAATCACTGTCTGACACAATGCTGACCGAAATATCGTGCAACCTTACGATATGCCTCATGTATAAGTTAGCCAAAGCTTCTGTAGACTGGCCAACTCTAAAAGACAAGAAATGTGCGAACTTGGTGAGTCGATCCACTATTACCCATACAACATCTCGCCTACTTGGACTCTTTGGGAAACCCGTGACGAAGTCCATAGTGATGTGCTTCCACTTCCACTTAGGAATCGAAAGTGGTTGCAGTAGCCCTACTGTTCTCTGATGTTCCGCCTTCACTTGCTGACATACTAGACATTTGGCCACAAAGCTCTCTCTCTCTCTCTTTTTATTCCATGCCACCAAAAGTGTTGTCGCAAGTCACGGTACATCTTGGTGGCTCTAGGATGAATAGAATATATCGAACTATGAGCTTCTGCCATCAGCTCCTGTCGAATCTCTCCATTGGGAACATATAGACGATCACCACATCGTAATATTCCGTCACCGTGAATGCGTAATCCCGTATGCTCTCCGGCCTCTGTCCTTTCTTTCAATCTCCTAAACCTGGCGTCCGTAGGCAAAGCTGCATTGATCCTTGCTACTAGTGATGACTGTACTTGTAAATTGACTAGTGTCCCATCTGCTCCAGGTAATATCACTTCTATGCCAAGCTCTTGCAAGTTCTCCAATAACTCCCTCTGCATCATCAAGAAGTAAGCTGCTGGTTTCTGGCTTAACATGTATGCTACTACGTTAGCCTTGCCTGGGTGATAATACAGCTTTATATTAAAATCCTTCATCAACTCAAGCCACCGACGTTGCCTCATATTTAGCTCCTTCTGCGTGAAGACATACTTGAGGCTTTTGTGGTCTGTATAGATCTTCAATCGTTCCCCATATAGGTAATGTCTCCATAGCTTCAGAGCAAAAATAATGGCTGCAAGCTCTAAGTCATGAGTAGGATAATTCTTCTCATGTACTCGTAACTGTCTAGATGCATATGCAATCACCTTGCCATGCTGCATCAACATGCATCCCAAGACTTTCCTCGATGCGTCACTGTAAATCACATAACCTCCTGACCCTGATGGAATAGTCAGTACTGGTGCTGTGGCCAGTCACTTCTTTAACTCCTCGAAAGTGACTTGACACTCGTTGGTCCATACGAACTCTTGGTCCTTGCACGTCAACCGAGTCATAGGCGCTGCTATTCTTGAGAATTTCTCCATGAACCGTCAGTAATATCCCGTAAGTCCTAGGAAACTCCTCACCTCCGATGCTGATTTAGGAATGGGCCATGTCTCAACTGCCGAGATTTTCTCTGGATCAACATAAATACCATCTCCCGTAACGACATGCCCAAGAAACAAGACTTTGTCCAAGAAAAACTCATATTTACTGAGCTTCGTATATAACTGCTCTCTCCTCAAGGTCTCTAGGACGATCCGCAGGTGCTTCTCGTGCTCCTCGTGGCTCTTCGAATAGACAAGTATGCCATCTATGAAGACAACCACGAACTGGTCTAAATACTGATAGAATACTCGATTCATTAAGTCCATAAAGATAGCTGGAGCATTGGTCAACCCAAATGGCATGACCAGAAACTCTTAGTGCCCATATCTTATCCGGACTGCTGTCTTCGGGATGTCCTGCTTCCGTACCTTCACCTGGTGATATCCCGATCTCAAGTCTATCTTCGAGAACACCTTGGCTCCACTAAGCTGATCAAATAAGTCATCAATGACTCACAATGGATATTTATTCTTCACAGTCACTGCATTTAAGGCTCTGTAGTCGATGCACATACGCACTGACCCATCATTCTTTGGTACAAACAACATTGGTGCTCCCCAGGGTGATGCACTTGGCCGGATGAAACCTTTCTCCTCTAATTCTTTCAACTGTGCCTTCAGCTCATCCATCTCCTTCTTTGCCAATCTATAAACATGCAATGCTATGGGTGCTGCTCCTGGTATCAATTCAATCGAGAATTCTACGTCTCTGTCCGGAGGTAGTCCTGGAAATTCCTTTGGAAAGATATCTTGGAACTCTGAAATAATGGGATGATAAATAACATCGTCCATTGTAAGCTGAACACCATCAAGGGCTTCTATGGATCCCCGTGCAAACTCAAATTTCGGCTGGCCTGGTACCTTAAAAAGAATGCTTCCTCCAAAACAGTCAAAAAAAGCGTGGTACTTGCTTAGCCAGTCCATCCCAAGCACAATATCAAAATTTGGGATAGGAAGGACTAAGAGTATGGCACTCATCTCTCTGCCACGAATCACTACAGGACAAGATCTACAAATTTGACTAACAGGTACAACTCCTCCTCCGGTGAGAATTCTAACACAACTAGGTAAAGGTGTAGTGGCAATATTGTGCTTGGCAATAAAATTGGAAGATATGAACGAGTGGGTGGCTCCCGTATCAAATAATATCATAGCAGGAAAAGTAAAAAACAAGGATAATACCTGTTATAACATCAATCTCTTGTTCCATGTCATCCACTTCTAGTGCAAAAGCTTGTCCATTCCTTGAGGGTAGTCCATATCCGGCCCTCGTGAACTGGTATTCCTGAGTAGGTAGCGGTGGTCCTCGCTGAAATCCTCCGGCTGCTGGGGGTCGAGGTGCTCCTGGTCTTATCATCTGCTGAACTAGCTTTGGTGCTGGAAGTGCTGGCCTCCGTATTGGCGGTGGAAGCGTTAATGATTGCTGCATTGGACATTTTCTCATCATATGCTATCCGGAACCACACCTCATACATTGTCCCAAGCGAGTCCGACAGTCTCTCAAAATGTGCCCGCGTTTCCCACAATAATTGCAGTAGGGCTTCTCCGAAATCTGGTATGGTCCTGCTCTGTGCTGCTGCTGTTGTTGTTGTGCCAAAGGACGTCTGATAGGCCCTCCTTGCTGTGTCCTTGCTGACCCCTGTTGTGCCTTCAGTTGACCTCTATTTCCCTTGCTGATGGCCTCTTGTAGTCTAGCTTCTGTCAATAATTCGGCATAAGAGATCCGGGACTGTGAGCTAGTGTAGTGTTGGAGCTCCTGAGTCAGCCCGTGGTGAAACCTCTTAGCCTTCTCCAAGTCATTGGGTATCAGGGCAGCGCCATATTTACTAAGGCGACTAAACTCTGCATCATACTCGTCGACTGTCTTGTTCTCCTGCTCCAAATGGAGGAGCTGATCGTACAACGCATCCCTTACAGTGTCAGGGAAGTACTTCCTCTCAAAGCACTCCAAGAATTATTTCCAAGTCTGACACATACCCAACTGGCGCTACATTAATTTCCACCAATGATGAGCGTTACCATCTAGCTGGGTCCTTACGCCTGTCATCCATAGATCTGTAGGCAGCTGTGATGCTTCTAATAACTTTTTGGTGTGGGTAATCCAGTTTGTGGTCTCCTCTGGGCTCTCAGTGCCTTTATACGACTTGGGACCCATCTGTACAAAGTCCTTGACTGAACCAACTCTAGCTCGCGGTACTGGAACCAGTGTCTGGGCAGGTACAGGTGTTTGTACAGCCATTCTCTCGAGTGCTGCCAGAAATTCTTGCCTCTGCTCCGCCGCTTGTTGCCTCTGCTCTACAGCCAGTGCGCCCGCCTGCTGCCTCTGTTCCTGCATCATCATTTGGAAGATTTGGAACAACTATTTCTGGCCATCCTGTGGTGTCGATGAAGCTGGAAAAGTCCCATTAGGTGAAGCGGAAAGATCAGATGGAACTAGATTGTGAGTCTGTCCATCCGGCCCGGAAGTCTAGGAGTCGTTGAGGCCTCTCCTCGAGTTTGGCCTTGACTCCTGAAGGTGTGTCGCCTCTGGTGGTGGTACATCCACTACACAAATCTATCTCTCTGCAAGAGGTGGTCGAAACGATTAAAAGGAGTACAAAAATCAATCAGGATGCAAGCATTTTAAATATGAAGGTGAAAGGGAGGATGAGTTTTAGTCAAGTGTGGATGAGATCCTATACTATGTTCCTATACGCAGGCTTATTCGGTACAGTAACGTAACCGAGACAATATATTCGTAGACCTGCATGGGCCACCACTAAAAATATGTCACGTCCCAGTCCCAAAATACGTAGGACTAGGAATGCGCAACATGTCAGCCACAAGTATACGATAACTCCAATGTGTTGGAAGATCGTAATACATACGTACGCTGTACATGAATATCAAATCCACAAGTGGTAATATACTGTCAACATAAGTCACACGCAATCTATATCTCATCCACAACATAAATAAAGAAATAGGAAATAAATAACTGAATCTCTAATATGAAGTATCAAAGAATGATAGTCAGGTGGAAACAAATCCACTGTCAATTGACTGTACTAAAAACTACTAAATGAGAGAAGAGATCAAACTCTAATATAAGATAAATGTCAATAAAGGAAATAGCAACTAAAATATCCATCAGCTGCGATGAATCAAAGGTACTCTGAAGGTAAGACCTCCTTAGTCTGGTATGAAGCGTCAGGTCCGGGTCCGTATCCGATCTTCCTCCGCTCCATTATTTTTGCTGCAACGGCGACAGACGCATGAACAAATAATAATCCTGCCCGTCTATACCTGAAAAGGGACCAAGTCCTCAGAGGGACGTAACAAGATACATAGAAGCATGCCAATAAAGTACTAAAAATAAACATCCAATGGTCGCCTAACCATATATGTGAATGCACTTTGAGAACAACTTTCCAACACGTGGGCTATCTGGCTAAAATGGAATTGGCATGATTCTCTCAGAGAATCAGGGGCCTACAAAGCATGAAGTCTTTTGAACGTCAGAGGCCGCCTGATAATAATAATACATATAGTCATCATGATCGTGCATCTCCAGTGGAGCGTACGGGTTATACAAGAAAAGTGCAAAGGAGCCCAAACGCCTTACTTGTTGTCCTCCCCATCCCATGCTCTAAGCATGTCATATCCATGACACGATGATACCTCTAATAACTGTCGAGGACTCTAATAATACAATTTCTATCAGCAGTTATCCCTATCCGTCGCACGTCCCATACGTACCAGTGGCCAGCCGAGTATACAAGTTCGTGTCCTACATGAGACTCACACTCGTGTAACAACTATGTCCTGGACAATAAAATATAAGGATGCCTAATGATAATAGGGTGGTCTCATAAAGCTTGGTTAACATGCATATATATAATAAAAATAGAATACGACGCCATCGTCATTGCACCCAAGTTATTCTTGGATGCACAGTTTATATAAAAGTTAAAATATAGTAACTAAATAACAGAAAATAAAATGCATACACCATATAGAATATAGATCACAGTACAATGGCAAGGTATACTTGCCTGGCAAGCAATCTGCGTAGTGTAAGCGTCCAGACGTCAAGTACACAGGATCAGAAACTATGGCCTCCGAATAAATGTCTCCGGATGCTGAAATAAATATCACCAACATTCCCGGAATAAGCGAGATAGCTAGAAAACACTACCCTTTCGTCCAATTTGGACCCAGGGACAAAACGGTAATTTTGGGTCAAAGCGGGTCCACATGGGGGGCCACTTTGCACCAAAAAGTGTGCCAGAGGTATAGGTCTCTAAATGGGACAAATTATAGGTCAAACAAATTCTAAACATCAATACAAACTCAACGGTATGTCCAATTTTGAATTTCGGTAAGCCGAACACAAATTCGCCCTTAAAGTCAACTATGGGGCCCACAAATAGGCGCCTTGGTCAACTGTCTCAGAATTGCGTGAAACTTGGGTCACAGGATCAGCGTGATACCACAAATCCAATGGTGTAAGTTTTGTCGCATTCCGACAAGCGTACACAAAATGGTGTGATATTTTGCAAAAATCGCGATATGGGGACTTTTTACGGATACATCTTGATTCCGACGCGCACACACATCCAAATCAATTTTTGCGAAAGCCCACACGTCGGGACATACCATACGCGCCTTTTGGTATAATTGGTACGTGACAGGACGGTCCCGTTTGGCGGGACGCGCTCCGTATCATAAATTCTAATATTTTTAAAACAAGTTTTTTTATGATTTCCTATCCAATTTTTAACATAGATTTAACGATGAAAATTATGCATACAATAGGTCATTTTAATACTGGTTACATTGACTAGCTATTTGAAAAGTAAAATCATAATTTAGTTGAATAGATTGGAAAAAATTGCCTTCCAATATGGGACGTTTGATTGGAAATTCTGTTTTGGTATGTCTGCAGTTTTGAACTTTTTTTCACATTTACGAGCTCAGTTTCGCATGGATATAATCCTATTTGATCCAAACTATTTGGCAAATATTGTAGAGGGTCATCTAATCTACGCATAGGAGTTGATAGATCGGATTTATGCTACACCGACAGAGAGAAATCATACTGTGAACAGGGGTACCTTGTTGTGCTCAACAGGGTTGAGACTGGTTTTCGGTGATCGCTGACGGGTCTGCGGGGTTCGTGCGGTGGCTGCAGTCGTTGGAGGTCGGCGCTGGCCCGCCGGGGTGCTCGGGTTGGGGTCAGCGCTGGGGTTGTAGGAGTCGTCATAGGCTAGGGTTAGGGTTTATAAACTGGGAATATACATATATCTCCTCTATATAATGCCAAAACTAGGCTTCACCGTGAAAAAATTTTGTTCCAAAAATACCCTTCAACATATTTAGTAATTAAAAAGAATACCTACAATAAATTTCACTGACAACCATTTAAGAGATGCAATAATGACAACCATTTACGGAAATCAAAGGGTTCATGCTACTTGCTAAGTCTTTTAAATTGTTACCAAAGAATTTGAAGGGTTGAACCATTAACCTATATAATTAAAAATAGTAGAAATAAACTAACTCATCAACATCATTCACTCCAATATACGTGCAAAGCACGTGCATATATACTAGTATATATATAGGCAGCAGGTTAGATGAGAAGGGGTCGCAGCCGCGGGGTTCTGTTCGCGGGCCACGGGTTAGGGTTAGGCGGGCTTGGGGGTTAGTTTAGAGATTAGTCTTAAGGGATTAAGTTAAGGGTTTTAGTTTAGTTTTTTTTTTTCTTTACTTAATATTATATATTTATATATATATGTATATATGGTATAAAAAAATTCAGAAAATTTATTAGTACATTCTAAAAATAATCTATCATCCTTCTACAAGTTTTCCTAAAATAAAATAATATAAAATAATAGTTTTTTTTCAAAAATTCTAGATGAGTATTTACCTTGAAAATTAATTCAATTAAAATTTTTTCTGATTAATTAAAAAATAATATAATATAATTAATTAATTAAATTAAATAATTAATTAAATATAATATAATATTTAAAAATTAGGAAATTTTACAACATACTTATCCACCAAGAAAAAATTTTGTTCTCGAAACTTCAAGGAGAAACTTTCGATATTCAGAGCAGCGATAGTCCTTATCCCTCACCATCCTCAATCGAAAACTCTAGAAAACCACAAGCACGAAAGCACAACTCTAAGCAGTGAGTCAAACCTAGAAAACTTTTGTGCGCATCTTTAAGAATATCTATGGAATTATTGTATGGAACGCTCGACTCAGTAACGATATCAATGCACAATGAATCGTCATCTAAGAACAGCAACGAAATGGGCGTAAGGCCAGAGAATCAAGTTGCTCTGATACCACTCTGTCATGCCCTGATCTTCGGCAGGAATCGGCCGTCCCCGCTAGGCATGAATCACCGTGTCAGCGCTCCTGCGGGATGGTCATTTCCATCGGGATGTGGTGTCTTACGAGCCTGGGGTTGCGCTCGCACAAGGCAACATTGTTAAAGTTGTGGCTATCATCGAACCGATCGAGTACGCAGCGTAAGAACAATGTTACAAATAATAATCTATCTGAGTATACGGGACAAAGATCAAGGCACGAGGTTCTCTGAATATAATGGCATAATTCCATACATTATGTTCCTCTATACAAAAGTAGCTCAAAATAATTGATACGGCTCAAGGCATCGACACCAGATTTTCAGGTCCTGGGGATGAGGCACGGCTATCGCTTCCTTGAATGATCCAACACCTGCGAACAAGCAAACTTTTGGTGGATTAGCACTTTGGAGAAAGTACTGGTGAGTATAAAATCAACGAACAGAAGCAACATTCACTAAACAACACTAAGTAATGTTATAAAATATTACATTACTAGTGATCTTTCTAGTTTTACCTAGGTTCGTTACATGCAGTACAGGAACGAAGTCATATTATTTCTTTTGGAAACATCTTTGAAATCGAAATTCAGTTCAATACAACCAAGCATATAAGGCAAACAATTCAAGCACGATGTACCAATCAGGGTGTGCGCAGCGTGTCTCGTGAGCTATACTCAAGGACTCTAGGGACAAAGCAGCATCAAGTGGACTACTATTCTGTCAAGCAATGTAAGCCCCCTGATTTTTTAGGATTTTTAAAACGGAATTTTTAGGATTTTTCTGGGATTTTTCGGTAATTTTTACTAATTAAAATTGAGGTATTTTTAAAATTAAATAAAATTAAATATTTTTAGACAATATTAAAATATTATGAAAATAATATTTTTGGGTGTAAAATAAAATATTGGACTTAGGGTAATTTTTCTGGAATTTATTGGACCCCGAAAATAATTTTTAAAGCCCTAAAAACCCTATTTTTAAATTAAACCAAACAAACCGGGTTGAACCGGGCTCAAACCGGGTTGAACCGGCCTGAACCCGGTCCAATCGAACCGGACCGGACTGGACCGCCTATCCTAACGGGCTGGGTCCTACCCAAACCCGATCCGACCCGACCCGAATGCAACCCGCACCCCCACGACCCGGCTGCCCGCGTTTTCCGGCAGCCCCCGCGCCCCGCTCGGCCACGCTACCGCCTGCCCGCGTTTTTTGGCCTCCCCTCCACGCTGCCCGACCCACGACCCCCTCGGGCTCTGCCTCCTCTGCCACGAACCGGCGTCCCCTCGCCTATAAAAACCCTAACCCCCCCTCCGCTTCCAGCCACTGCCACCCCCAGCGCCGCCCTCGCCAGAACTCCGCCGCCTCCGCCACTCCCAGCCCCGGCCATCGCCTCCCCACGAGCGCCGCCTCCTTCCTCAGCCCGCAGCGCCCTGCCACCAGCGTCCGACCGCTTCGACCCGCAGCTGCTCTCCTCAGCGCAGCCTGACCTCGTCGCAGCAGCTCCGGCGTAGCCGCCTCTGGCCAGAGCCGCCCCCGGCAAGCAGCGCCTCAGCCCGACCCAGCCCTGGCGAGCCGCCGTCAGCGCAGCGCCCTCCGACGAGTCTTCGACGAGTGTACAGAACCGAAACCAGCCCGGACACAGCACAGTGTCTCGTGTCGACTCGCGGACACGGGAAATCTCGATTTTACGAAGCCCTGTTCAGGTAACCCGTTCTCTCTCCTTGTTGCCCCATTTTCTGTTCCGTCAGTTGTGACGCGTAGCCTGCGTGACCTTCTCGATGCCCGTGTAACCCGCTCGGTGTGTCGCGTCCTGTGGCAATCGCGAACCGTGATCCAAAATCAGGAAAAATAACGCCCTATTTTACCCCGGAACTGAGTGCGCCCCGCCAAACGGGATGACTTGGTCGCGTGCGGTCTTCACCGATAGGTGCACCCATTGATACGGATATGCGGAATTTTGCAGAAGTTGATTTGGATGTGCGTGCACACCGGAATCAACGCGTATCCGCCGACAATATCCCGTATTCGCCTATTCTGAAACTCATTGTAACTTTGTGTACACATGTCGGATCGAAACAAAACTTGCGCTATCGGACTTGTAGCAATACGCTGGTCCTGTGACCCAAATTTGGTTCGATTCTGAGAACGTTGACAAAATCGCGTATCGTGGGCCCCCGCGACTCCACTTGACGGGCGATTTTGTGATCGACTCATCGGAATCCAATTCTGGAAGTTCCATTAGGTTCGTATCATCGTTCTGGACTTGTTGACACTAAGTTTGACAAATTTAGAGAAATTTGTCCCTGACATATTTTTCGGTACGAAGTGGGCCACTGTGGACCCCGCTTTGATCCAAAATTATCATCTTTGCCCTTATGTCCAAATTGGACTCAATGACAGACATTTCTAGCTATTTGATATCTTTAGAGCATGGTATTGTTTGTTTCAGCATCCAGAGATGTTCCTGGAGATTTTACGAATACCAGAGCCGCAGTTGGAAACCAAACACCAGGCAAGTGTACCTTGCCAAATCTTGCAGTTCTTGTTACATAATTTCTTGATTTATTTATATGTTGTACATGCTTGACCTAGGACCATGTGATATTTCTTAGCGTTCGAATAATATTCGGGTGTCAACACTGCACGCAGAGTTGTGTAATGTCATCTAGACATGGATATCGAGACCCTATGTATTCTTGTGCTTGTTTTATCAAGTGCGTCATACCCAGGACACCTGACACTATTCATGAGACAGAATCTTCCTGAGACATTCATGGTGATTCTATATAGGCTACAGGACTTGTGACATAGATATTATATTCATAGCTATCATATGACTTGCTGCATTAGACTTGATCCTGCGTGGCATGGACATAAGATGTTGTGGACATGAGACGTATGATTACATTGGGTGGGGAGAGACACACATGCTACAGGCTGATTATATTATATCGGCGTCTTAGTCTCTCTTTGAGCTAGACAACCACATGATATAACTGCTACCGGCTCCCCGACACAGAGCTTGTAGTGGTCTCAGCCTGAGTTCTAGTGATGCTCTCATCTTGCATATCACTTAGCTGGTTATATAGATTACCCTGTTTACTCATTTATTTTCTGTACTGCATTTATTTTGGCATGATTTATTCTTGTACCTTGTTATGTCCCCTGAGGACCTGGATCCGGATTATGTCCCCAGGTAGAGCAAACGAGATCGATCCCGAGATATACAGGACAAGAGCAGGAGCAGGCACTGGAGCAGTACCAGATCCGGTAGACGAGTGATCACCGAGGATATCTCCTGAGTATATGCTTTATCCATACTCAGTATTTGCTGTTGTTTCTGTATCTTGACTATTGTAACAGACTTGTTAATAGGTTATTCCCCGATTTATTTACTTGTTACTTGCTGATGATTATATTTCACTCTATTGATATTGTTGTATTCATTCTGTGGATGAGATTAGTAGACTCTTATTGTTGTATTACAGCTTAAGTACATCCTGATGGGTCCATTAAATTGGGTTTGCCCATCGGTGTGTGCTGCTGGCCTTGCCACGTGTCTAGTCCCTCGATATTTTGGGACTGGGGCATGACAAGCAAACAAGATGAACTATCTATAATATTTCGGTCCCCAAGAAACTCAGGATCAGTAGCGGTAATCCAGCTAACTAATGACTCCTTTTTCTGATGCTATTAGTAGCTGTAACTCATGGTTGCTCTTCACTAAAATACGCTCAAAATAGCAGCCGTGAGCTGTGACCAAGATTAATCTCTGCACTAATAGCCATTGTCCGATCGATGCGAATGCGTGAAACACTATCAGATAAATTCTATGATGCATATGATCTGAACAAGCTATATATATATATATATATATATATATATATATATATATATATATATATATATATACTCTTCGTATTTCTTATCCCTTGCCGAACGGTTATTCCTACATCAGACATACAAGTTAGCAACATATGCATATATATATAAGGTTCTCTTTCACTATCCGTCTCTGCATCAAACAGTTACGTATGCAAGAAGGCTAACCTAGCATGCGCCCTAACTACCTGAATGCAGCTATCTCATGAACAAGCTAACTTCTCTAACTCAAACTCAAACTCTTCCCAACAGAAGTACCGCCTCCCATCTAATAGCCATGCCCCTAGATCCCATAGGACCGGAATATTAGGATGCACTATTAGTCTCACCCCATTAATCTTCATCCACCATTCTAATAGCCACGCCCCCTAGATCCCGTAGGACAGGAACATCGGGATGCACTATTAGTCTCTAACTTGTTATTTAGCCTCCATCCCCCGCAAGCTCCTCGATAACAAGCATATCATACTTATAACACAACGTGACAATACAAGCTTTCAATCCGTCTTTCTCTTATCTAATAGCCGTACCCCCTAGATCCCGTAGGACCGGAACATCAAGGCGGACTACTAGTCTCTTCTCTAATAAGATAAGCCATTTACTCTTATAACAAAACAAGCATACATTCAATCTAGCTTTTGCATCAAAGACAAGCAATTATAAATACGACGAAAAGCAAACATATGAACAATCTTTAATTTAAGAAAGCATGGCACGGGTCTATTTATCTCTTCAAGTTAGCATGCAGTTCTACTCTTTCCTTAGCATGGCAAGGTTTGTTCGATAGCTGTGTCAGTGTAACTAGCATACAATATTCTATTATTCAACTTAGCATGTCAATGGTTCTATCTCGTTTTAGGCAAGCAGGTTCTCGTTCTAGCTATCATTCATGCAAACAATTATCTTATTAAGCAAACAAGCATTTTAAAAACTCAGATTCATTATTAAGGCGTGCAAGAATCAGAGAACGAAGTTCTGCCCACTTACCTAGATCAGTCAACTTATGGTTCAATAATGCATAATTAGATGATTTAATTATCGGTACCTGTGTACTTTCAGAGAAGCTTTCCCTTGAAGAATCTGATATGAGTCATAGGATTATAAGAGCCAAACACGGGTATGGGGCCATGGAAACACTAAGGAGCTGGATACTGTTCAATCCAAAACAATACATAAGAAATTCAATCATTGAAATATTTACCATATAATATGTTAATCAGGTTAGCACTTTCAGAAAATTGAGAGGAAAAAAGAGTACTTAGGAAGTATGATAATAAAAATTCCATATTTGGGTAATTTAATAAGATGTACATGAACAATAGAAAATAACATATGAAAGATTAGTGAAGTGCAGAAATTAACAACATCCTGTGTTGATATGGTATGTTGGGTGTCATATTTAAGTATAGTATAAGCACATGGGAATATCCTGAGGACATATTTGGGATGCCAGAATATGTCACAGGATATTCCATTATGAGATTATTGTCATAATGATTAAGATCATTATATTAATGACTGTAAGGCTATATAATGCCAATGAGACAATCAATAAAATCATCAACTAATTTCAACATGGTATCAGAGCCAAGTTTCCACAAACCCTAGCCGTCACCAAGCTTCCACAAACCCACAAGAGGATTTCCTAGATCTCCTCCACCGAACTCTTCCACGCCCCCCTTCTTCCCTTATCCGCCCTTCGCAGGCCGTCCTTCGCTGTTGTTGCCCCGTCCCACTACTGCTGCGACTACTACTGCTGTTGCGGCTGCTGCGACTGCTGCTGCTGCTGCGACGGTGGCTGTGACATACGTGCTGCCGCCTCCTCCGCACCAGCACGAGACAGCGCCTAATAGGGATGCCTAGATCTGAAAAAATGGGGGACATGTTCGGATCTAGGAGCGGACGACAAGGACGAGCGTGAGTCGTGGTGCGGACGTGACATGATTGGATAGACGACGCATCGATGTAGGAGATCATCAAGAAGCTAGATTCTGCAGAGGTAACGACGTTGATAAAGTTGTTGACGATGTCGGCTGGTGAGAACACGACACGAACGTCGCCGGAGTTGAAGCTTTCCTCCATCGATCTGAAATTAGATGGACCAGCCACCTATCTGAGTTGGTTACGGCGGGTGAGAAGAACCCTCGCAGGAAAAAATATGGAGGGGTTCCTGACGGGCGAGGCGACAGAGCCGGACGAGGGCTCGACAGGACGCGATGAGTGGAAGTCCACTCATATGGTGATCTACATCTGGCTTCTCAACTCCTTAGTCCAGTCTATTGCCGCCACAGTAGACAGTATCGAGATGGTAAAAGATGTGTGGGATAAGTTGAGAAAGACCTATGATGGTGTGGGGAACAACTTACGGGTCTTCCAGATAAAGGGAAGATTGATGACACCGTACAGGGAGAGAAGACGGTGTAGGAGTATGCCACAGAGTTGGAGCGTCTGTGGTTGGATTATGATCACTCCTTAGATCGGGCGAGCTGCGGGGACCCTAAGTGTCAGGAGAGACAGGTGTGTCTGCAGGAGAGGACGATGAAGTTCCTCAAAGGGCTGACTGCAGCTTTCGCACAGAGGACGGCCCTACTTCTAGCCCAACCAAAGATCCCTAGCCTTGGGGAGGCCATCTCAGCCATGATCCAGGAGGAGACACGCATCAGGCTGCAAAACGGGACAGGTGGTCCCCCCGAAGCAAAGTCAGCACTAGCGATCACCAGCTCAGGAAACACAGGATCTAAGGGAGAGCCCTGGCAGCATAACCGGCAGTGCTACAATTATGGGGAGATGGGTCATCATCGGTATGCTTGTACCAAACCACATAGGGAGGAAGATTCAGGTGGTGGACGAGGACCGTTCGGCGGACGAGGATATAATGGAGGATGTGGTCGTGGTCGAGGGGGTAAACGAGGTGGCCGAGGAGGTTATCGGGTGAACCTCCTGATATCAGAAGGGAACGGAGAAGCTGATGGCACCTTTACTGTGGAGGACCAGGCACTGGGAGACATGAGGAGTAGAACAGAGGAGGCGTCCACCTCATTCTTTGTTAGGGGCAACGCTGCCATGTATGCCCATCCATCAGAAGGTACTGACGAATCACTTGCCCTTGCGTCTATCTCTTTCCTTAAATCATCAGACTGGATTATCGACTCGGGAGCATCATGTGACAGGGAATGCTAGTAAGTTTTCTTCCTACACTCACCTAGCATCAGCAGACAGCATTCAGACAGTTGATGGCACTTTCTAGCCAGTGGTCGGTAAGGGTACTATTAATTGTACAGGTTCAGTAAGATTATCCAATATTTTACATGCTCCATCCTTTCCAGTCAGTCTCTTGTCCATTAGTTCTATAATCCTCCAACTTAAATGCATTGTTTCTTTTGATATTCCTAAGGTGACCTTCTAGGAGAAAGGGACAGGACGAAGACTTGGGACTGGCACTTGGCATGAGGGACTGTGGTACCTAGATCGAGAAGGACTGGACTCAGCATTGATATCTATGGCAGAGAAGGATGGCATGGAAGGACTGCAGCAGAGGACTGAGGATACCTTGATACTCCATCATCGGAGGATGGGACATTCTTCCTTTGATACTCTAAGTAAATTGTATCCAGAGATTTATGCAAAATCAAATAAAGAGAAATTAGTATGTGATGCGTGCGAGTTAGAAAAACTTACTAGGAGCTCATATGTTGGCACGGGTCATAGGAGCACTTTTGCTTTTGAGGTAGTACATTCTGATGTCTGGGGTCCATGTGCTACTAACACTATGAATGGTTATAAGTACTTTGTTTCTTTCATTGAGTGTGCCTCTCGTGTTACCTGGTTATATTTGATGAAAAATAAGAATGATGTACCTGCTTGTTTTCGGGATTTCCATAAGCATGTCCAGACTCAGTACAAAGCAGTTGTGAAGGTACTGAGGTCTGACAATGGAACGGAGTATACCAACAGGACGCTTGCAGAATACCTGTCAGCACACGGAATACAGCATCAGACCACCTGTGCATACACACCAGCACAAAATAGAGTTGCAGAAAGGAAAAACGGACACCTTCTGGAGGTCGCAAGAAGTATGATGATCGACATTAATGTCCCACAGAGTCTGTGGGGGCATACAGTGTTGACACCAGCTCAACTCATCAATAGGATGCCCTCGAAGGTCCTCGGATGGAAGTCCCCATGTGAGGTATTGCAAGGCAATAATAGTAGGATACTCCCACTGAAGGTGTTTGGGTGTGTATATTTTGTGAAGGACAACAGGCCATCAGTTGGTAAACTTGACCCTAGAGCGGTCAAATGCATCTTCGTAGGCTACTCGGCGACCCAGAAGGGGTATGTGTGCTGGAGTCCAGTAGAGAAGAAGAAGTTTGTCAGTATGGATGTCCACTTTCGGGAGCATGAGCTATACTACCGCCAGGACAGAACTTCACACAACACGCCTAATACTGCCAGTATTAGGCGAGAGAGGGAGATGGAGAACTTGGTGGTAACCGATTTAGAAGTTTGGCATGGAGGCACGGAGAAGGGACAAGAAGGTGAAGGTGTTAGGCCTACGGCTCAGGGAGAGTTACTTACCTACAGCAGGAGAGAGAAGCAAACTGCAGGACCAGTACCGACAGTGCTAGTGCCAAGTCCCTTGCCTGCGTTCGTCCCAACTCCTAAGGCACCGACACCAACCCCCCTTCAGGTGATACCCCCTCCTTCACAAGATATCATTCCTCCTACTTTTACTCCTCCCACACCACTATCTGTACGGAGGACCACTCGCAGCAATGCAGGAAATCCTCCAAACAGATATGGTTAGGATATTGCTCAGTGTGTTTCTTATGACCATATCCCTTCTTCTCATGGAACATTTATAGCATCTTTGGATAGTATTACTGTACCTAACAATTGGCAGGTTGCCAAGAACGATCCAAAGTGGAAAGCGGCAATGCACGAGGAGTTTGGAGCTCTGGAGAAGAACCACACTTGGGAGCTTATGAGACTGTCAGAGAGGAAGAGAGCAGTTGGATGCAAGTTGGTCTTTACCGTGAAGCAGAACCCAGATGGACAGGTTGAGCGCTACAAAGCTCGACTAGTAGCCAAAGGATACAGTCAGACATACGGCATCGACTATGACGAGACCTTTGCACCAGTTGCAAAGATGAGCACTGTCAGGACTCTGATTTCTCTGACAGCGAATGGTGGATGGAAGCTACACCAACTGGATGTGAAGAATGCGTTTCTTTACGGGGATCTAGTGGAGGAGGTGTACATGGAGATACCACCAGGATTTGGCACCAATCAGACAGTAGGCAAGGTCTGCAGGTTGAAGAAGTCCCTCTATGGACTGAAGCAGTCTCCTCGAGCGTGGTTTGACAGATTCAGAAGGGCGATGATAGGGATGGGATATCAGCAGATCAATGCTGATCATACTGTATTCTTCCGTCGGAGTGGAGACCACATCACCATGCTTGCGGTGTATGTGAACGATATGATTATCACAGGAGATGATGAGCAGGAGATCGCCCAACTCAAAGGAAAGCTTGGCAAGGAATTCGAGGTGAAGGATCTCGGCCTTCCTCGGTACTTCCTTGGGATTGAGATTGCTCGAGAAGCAGAGGGGATTGTTCTCTCTCAAAGGAAGTATGCACTGGACCTTCTCACAGAAACTGGGATGTTGGGGTACAAACCTGCAGCGACACCAATAGATCAGAGGTTCAAGATTGATGCTGAGGCTGGAGAACCAGTTGATCGGGACAGATACCAGAGACTGGTTGGCAAGTTGATCTATTTGAGCCACACACGTCCTGATATCTGCTTTGCAGTAAGTGTGGTGAGCCGCTATATGCATGACCCACGGAAGGGTCATATGGATGCAGTGTACCAGATTCTGAGATACTTGAAAGGTGCTCCCAGGAAGGGACTAATATTCAGGAAGAACAATCACGTGAGCATCGAGGGCTACTTTGATTCTGACTGGGCTAGTTGTGCTGATGACAGGAGGTCTACCTCGGGATATTGCATATTTGTAGGAGGTAACTTGGTCTCCTGGAGGAGTAAGAAGCAGTCTGTGGTGGCCAGATCGACAGCTGAAGCAGAGTACAGAGCTATGGCCTTGGGAGTTGCAGAGCTGCTATGGTTGAAGAATATGCTGGTGGAGCTGAAGCTGGATCAAGGAGCCAAGATGAAGCTGTGGTGTGACAATCAGTCAGCTATTAGTATTGCCAACAATCCAGTACAGCATGACAGGACCAAACACATCGAGATTGACAGATTCTTCATCAAAGAGAAGTTGGATAGTGGATTACTGGAGCTTGGCCATGTTCCAACCAGGGATCAAATAGCAGATGGACTAACCAAGGGACTCGCCTCAGTGAGCATGATTAGAGGATGTGACAAGATGGGCTTAGTGAATATCTTTCACCCATCTTGAGGGGGAGTGTTGATATGGTATGTTGGGTGTCATATTTAAGTATAGTATAAGCACATGGGAATATCCTGAGGACATATTTGGGATGCCAGAATATGTCACAGGATATTCCATTATGAGATTATTGTCATAATGATTAAGATCATTGTATTAATGACTGTAAGACTATATAATGCCAATGAGACAATCAATAAAATCATCAACTAATTTCAACATCCTGCATTGTCATTTTAAAGTCAGTCTAGAGAAACTAAAGAAAGAGAGTAGAGAAAATTAATGTCACTATCAAACATACAACAAAGTAAAATATAGCTTTAGCCATGTGCTAAGTAGAATCTAGGGCCATGACTGAAGAAATAAGTATCACCCACAACTATTTTCTGATGGCACTTCTGTTGCCACATAATATCTGATGCATCACCGGCCTATCATCCATTTCATGGATTTCATTGGGAATCTCCACTTTATCCTGCTGACTCCAGGTTTTCATATTTGCTTCAAGTCCCCTAGCAAGAATTTGTAACTATCATGCATAATTTGCAACTTACCTTGAGATACTCACTTGTATCTCAATCTATGATACCCTATCCCAATACCCAAACACAACCAACACTTACCTATGCGTATCACTCACATGTACACATAACACTATTGTACACTGGAAGCACTTGGATACACAAAAGAACATGTTTACACCCTTGCAACTTCTAATTCTAGCACTTGATTGATAATCCTAATCCACTGATACTTGATACAAACTATACTAGGATTGAAACATGATACCCATTTGGTACCACCTGACACTTACCTACACTTGTCTCCCACACTACTCCCTCTCATATAGATAACACTGAGTATTACCTAACATATGATACCCAGGTTTGGACACTGGTACCACTACCTCAAACACTCACTCATGCACAAGGCACTAACATCCCACTCCTTGCTGTGCAAGCACTCTCGAACTCACTGCTGCAGGAATTGCTGCTTACATTTGCTGCAGAATTCCTCCCCCAAAGCTGCTGCTGCAGGAATTGCTCCCTGCATTTGCTGCATCATACTTTACTCACAAATTCCTGCTTTGAGCTTGTGTGTATGCTCTAGATGAAAAAGTTCTCCGAAACTAGGATTTTGACAGTCAGGAGACAAGCAAGAAATTCATGTCTTCCTATGTTCTGCATTATTAAACAGATTGTTTATCATTTTCCTACACTACCATGCTTCTAACCAGTGACTTAGTGTTAAGTATCAATTGTTAACACCCAGCTTCATTAAACATATTATCTGATCTACACTTATTTATTTATATGGGTTCTCAAGTGGTATCTATTTGTACACAACAACATATTAGGCCTCATAACCCACAAACTTGTTGGACGGATAGAAGCCAAGGCTTTGATACAGATCTACAATTCCACATGCATCCATTGAGCATTGATTGTGTTTCTAAGAAAACTCTAACCTTCCTCTTAGAAAATACATGAGCACATATCCAAGAGATTCCAGATCATCCCTCTTGCTCTGCTCTGCATATAAAAAGGTAATTACAATGTGTAAACAGATGAAAACACACGAAACTTGACAATTAAAAGTTAGGTGTTGAACTATATTGCACAAATATAGAGACGGAGACGGTTATAGATAAGGACACACGGACAAGTTGCAACAATAGACATTTAGGCAATTACCTTTGAACCTGACAAATACAAGTTAAGACTTAAGAATCTAAGTATATATCAGCCAATTTCAGCAAATATGAATGATATAAATGCATAAGATGATATACTTCAAATTAAAGTAAAATAATGATTGCAAGATAGGGAAAGAGTAGATAAAGATGGTATATGCTTCACGATACACTTAGACAACATACCTCTTCTTTGGTATATATCAAATGATTGTAATCAAGCACTCAAGGCTATCTAGACATATGTTGGCAATCCATGATATAATGTATCCCTAGTATTTGGAGATAGAAAGTAGTCTAGACACCTGAGAACACACGTTTGAATATAACTTAAATATTTCATGCATGACAAATCAGACACTCAGGTTAGAAAAATATAGAATTATATCAAAGTTAGAATCTGCTGAGAGAGAAATGTGTTCAAACAACATATTTTTCTCATTTCTGGGAGTATCTGCTCAGTATACTATTCCAAACAGTTATTATACAATTGAATAAAGTTTGTTCGTTCCGTCCTCATTTCCCTATAGAATGTCAGCTTGTATGGCTCAAGTTTGTAATGAGTATCAAGAAAGCAATAAAAATAAGGCTTTGGCTACATCATACCTAAGAAACAAATTAATTGTATTATTGTAGTATTCCTACAAGAGGAACCTACCACATTATTTCCTCCATAAATATCATTATCTTATATTGAAGATTAGATAGAAGGAGATTCATAATTTTATTACACAATAAAAGCAGAACAAATAACAAAATGATGATCGAGGACTCCTACAAAATAGGGTATCTGAAAGGTTAGAAAAATATAGAATTATATCAAAGTTAGAGTCAGACTAGCAGAATTCTGGCATAATGTTTAGCAAACATTCAGTTTGGTAGAACCTATATGCCCAATGATAGCATCTTGAGGAAGTAATTCCTTCAACATTCAACACATAAACCTATATGCCCGAGAAGCAACTAAGAAGTACATTCTAAAACAACTCAAGGATAAAGATATATTCTATCAAAACTAACTAATCATAATCTAAAACAATTAAATAGGAATTGCTTTAAGATGTTGAATAAAATGCCTAAAGAAAACCAATAAACTAGTTTATCCTACTAGCAGATGACTGGAAGAAGATAATTTGAAGTTTATAAAAAAAAAAAAAAGAATAGATAAGTACTTCCAACACTAAAGTAGTTAAGATATCAAATGAAGTATCCGGAATATCAATTAGGGCAAAGATTCATGTTTTCCCTTAATTCTATATGAAAATAAGACCATGCAATCAACAAAGTAAATGTTGTTAAAAAAGTCGACAAAAATAATACCATTTCACTTTGGTCAGTATCAACCATATCATATGAACCTCCATCGAGCTCCTCAGCAAAATGTATCTGATGTAAAAGCTTAAGTCAGAGAAACATAAAGTACTTGTGTAGTACAAAAAGCTTTTAGTGTGCACTACAACTTTAGGTTCTAGTAAAGTCAAATAAATTAGGCTCTACAACGAGGATTCATCTTGTAAATACAAATTAGAAAGCAGAAAACCTTAATGTGCGCTACAACTTTAGGCTCTATTAAAGTCAAATTTACTCTTAGGTGCCCAAAAGAAGCAACGATTATATAAAGTAAATTCTTGCTATTGTAAATCCTATATTATTTTCTTTGAAGATGGTTAAACTATAGAAACAATGTCACTTAAGTGTCCCCTAGCGATACACACAATTCAATGTTTCAGCAACCGAGTTCCATAAGTCATAAACACAACCAAAATGCTTAAAATGCATAGTTTGTAGTATTGGCAGAAGATTGATGCTAATAAGCTGATAGCTCGGTCATTCTTCAATAGCCAATTTCTTTCAACAAAGATTGGAATCAATTGAGTATTACTTGTTGTTCGGTATCCTCGTAACCAAGGTGTGCCAAGTAGATCAATGTTTCCCTCATGATCTGCAAAATTGTGTCATAACAAAACATAGTCAGGTTCAGACAACAAAAGATGGATGGCAAACAACAGAAATAAAAATTGAAGTGTAGCATATTAATCGCTTAGATATAAAAAAAAGAAAAAGGATTTATGGGTATCATAACTGAGTTATCTTCATCTCAAGTGTCATAAACAACAATATATGCACAAAAATCAGAATGTAAGAAATCAAGATCTAGCCCTCAACAGGACCACTATGAGACTAGGAATTTAGGATAATGCTGAATAATTAGCACTGCTATAAACTATCAAAAGATGGTACACTCGTAAGATAAAATTTTCGGATAGCCAGTCATCGGAGCGAAACCGGAGATGGACGACGAAGCAAAAAGCGAGGCTGACGAACAAAAATATGATTTTGATGCACTATAAAGTTGCCTGATATGTGTAGGACGACAACAATTTTTCGTATGTCTGTGCTTCCCAGGAGCTCTTGTTCAATGAAACGCTTACAAATTCTAGAAAAAACCAACCAAATAATTAGGACAGCGCAGCACGCTTCGCTAGGATCCATTAAATTGGGATATCCTCGGAGACGTGTCAGCTGGCCAATGCCACGTGGCCTGGTCCCGTGTATTTTGGGACTGGGGCGTGACATGGTTTTAGTGGTGGCCCATGCAGGTCCTGTTTATCGCTTGAGGTATGGTAACATGCCCAGCGAGCCTGCAATAGGATAAAAATTATTAGATCTCATCCACCTTGATTATCGCCTTTGAACCTCTTTCGTATCTAATTATTTGAATATCTGCATCCTGTTTGATTTCGTACTCTTTTAATATAGTTCCATCTCTTGCGACGAGATGAACTTGTGCAGTGGATACGAGACATACGGAGCCATGGTGCCATCCGCCACCGCACCGAGAGAGGAGACATCCCAGGGGGCACCCGGAGAACAACCACCCCCACAGGCCCCGGTGATCCTACAGGCCCCGCTGATACATTGGCACCAGACTTCTTCTGACGACCCGACGCAGCAGCATGAGGGTCAGACTTCTCAGACTATCCCAATGCAACACTTCGAGGGCCAGACTTCGAGGGCTACGCCGATGCCGCAAACCGAGAGGCCGACGTCTCAGGAGACACCTATATCACAACCAGAGGATTCACCTCCACCCTTTCCACCCCAGATGCCACATCCAGAGGGACAGTCGCAGATGTTCCAGTTCTTCCAGACTATGATGCAGGCGCAGTGGCATCAGACCGAGACTTTGAGACGGAGCTTGATGGCAGATCTGGAGAACGCCAGGAGGTTCCATCATGGTCTGACGTATGAGCTACAGAGGTACACTACCACCCAGGCGAGGATCTCTTACGAGAAGGTTCTATCAGAGGCTAGGATCCAAGAGGCTATTAGCAGAGGATTGAGGCATTCCAGTGTAGCTGCACCAGCTCAGGCACAACCGGGAGCAGGAGGACCGATCCGGCATCCAGGAGTGCAGACGCAACAGAGGATTGTGCCATATCCGCATAGAGAGCTGCCGACATGTCACCATTGCAGAAAGAAGGGACATGTTCAGAAAAATTACAGAAGAAGGTTAGGACAGTGTTTGAGGTGCGGATCGAACCAGCATCAGGCTCAGGAGTGTTCTCAGTACGTCAATAGAGCCAAACAGATAGTGCAAGGCCAGCTCCACCGGTCCTAGGTATGTTCGTTGCGTTGCTTGATAATTTATAGATTATTATGTGTTTATTTTAATTTTGAGGACGAAATTCTTTTAAGTTGGGTAGATTGTAAATCCCATCGACCAAATTTGAGTTTAATTGGCTTAGATAGAGAGATTAGGGTTAATTTGGTACAAATTAGAATTATTACACCGAGTTTTATTTATTGTGCAATATTTATATTACTTAGGATACCTTACCGTTGTTTCGATATTTAGGGCACTACACTAGCTATTACCCTCAAACAAATTCTACACACTTTGCCTAGACATACCAGCCTACTATTCTGACCCTTGTGTAACTCACAGATACTCTTTCTTGTACCTGATTTTAGTCGCACAAAAATTGTTACAAACGTCCGTGCGTAAATTCAATTAATTCCATCTTTGCATTCTTTGTCCGTTCCAATCAAAATTGGGACCCAACATCAACCCGTTTAGACCAACCCAAATTATAATATTATTATACTCTAAGTCTACCATGCCCATGACGCTTGTGCCCACCCAATTTAGACCCCATATTTTTTTAATTAATTTAGGAACACCCGGTGCATTAATTTTAATTAAATTAATGTAATGACCCAGCCTCACTCAAACTAGACCCAACTCCAACCCAAACCCACACACACACCCTCAAGCCTCATACTAAACACCATACACCATTCTAGTCCACTACAAAACACCAAACATGGTATTTTGCCACATCCAATCCCAAATTCTAATTTTTGTGCAATTTCCTAATTGTTCAGGGGCTTTTATGTAATTAAGCAATGAGGTGCCCCCCTCTCATTGGTCCAACCACATGAAGAAGGAAACCCCCACCCCTTGACCAGTCCACCATAAGTTTTCTCCCATTTTTATGTACTCTACACTACTTTTTGGGACAACATCCCAACCCCATATTTCAAACCCCTTAAATCCTAGCCACATATTCAACATGTGGAGGCTTCACACAACCCTAGGGAACTACCCTAGCCGGCCCTAATCCCAAGGAAACCCCCCCTCTCTCTCCTACAAATACTATATGCTACATCACTCAAAAACCCACTCAAAACCAAACTATAAGTGAAAAACCCTAGTTTTACTAAACCCCTCACCACCCTCACCCGACCCCTCCCCGCAGCTCCCCCCGGCCACCACCGCCTCCGGCCACCCCAGGAGCCGTTCCCCCTCCGACCTTCCTCCACTCCAGCACCCCCTGCCGCCGCCACCGACCGCTGCTCCACCGGTAGCAGCCACCCCCACCCCCGACATCACCAGCAACCTCATCCCCCCACTGCCCGAGCCGACCACCCGACCGCCCCTAGCATCGCCACCACTGTCCGGCCTGCCACCACCACTCGCCGACGACACCCCCAACTCACCACCTCCGTCCCCGCCGAAGCTCGCCCCTGGCCACCGCCACCGCCGGCCGAAATCGCAGCTGCAAGCAACTGCAACTGCTATTGCTACTGCGGTCGAGTCCCCCCCACTGCCGGAGCTCCGCCTCACCTCCCTCGTCGGCGACGACGTGCCAGGCGGATACCTCCCCCCCCCCCCCCCCCCCCCCCCCCCCCCACCCCCTGGACACTGAGATACAGACCTAGTGTATGTACATCGTATTTATACTTGTGTATAGTTAGTTTTACATTGTATATTTGAGTATATACATATACTATATATATATGTATTCTATTTTTTATACTATATGTATATACATATTATAGTTATATATATATTCTGTATTTGTACATATTGTGTATAATTAGTATATTATGTATTGTGTATAATTAGTATATTATATATTGTGTATAATTAGTATATTATATATTGTGTATAATTAGTATATTATATATTGTGTATAATTAGTATATTATACATTGTGTATATACACATAAATAAATATATATGTATTCTATTTTTTTATACATTTTTGAATATACATAATAGGTATATTATTCTATATACATTAGATTATACATATAATATATATATATATATATATATATATATATATATATATATATATATATATATATATATATATATATATATATATATATATATATATATATATATATATATATATATATATTGTGTATATATACGTATTTATGTGTATTTATTTATAGTAGTACATATAGTATAAATATATATGTATGTGTATTTAAACTTTATATAAGGTATTATGTAAATATTTATGTATACATATATTGTTATTATTTATGTATATGTATATGTATATGTATATGTATTTTATTAATTAGTGTATATACTCTATTAATTAGTTATGTGTATAATATATATCTATGTACTATGTGTATATGTACATACTATTTTGTTTATATATATATATATATATATATATATATATATATATATATATATATATATATACCAATGTATATTTTAAAATGTATACTTTATGTACATACATGTTTATATATGTATTTATATGCATATGTTATTATTTAAATATATATGTATATGTAAAGGCTTTTGTGTATTATTAAGTAATTATATAGATGTTTATTTAAATATGTATAATTGAACATATGTATTTTATTTATGAAATTATGTTTATTATGTATTGTGTACATATATGTATATATGTTATATATATATAGATGTACAATGTTGTCCTAGCCAATTAAACAATAAAAGTAAAATATGTATTCTTGTATTAACTGCTATTAACTGTGTTTGGTGTACACGGAACTCGAGAAATGACACGTGTACGTTTAGCTACGTACACCCGTAGTCCAACTAGATGGACAGTCATGACCCTGCGTCAGTTCATTACTGCAACATAGTATGTCGTGATCGTACTATTGTAGTGATTGATGATGGTATTATTATACTATATATAGGATTGCTGGACCGTACAGGCGAGACTTCAGGAGCAGGATATTGGCATTCACAGCTAGAGGACTCAGGCAAGTATACCTTGCTTGATTACTGTTTAATTTAAATCAATAACTGTTGTATGATACCTTGTTGCAATATACATATAACTGTGCGCGTCCGAGATTGACTCGGGTGCAGTAGACGAATGCGTCGATGAGTAGTGTACTTGACCTAGCTGCTAGCAGACTCACCTACTACTGCGAGAATATTCTGATATCTTTCTAGACCGTGACACTTGTACACGCATCACGATGGTAAATTCATGTTGGGATGCGGGTCTGCGTACCCGACTAGCTATCGGTGCGTACGACATGCATCACGGTTTAACACGTAATTTAGGATGATCTAGTAGATGAGACTTGGCATATAGTTACGGGATATTCACGTCGTGTATTCGACTTGTGTATTTGCATTGGGCGGGGAGGACAACTAATAGGCGTATGGGATACACACATTAGACTCCGTAGTATCCAGAGGAGCCACGGATCCGATGACTTCCTTTATTCAGATACCGTATTCTTCGGAGCGATAAGGATGTATATACATTTGCAGATACCTCATTCTTCGGAATGATGGACGTTACATGGACAGATACCATGCTCTTCAAAGTATGGACGTTATGCCTACACCTACCCATACGTTCCAAGGTTGTCCTCATATTGCATTCACTTAGGTGGTTAGCACACCCCTTTATTTTCTTCAGTACTATATGACATGCATTTTTGTATCTTGTTACGTCCCTCTGAGGACCTGGTTCCCTTCCAGATTTGGACGAGGCATATTACCCTACTGTGTACGGACCTAGATTGGAGATGAGGTACGCTCTCGAGGAGGAGCTAGAGGTGCTACCGTCGGAGTTTCCTTGATTACCTGGTAGGCCTTCCGCCTAGGAATGGAGCCTCTTATCTAGATAGCAGATGCTCTAGTCGTACTCTCTTTATTTTTGTCTTCAGTACTTTTATTCATCATTTGTAGTGGGTTTGTTCCCACCAGACATATTTGGTTTGTACTATGACATTTCAACTCTGCACTTATTTTCCAGTATTTATTTCAGTACTTCTTGTTGTATTATGGATGAGATTAGACACTGCCTGTTGTATGATAGTATTAGACTTATTAGTTTTATGACAGCACAGCACGCTTCGCTAGGATCCATTAAATTGGGATATCCTCGGAGACGTGTCAGCTCGCCAATGCCACGTGGCCTGGTCCCATGTATTTTTGGACTGGGGCGTGACAAATACATAACATAAAAAAGGATGTTTTCTTGACGTGTGTCTAAAACCGTCAAGATAACTGCTTTCCTTTACGTTTTTAACCATACGTTAATAAATTGACCGTCAAGAAAAACTATTTTTCTTGTAGTGCAAAATTGGCAAGGTGTACTTGCTTAAAGCGAGCTCCCAGCCTTAATCCTCTAATTTACAACCAAGAAGGGGTTCAGAAACCATACTCCAAGTCTCAAGACTAAGCTCCAAGCTCAAGAGAGCAAGGGTGGAGAGAGAAGAGAGAAAGAAAAAAGAGAAAAAGAATAAAAATTGAATTCTATATATAGAAGAGGTGATTTAATCGTGACCGTTGGATCTGTCTCGTCAGTGATCCACGACTCGATCTAAATCAATTTCGATCGCTCAAAATAAAACCAAGAAACCAATGGATAATAGAGTGCCTCAACAATATTCATCAAAATATCTCTCAAAAATATCTCTCCAAAATATCTCAAAAATAAAATAAATATCTGCCGGGCAGTATACTATCAGTATACCAGTCAAGTAGTAAAGTTTTAATTTTTGAGAAAATTATGAGATTACACGAGATCCAATAAAATATAATAAATATTACAAAATACGTATCCGCATATAATATCAATACTGTGAGACGAGTCTCACAACTCTCCCCTCCTTAGAAAAATTATGTTCTCGAAATTTCCACAAGGATCCAAAATCATCAAGCAAGTAAATCCAAAAAGAAAGAGTGATGCTAATAACAAGCAGTAAACTCATATGATCATAAAATTTCTGGAAAACAACAAAGAACCAGAAAAAATAAAGCAATAATAGGCATAACAAATAAGCTAACAATCTAGCACATGCACAAGCTAAGACAAGACATGGGTATACGATTAAGTATACCTCCTTTGTCGAATAGATACGGTTAACGGGCACGCATATTGTCCTCGGGCGCCCAAGTCGGCTCGCCCAATGAGTAATGCCCCCAAGCAACTCGAACTAATCGGATAGTCTGGTTCTTGAGAACCTTCTCCCTCTGCTCCAAAATTGATACGGGCCTCTCTTCATACGATAGGTCGGTACCAACGACCAACTAAGAATGATATATGATATGGCTCGGGTCTGGAATATACCGGCACAACTAAGATACGTGAAATACGTCATGTACCTCACGAAGCGACGGTGGAAGAGCTAGACGGTAAGACACGTCTCCAACTCGCTCGAGAATATCGAACGGGCCTATATATCTAAGACTAAGCTTTTCCGTACTTAAAATCTGATAACTCCACGGGTAGACAAAATTCTCAAAAATACATGGTTGTCGAGAGAGAACTCAAGATGATAAAAGTGCTGATCTGTCCAATAATGCTGGCGATCCTGAGCCACTCTGAGATGCTCTCTGATATTCCTGATCACTCCAATCGACTGAGCAATCATCTCTGGACCAAGCATCTGCCTCTCGTCAATATCATCCCAAGCTAATGGTGATCTGCATCTCCTACAATACAAAGCTTCGAAGGGTGTCAGCTGAATACTCGCCTGGAAGCTTTTGTTATATGAGAACTCTACTAAGTGTAAGTGCTCCTCCCAGGAACCACCAAAATCAAGCATACAAGATCGAAGGATATCCTCTAAAGTCTGAATAGTATGTTCTGACTGCTTGTCTGTCTGCTGATGATAGGTTGAACTGAACTTCAACCTAGTACCCAGACTCTGCTGAAGGCTTTGCCAAAAATACGATGTGAAACGAGAATCTCTATATGAGACTATGCTAACTGGTACGCCATACAATCTGACTATCTGCCTTATGTACATATCAGCTAGCTTCTCTGTAGACTGGCCTACCCTAAAAGGAAGAAAGTGAGTAACCTTCGTGAGTCAATCCACTATAACCCATATAGAATCTCTGCTAGACGAGGATCTAGAAAGATCGGTCATAAATTCTATAGTAATATGGTCCCACTTGCACTCCAAAATTAATAAAGTCTGAAGTAGTCTGGCTGGTCTCTGATGTTCAGCCTTAACCTAGTGACAGACTAAACATAGAAAAACAAACCAAGCTATCTTCCTCTTCATACCATTCCACTAAAAGTGCTGACAAATATCCCAATACATCTTTGTCCCTCCTGGATGAACTGGGTACTGAGAACTGTGGGCCTCTGACATAATCTCGTGCCGAATATCTCCTCTCGGCACACAAAGTCGACTCCTAAACCTGATAGTCCCATCCTCATGAATGCTTAACTCAGGTCTGTGACCTGACTCACACTCTACTCTGAGTCGCTGAAGCCTGACATCATATGTCTGCTCTGTTCTAATCTTCTTAACTATAGAAGAATGAACCTGCAGACTCACCATCAAACGGATATCACCAAGTAATACTACCTCGATACACATCTCCTGCAGATCCTCTATGATGTGACGCTGCTCCATCAAGAAGTAAGCTCCTCATCTCCTGCTTAAAGCATCTGCTACAAAATTAGCCTTTCTTGGATGATATTGAAGGTCAAGATCATAGTCCATCAATAACTCGAGCCACCTCCTATGCCGCATGTTGAGATCCTTCTGTGTGAATACATACTTCAAGCTCTTGTGGTCTGTGAAGATCTCCACTCTATCACCATACAGGTAATGCCTGCAGAGCTTAAGTGCAAACACTACTGCTTCTAACTCAAGATCATGTGTCGAATAACTCTTCTCATGGTCTCGAAGCTACCGGGATGTATAAGCTATCACTCTGTCATGCTGCATAAGGACACACCCTAGTCCTACTCCTGAAGCATCACAATACACTGTGAACCCACATGGTCTCACATGAAGTATCAGAATAGGAGCTGAAATCAAACTCCGCTTGAGATTCTAGAAAGAAGACTGGCAAGCATCTTACCACTCAAAGCTCATATCCTTACACATCAGTCGTGTCAAGGGTGCAGAGATCCTAGCAAGGTCTGCCATATAAACAGTCTGTAATAGCCTGCTAGACCTAGAAGCATGTGCACATCTGAAGCTGTACGAGATACTGGCTAACTCTCAATAGCCTCCACCTTCTTGTGATCCACCTAGACTCCTCCACCAGAAATGATATATCCCAAGATTGAGATACGATCAAGCCAGAACTCACACTTACTGAACTTCGTGTACAGTTGCTGCTCTCGAAGAATCTGAAGAACTACATGAAAATGCTGCTCATGCTCTTCCTCACTCCGACTATAGACCAAGATATCATCAATAAACACTATCATAAATTGGTCTAGGTAAGGCATGAAGATGTTATTCATGAGAGACTTAAATATAGCTGGTGCATTGGTCGCTCCAAATGACATAACTAGGAACTTCCAATGACCATATCTAGATCTGAATGCCATCTTGGGTTTATCCTACTCTCTGACTCTGATATGATGATACCCAGACCGCAAATCGATCTTAAAAAATATAGCTGCCCCACAGAGCTGATCAAACAAGCCATCTATCCTGGATAAGGGATACTTGTTCTTAATAGTTGTCATATTTAGTGTTCTATAATCAATAACTAAACACGATGAACCATCATTTTTTTAACAAGTAACGAGTCTCCCCAAGGCGATGCACTAGGTTTATGTTGTTCATGAGAGACTTAAATATAGTTGGTGCATTGGTCGCTCCAAATGACATAACTAGAAACTCTTAATGACCATATCTAATCTGAATGTCATCTTGGGTATATCCTACTCTCTGACTCTGATATGATGATACCCAGACCGCAAATCGATCTTAGAAAATATAGCTGCCCCACTGAGCTGATCAAACAAGTCATCTATCATGGACAAGGGATACTTGTTCTTAATGATTGCCGCATTTAGTGTTCTATAATCAATAACTAAACGCGATGAACCATCCTTCTTTTTAACAAGAATTAATGGGGCTCCCCAAGGTGATGCACTAGGTCAATGAATCCTTTGACTTTCAGATCCTCAATCATCCGGTATAAGATCTCCAACTCACATGGTAACATCCTATAAACTCTCTCTAAAACTAGCTCTGCTCCCGGGATCAAATCAATGTAGAACTGCACATCTCTAACTGGTGGTACACCTGGTAGCTCGTTGAGAAATACGTTAGGAAACTCATAAACTATCCTGGGAAACTGTACCTCCTCGGCCTCCGCCATCATCAATGTAACCACCGATGACTCTACTGCACCTCTTAAGAATAAGAACTCCTCTCCACCAGGTACACGAAAGATAACCTTGCCGCTATGGCAATATATCGTCGCCTGTCTCGCACTCAACCAATCTATCCCAAGGATGACATCATAATCTCCTATAGGAAACTCTATCAGTCTCGCGAAAAACTCTCTTCTGTACGCTATAACTCTAAACGAGAGATATACTCTATCTACTCCCACAAGACCATTACTAGTAAGTATATTCAACCTTATAAGTAAGGACTCGGACTCCAATCTAACTCGTATCATAAAGAGTGGAGATATAAATGAATGCGATGTACCAGAATCAAATAAAACTAAAGCTAAATAAAAGTAGAGGAGAATGTTACCTGCTACCACCTCTCATATTGCCAAAGCCTCCTCCATCGATAGCAAGAAGACTCGACCCTGCCCTTTGGGCGCTGGTTGTCATGCCCCAGTCCCAAAATACGTAGGACTAGGAATACGTAATATGCCAACTACGCATTCGACTAGACTCTGGTCCGACTCGAATACGTATAAGTTATATTATAATGGTCATTATCTAAATAATCAAATAAATATAAATATTTATGCCTCAATCTACAATGAACAGAATACACAAGAATGAGCTACATATGCTAAAGTCGGCCGTCCAGTAACACACAAACTCGAATAGACTCGAAAAAGAAATATGATTCTATAAAACTAGGCTACATCAGTAGATGAATAAATAATATAAATAAATAACCATAACTTTGGTAGAAATGATATAAGTACCTGGTACCAATGCCTGCAAGATAAGAAACTACATCAGTAACTCCAAAGGCTCTGTAACCGTCTATGCTGCAAAAATTGGCAGGGGACCAGGTCCTCAGAGGGACGTAATAAGGTACAAGAAACAGCATACCAAAAGTAAAACAATATAATGCCACATACTCAAGGGTAAACTATTGTAACCATCTATGTGATATGCACGTGAGAGCATCTGTCTCTACCCCATTTCCAGGGCAGGATATTTTTTTATTTTAATTTGGTAAATTGGGTATTGATCATAAATATTTGTATTAATATTTAATTAGATGCATGTATTTATTTTTATTGGTTATTTTAGGATTTTGGTTAGTCTGGACCCATGTCAGACCCTAGTGGACCCTTGTCAGACCCAACCAACACCCTTGTCAGACTTATTTATTGGTTTAGAGTAGTTATTTATATTTTAATTAGTTAGTTGGAGTGATTAGGATTTAGTTAGAATGTATTTGGAATCCCAAACCCAAACCCTAATTATCATGACTTAAGTTGAGGGATATTTTGGACTTTGTACCTAACCCTAACCCTAACCCTATTTCTATACATGGCCGGCCACCCCCCCTTCCTTCCCATTTCCTCATTCTTCATTTTCTTCTCTCCATTCTCTTTCTTCACCTCTTCCATTTATTTTTCTCAAAATCCAAGTAAGTATTCTCACATTCCCTCTCTTTCTTCCTCTACTTCCCTCTTTAATGCAAACCCTAACCTTTTATTTTCCTCTAACCTAGGTGTGTAGAGCTTAGAATTGGTGTAGAAGCTTGGTTTGGAGGCTTGGATGCTTGGTGTGGTGAATTTGGAGATTTTTTGAGACTTTGGTCTTGGGATTTCAACTTCCAAGAGGTAAACCCTAACTTTTCTCTTAGTGATTACTCTAATATAGTGTAATTAGTATTTTAGAACCTTTCTAGACCTTAGGGCTATCCATGGAAGGAAGTTGGAACTTGTTTGGATAGGTTTGGAGACTTTGACATTATGTTTTGTGTCAATTTTGGGTAAAATCCGAGATTGGCCCAATTTTGGGTGTTGCCCTAGGTTAGACGAACCTAGGTAGACGTGCTTGGATGTCTTGAGGGTAGGTTCATGTCCCCGTTCGGACATATGAGATCATATCACGAAGTTTTGAGCATTTCGGGCGATTTGGGAGTTTTTTCTTCCACATGGGTTTCACACACATGTGAAATTTTGCCATAAACCTAGAATCAGAGAGTTAGCATTTTTTTGAGGTTATAGACATCGATTAGAAAATATGGGTAAATTTTGGGTCGATTTCGATTAGGTTTGGTGTGCGTTTCGCGAGGTATCGCAAGCCGCACACCAAGTGTTCGTCGAAATGACCAAATGGCCATTTCGACTTGGTTTCTAGGTTTCGGGCTTGTGTGTGGGTTGGTTTAGCCTTGGAGAGTGTTTACTAGGGTTTTCGAGTTTATATTTATATATATATATATTTATATGTATATGGGTAAGTGTGCGTATAGATGTTGTTGTGTGCGTGTTGGTGTGTGTGTATTGGTGTGTAGTGTATGAGTGTTGAGGATGAGTGTGTTTGAGTGTGGATAGGTGTATGTGTATATATATGTATGTATGTATGTATGTATGTATGTATGTATGTGTGTGAGTATATATATATATATTTATACATATATTGTTGTGTGTGTGTTTGTGTGTGAGTGTGTAGTGTTTGTGTGAGTGTTGAGTGTGTAGTGTATAGTGTGTGTGAGTGAGATATATATATAGGTATTTATATGTATATGTGCATGTGTATATATATATGTATGTGTGAGAGAGTTGATATATATATATATATATATATATATATATATATATATATATATATATATATATATAAGTGTGTGTGAGTGTATGTATGGGTGAGTATGTGTTTATATATATATATATATATATATATATATATATATATATATATATATATATATATGTGTGTGTGTGTGTGTGTGTGTGTGTGTGTGTGTGTGTATAGTGTGAGAGTGAGATAGAGAGATAGGAAGGAAGAAAGGATGAGAAAGGAAGGAAAGAGTGAAGGAGAAGAAGGAGAAAAAGAAGAGCAGCAGCAGCATTTAGCAGCAACAGCAACAGCAGTTTGCAATGGCAGCAGCAGCAGTAAGTGGTAGCAGCAATAGCTCCCCCCATCTTATATATATATATATATATATATATATATATATATATATATATATATATATATATATATGTCACGTCCAGTCCCAAAATACCGAGGGACTAGACACATGGCAATGGCTAGCAGCACACACCAATGGGCAAACCCAATTTAATGGACCTATCAGGGTATACTTAAGCTGTTAAACAACTATAAAGGTCTATGATACTAATCTCATCCACAGAAGATAAATACAATCAATATCAGAATAATCAAGATGAAATAATAATCAACAAGTCTCAATAAAAGTCACGGGAAACAACCCGATAATGAGTTTGATACAGCAGTTCAATAAACATGAATAAGAGTCTAACAACAGAAACGACTGAGTATAAATAAGGCAGATACTCAGGAGAAATCCTCTGGCATCACCTCGTCCTCTGGTACTGGTACTGCTCCAATGTCTGCTCCTGTCCCGTATACCTCGGGGTAGATCTCCTCTGCTAAACCTCGGGACATAATCCGGATCCAGGTCCTCAGGGGACATAGCAAGGTACAAGAATAACTCAAGCCAAATAAATATAGTATGTGAAATAAATCAATAGGGGAAACTATATAACCAGCTAAGTGATATGCAAAATGAGAGCATTAATCATACTCAGGCTGAGACTACTATAGGCGCTGTGTCAGGAAAACCCATAGCAGCATTTTCTCGAAGGGCCAGTAAATGTGCCAAAGCTCTGTGTCAGAGTCTAAGGCACCTCCTGTAATATAATATATATATATATATATATATATATATAATCAGCCTTTAGTATGGTAAAACTCTCCCCACCCAATGTAATCACACGTCTCATGTCTACGACGTCTCATGTCCATGTCACGCAAGATCATGACTTCTAACTGATGCAGCGAGTCATAATGTTAGCTAAGCACATGCAATATCTATGTCACGAATCCTGTAGCCTATACAGAATCACCATGAATATCTCAGGAAGATTATGTCTCATGAACAGTGTCAAGTATCCTATGGTATGACGTACTCGATAATGCAAGCACGAATATGTATAGGGTCGCGATATCAATCTCTAGGTGACGTTACACAACTCCGCGTACGGCGTTGACACCCGAATATTATTCGAACGCTAAGCAATATCATACGGTCCTAGGTTGAACAGATACATAATATAAATAATTCAAAAGAATAATATGATATAAATGCTACAAGTATGGTAAGGTACACTTGCTTGGGGTTTGGATTCCAATAGTCGCTTCGGTCACAGCAAGATCTTCAGGTACTCCTCCGGATGCTGAAATAAATATTACCCTCATATTCAGAAGATATGAAATAGCTAGAACTGCCTGTCCATAAGTCCAATTTGGACACAAGGGCAAAATTGACAGTTTCTGGTCAAAGTAGGGTCCTCATGTGGCCCACTTCGCACCTAAAAACGTGCCAGAGACAAGGTTCTCTAAATTTATTAAACTTAGTGTCTACAAGTCCAGAACGACGATACAAACCCAATAAAATGTTCAGAACTAGATTTTGATGAGTCGATCACAAAATCGTCCGTCAAGTGGAGCCGTGGGGCCTACGATACGGGATTTTGCAATATTCTCAGAATTGAACCAAACTTGGGTCACAGGACCAGCGGATTGCTACGAGTCCGATGGTGCAAGTTTCGTTTCGAAACAACGAGCACACGGAGTTACAACGAGTTTCAGAACATGGCCGATACGGGGTGTTATCGACGGATACACGTTGATTCCGGTGTGCACGCACATCCAAATCAACTTCTACGAAATCCCACACATCCGTATTGACGGTATGCACCTTTCGGTGAAGTTTGCACATGACCAAGTTACCTCGTTTAGCGGGGCACACTCAGTTCCGAGGAAATCAGGATTTTTAAATAACTAATCTTTTGGTCATTTTCACCCTCGAAATAATTATAATCTACAGCTCAATAAATTAAACTAAAATAGGGTTTTAAATATAGGTTACACGGTCTAAATTACTGTTTAAGCAAATTTTAAAAACATTTAGCAGGTTGGTCGCAAAACGGTCGTGAACTGGGTGTTCAGACCAGATTCTGAATTTTCAGAAATTGGAAAATATTTTCCTGATTTTGCGTCGCAGTTTGCGACTGACACAGGACGCGATACCCCAAACTATTTGCATGGGTTTCGAGAGGGTTACGCAGTCTACGTGTAGGATTCGACAGAACGAGATACGGATATCCGGACAGGGAGTTATGCACGCGGGAAGACGGTTACCTCGATGCTGACGTTGGCGACAGGTTGACGCGGTGAGGCACGGCGGCGGGTTGCTGCTCGTCGACGGCGGAGCTGCGGCTGCTAGGGTCGGCGGCTGCTGATGACGGAGCTGGAGGAGCTTGGGGCGGAGGCAATATAATACCCCGCTCTGCGTTGGCATTATGTATCAGGTGAGTAGGCAGAACTTCGTTCTCTGATTCTTGTACGCCTTAATAATAATCTGAGTTTTTGCTGGCAATATTTTCATAAGAGAATGATAGAAGCTGCCTTGCATGTTAATGAACGAACTCACCTAGCTTGTCTTTGAAATGATAAGTCTACTTAACGAGAATATTGAAACGCTTGTCTAAGAGTGCATGAACATGTTCACTATCGTCTATGCTTCGAGAGAACCATATAGCTAGATAATTGTGTTGGCTTGGATAGATGGACAGCCCCTAAGATGTGCATGTGTGTCTAGCTATGCATTTGTCCCTCGAGTCTCACGAGACACACTGCGCACACCCTGAAATAGAAGCACATATACAAGATATAATATTGGAACATCGCCTGAACATCGCATGTACAATCATTCCACAATTGTAGTCACTTGGCACGCTTTTACTGTTTCAGAGAGAGAGATCTGAGTGACTTGTAATCTCGACCAAGCGCCGACTGTAACACTTGTTTATATCAATAAAGAGTTTTACTTTAACTTGTGTTATTCAATGATTCCGCTATTGTCGACTCAATGAACTTATTACCGATCGCCTATGCGTTCATGACTCCGCTGCACTCGGACAATCTGTGCGACTCTGTGGCTTAGAACTCTTACAGCCAGCCAATGAACCACGGCCTTGCACGGGCGTGGCTCACGCTCGTGCGGCATCACGCCTGGATGGGTTAAAGCAATCATTCCGCGGGAGCGCGGGAGCGCTGGCACGGTGATTCTCGCCTAGCGGGAATGGCCAATTTGCCTGCGGGAGATTGGTGCGTGACAGGCAAGGCTCGGGTGACTGGTTTGTCAGCGACGGAGGGCGGTGGTCTGGCCGGGTCGGTGGTGGTGAAGATGGTGATGGTGTTGGGTGAAGGGGTGGCCGGGGTCGAGAGTTTAAATAGGAGGCTGGAGAGGAGAAGGGACGGTGGTTGTAGGAGGTGGAGCAACGCGGGGAGCGGGTGAACGGCGGAGGAGGCGAAGCGGCAGGCGGCGGGTTCGAAACCGCCGGAGGGGAACGGTCGAGTCGGGGGTTAGGGATTCGAAGGGTTACTGTGCATGCGGGTCGGGTTCGGGTAGGCGGGTCGGGTCGGGTTCAGATCCAACTCGATCCAATAGGGTTGGTCCGGTTCAGCAGGGGTTCGGTTAGGTTTAATCCGGTTTGTTTTGGTTTAATTAAAAACTAAGTTTTTGGGTCTTTAAAAATAGTTATGGGGTCAAATAAATTAAAAATTACACTATGACTAATTATTTATTTTACACCTAAAAATATTATTTTCATAATATTTTAATATTTAAACAAATTGTAAAATTAATTTAATTCCAAAAAATATTTAGTTTAATTAGTTAAAAATAGCGGAATAATTTCTAAAAAATCATTTTTAATTTCTGAAAAATTTGGGTGTTTACAATATATGTATATAGATATATGCATATAGATATATATATATATATATATATATATATATATATATATATATATATATAACCTACTATTTAGGCAATACCTCATCTCCAATACTTTCTTACCTTCAATACCTTGATATCTCACTAACTATACATCTAACTATAGCTATATATATATATATATATATATATATATATATATATATATATATATATATATATATATATATATATATATATATATATATATATATATATATATATGTATGTATTGATGTTTACATATAGTAGTATATATAAGTATATAGATAGCTAGTTAGTTAGAGTTAGAGAGGGGTAAGGCCATTGAGATACTCAAGGTATTGGATATCGGGGCGAGGTATTGGATTTTTGCCTAGAAATGAGGTTAGAGTTGATTTTATATATATAGTTATATATATATTTATATGTGTTAGGATATGTATTAGTGGGTTTAGATGGGGTATATAGCGTAGGTTGAGATATCAGATACCGAGGGTATCCTGGTATCTCAATGAGGCGAGTTTGAGGGTTTACTAGCTTAATGAGCTAGTTTTGACCTAGAATTTTAGGGGCACCCTAGTTTGACCTAGAGTTAACCGCAGTTGACCTGGTTGACCGCCAAAGTCAATATTTGACCTAGTTTTGATCTAGAGTTGACTTTTTGGACCCGGGTTGACTTTTTGACCCAGATTTTATCGGCTTGACCCGTTTGACCTAGAACAACCCTAGAAGCTTGTTTTAGTTTATTTAAATGTGTTTATCTCTCTAGAGCACCAAGTAACCTTGGATTTCTATATTAGGTCTTTGCGACGCTAGTTCGGACCTCGATCCTCGTTAGTTGCTCAGGACATCAGGCGAGTACATTCTCTGATAGTTTTTATTATCTGATAATTATTACGATTCAGCTTCTAGTATAGTATTATCTAATTTTCTGGCACGACACTGACTAGTATTTCTGGATTTATTTACTTGCGACACGTATATTTTATATTTCTGGCCTTTATTTCTGGAATCACCTACTGGCATCACATCAGGACTCACTACAGGCATCACTCATATTTCTGGCTGGACTCATATTTATATTATATGTCGGGTCTTGAATTCACTTGTACTAGTCGGGGCGGAGAAATATCCGAGTAGACATGTAAACATTCCCAAATATGGAATCACTCCATCTGGTCTAATCTGGAATGATAGCAGCCACACACCCAGTGTGCGGTGAGCCGTACTTACCCCTAGCCATTTACATGTCGAAACAGGTATTTCAGAGATACTAGTTCATTCTTTCTAGTCTGGAATCACTTACACTTCTTGACTGGTCTCACTTATACTTTATGAACTGGACTCATTATATTTACTCTTGCTGGACTCACTTCACGTTATTGTGCACACACTTGCTCTTAGTCTAGAATTCTTGTATCCTGCAGTCATTATTATCTTGCTTCTGATTTTCATGCATCTTTACCTTTATGCACCAGTTGACAGATATATATATATATATATATATATATATATTCATGTTCATACTTTATTTCCTTCACCTTGTGCTACTTACTACAACTGTTTTATAGTTTTTATCATTTAACTGGAACTGTTGTTAGAGGTGTACTTGCTCCAATCCTGACTGGATATATTTTTCAGAGGATCAAAAAGATTGGTGTCCGACGTTATATGTACCTCAGCCTATCGATGGTGCAGACAGGGACCCCCTAGTTCAGGAGTGATTTCCGGGTTGGTAGCCGGGATCACTAGGACCTCAGTTGTATTTATTAGCTTTTGGTACCAAATTTTTCCCGGCTTTTGGTTTGAGACTTTGTATTGTATTTGATTCAGGATATTATTGTTATGATTATTATTGTTGCTATTTTTAGTAGTAGTTGTTGTTTAGACTTTGTAGTTGTTAGACTTCCTCGTTATCTTATCGTGCTTAGATCGTGATTGAGTATTCGTATTATCTTTATCATATTGTTCCTTCGTTTGGAGTTGAGATATATTGTTGTGTAAGATTGTTAGCTAGATAGTAGACCTAGACAGCGTTCTACCATCGATGCTGCGGTATAGGCTGGACGTACCCACGACTCATGCCTTTTTTTCGGGTGCGGGTCGTGACATGTTTTTGGTGGTGGCCCATGCAGGTCAGGCTTCGCAAGTTGTGCGATGTCGTGGTAGTGCGACGACTTAGTTGTACTACTGCGAGCCTGCGATAGGATATAGGATATAGGCTGAGAGAGTGTGTGCTCAATCACGACTAGGACCCTTCCTGATCTTTTGTTATCTTTAATTATTCTGAAATTGCCTTCTTTTGAAATATTACTGTCCTTCTTTGATGATATCGTATCTTGCGCTGTATTGACTTTTTTTGATCGGTATTCAGGATGCCTCCGAAGACACGATCCCATCGTATCGTCCTATCAGTTGCCACCGAGAGGTCTTCTACCTCTCGTCCTGCTCGACTTCAGGCAGCTGCTACCGCTCCACTCACCACTTCTGCGGTTGAGGGAGCATCTGCTTCTCTCGGGGATTCTCCTCCACCTGTCGATCCGAGGACTACCCCAGTTATTCTGGTGGTACCTCCTCTACCACTTCCTGCACCAGTAGACGCTGCACAGTTGTTTGCATTCTTCAGGAAGATGATGGACGTGCAGCACTGCCAGGTGAATATGATAAGGTTGGGCATTGAGAATGCCCACTAGGTGGCCATGACGGCAGTAGACAGAGTGGCTCAGATCCAGCTATAGGCATATCAGACTTAGCACCCGAGGCCGGACAACATCATTAACTTCCAGATGATGCGGCCCAATGAGTTCCGGGATACAGAGGGGATCCTGTACGCGGATGACTGGATAGAGCAGATTAAGGGAATTTTTCGGCTGGCACAGATTCCAGACAGCATGCAGGTAGAAACAGTGGGAAGTCATGTGACCTTGCTTTGACGTGGTATCGCACTAATACGAGGATCGCGGCACCAGGGCTTACTTGGGAGGCTTTCAAGAGACTTTTTAAGGAGAAGTTTTTCCCAAATGTGGCTCTCAGTGCCTTGGAGAGCCAGTTTGAGGCACTCGTCCAGGGAAACATGCTGGTGGATGAGTATACAGCAGAGTTCTGTTGTCTAGGCAGATTTGTAGAGGGCTTGAGTGAGGCAGCAAAGGCGATAAAGTTTTGCAAGGGCTTGGTCATGGCGGTCAAGTCTTTGACTAGGAGTGACCGCGAGGAAACTTTCGAGAAGATCGTAGGGGACACTTAGAGGGCAGAGGATGACTTGAAGCTCAAGTCCAAAAGATGCAAGGATGATTCAGGTAGTGCGAGTGGTAGTACAGGACTAGCTAAGCGTCCCTATGTGCAGAAGACAGTGTAGCAGCCGCATCAGTGGATTGTACCAGCTAGGGCTCCTTTTCAGCAGGGGCAGCAGGGTCAGGATCAAAGAGTGCCTACTTGTGCCTACTGCAAGAAGGCATGACACACTTGGGATGTTTATAGGAGAAGACTGAAGGTGTGTCTGTTCTGTGGATCTGCTGCTTACCAGATACGAGATTGCCCCACTGTACCTCCATTTGGTGGAGCACAGGATCGAAGAGTTAGAGCTAGGCCACCTGTGGCACAACATCATGCCCCACACCAACAGAGGAAGATATTCCAGCAGGACAGGGCTTTTGCGTTGACGGTCGATGAAGCCGATGCTACGGGTGTCGGGTTAGCAGGTTTATCTCTTTTTGTTCTTCTTCTTGTCCTTTTCTATTTTTTGTGGTGTGCTTCATTAGTACCTGTTAGAATTTTCTTTTGTGCTGTGGTAGATAGTGTAGTGACCCTGATTGAGACTGTGATAATACGACCAGTAGGACCATGATCTTGCATGTTGTTTAGGTATAATTTCTTAACTATGATTGTTGGGGGTTTGACCTAGAAGAAGTGCGATCGACTTTAAATTTCGAGGACGAAATTTTCTAAGGAGGATAGGCTTGTCACTACCCCATTTCAAGGGCAGAATATTTTTTTATTTTAATTTGGTAAATTGTGTATTGATCATAAATATATGTATTAATATTTAATTAGATGTATGTATTTATTTTTATTTATTGTTTTAGGGTTTTGGCTAGTCTGGACCCATGTTAGACCCTAGTGGACCCTTGTCAGACCCAACCAACACCCTTGTCAGACTTATTTATTGGTTTAGAGTAGTTATTTATATTTTAATTAGTTATTGGAGTGATTAGGATTTAGTTAGAATATATTTGGAACCCCAAACCCAAACCCTCATTAGCATGACTTAAGTTGAGGGATATTTTGGACTTTGTACCTAACTCTAACCCTAACCCTAACCCTATTTCTATACATGGTCGGCCACCCCCCCTTCCTTCCTATTTTTTCCTTCTTTATTTTCTTCTCTCCATTCTCTTTCTTCACCTCTTCCATTTATTTTTCTCCCAATCCAAGTAAGTATTCTCACCTTCCCTCTCTTCCTTCATTTACTTCCCTCTTTAATGCAAATCCTAACCTTTAATTTTTCTCTAACCTAGGTGCGTAGAACTTAGAATTGGTGTAGAAGCTTGGTTTGGAGGCTTGGAGGCTTGGTGTGGTGAATTTGGGGGTTTTTGGAGACTTTGGCCTTGGTATTTCAACTCCCAAGAGGTAAACCATAACTTTCATTTTAGTGATTACTCTAATATAGTATAATTAGTAGTTTAGAACCTTCCTAAACCTTAGGGCTACCCATGGGAGGAAGTTGGAACTTGTTTGGATAGGTTTGGAGACTTTGACATTAGATTTTATGTCAATTTTTGGTGAAATTCGAGATTGGCCCAATTTTGGGTGTTGTCCTAGGTTAGACGGACCTAGGTAAACATGCTTGGGTATCTTAAGGGTAGGTTCGTGTCCCTGTTCGGACACGTAAGATCGTATCACGAAGTTTGGGACATTCCGGGCGATTTGGGAGTTTTTTCTTCTACATGGATTCCACACACATGTGAAATTTTCCATGGACCTAGAAACGGAGAGTTAGTATTTTTGTGAGATTTTAGACATCGATTAGAATATGTAGATAAATTTTGGGTCGATTTCGATTAGGTTTGGTGTACGTTTCGCGAGGTATCGCAAGCCGCACACCAAGTGTTCGTCGAAATGACCAAATGGCCATTTCGACTTGGTTTCTAGGTTTCGGGCTTGTGCGCAGGTTAGTTTAGCCTTGGAGAGTATGTACTAGGGTTTTTGAGTTTATATTTGTATATATATATGTATTTATATGTATATGGGTGAGTATGCGTATAGGTGTGGTTGTGTGCGTGTTGGTGTGTGTGTTGGTGTGTAGTGTGTGAGTGTTGAGGATGAGTGTGTTTGAGTGTGGATAGGTGTATGTATATATATATATATGTATGTGTATGAGTATATATATATATATATATATATATATATATATATATATATATATATATATATATATATATATGTATATTGTTGTGTGTGTGTTTGTGTGTGAGTGTGTAGTGTTTGTGTGAGTGTTAAGTGTGTAGTGTGTGTGTTTGTGGTAGTGTGTGTGTGTTTGTGTTTGTGTCTGTGAGTATTAAGGATGTGTGTAGTGTGTGTGTAGTTTGTGTGTGAGTGTGTAGTGTTTGTGTGTAGTGTGTGTGAGTGAGAAATATATAAGTGTGTGTGAGTGTATGCATGGGTGAGTGTGTGTTTATATATATATATATATATATATATATATATATATATATATATATATATATATATATATATGTAGTGTGAGAGTGGGATAGAGAGATAGGAAGGAAGGAAGGAAGGATGGATGGATGGATGAGAAAGGAAGGAAAGAGTGAAGGAGAAGAATGAGAAAAAGAAGAGCAGCAGCAGCTTGCAGTGGCAGTAGCAACAAGTGGTAGCAGCAATAGCTTCCCCCCTTTTAGATATATATATATATATATATATATATATATATATATATATATATATATATATATATATATATATATATATATAGCTATATATTTATATATATATATCTATAGTTAGATGTATAGTTAGTGAGATGAGAAGGGCAAGGTATTGGATCTCAATACCTTGAGATATCAAGGTATTGAAGGTAAGGAGGTATTAGAGATAATGTATTGAGGTATTGCCTAAATACTAGGTTATATATATATATATATATATATATATATATATATATATATATATATATATATATATATATATATAGTTAGCTAGTTAGTTAGTTAGAGTTAGAAAGGGGTAAGGCTAGAGTATCTCAATACCTTGAGATACTCAAGGTATTGGATATCGGGGCGAAGTATTAGGTTTTTGCCTAGGAATGAGGTTAGAGTTGGTTTTATATATATAGTTATATATATATACGTGTTAGGATATGTATTAGTGGGTTTAGATGGGGTATATAGCGTAGGTTGAGATATCGGATACCGAGGGTATCCCAGTATCTCAAGGAGGCGAGTTTGTGGGTTTACTAGCTTAATGAGCTAATTTTGACCTAGAATTTTAGGGGCACCCTAGTTTGACCTAGAGTTGACCATAGTTGACCCGGTTGATCCCTTCAAAGTCAATATTTGACCTAGTTTTGACCTAAAGTTTACTTTTAGACCCCGGTTGACTTTTTGACCCAGATTTTACCGGTTTGACCTAGAACAACCCTAGAAGCTTATTTTTAGTTTATTTAAATGTGTTTATCTCTCTAGAGCACCAAGTAACCTTGGATTTCTATATTAGGTCTTCGCGATGCCAGTTCAGACCTCGATCCTCGCCAGTTGCTCAGGACGTTAGGCGAGTACATTCTCTGATAGTTTTTATTATCTGATAATTATTATGACTCAGCTTCTAGTATAGTATTATCTGATTTTTTTGGCATGACACTGACTAGTATTTCTGGATTCATTTACTTGCGACACGTATATTTCATGTTTCTGGCCTCTATTTCTGGAATCATCTACTGGCATCACATCAGGACTCACTACAGGCATCACTCATGTTTCTGGCTGGACTCATATTTATATTACTTGTCGGGTCTTGGATTCACTTGTACTAGTCAGGACGGGGAAATACCCGAGTAGACATGTAATATTCCTAAATATGGAATCACTCCCTCTGGTCTAATCTGGAATGATAGCAGTCGCACACCCAGTGTGCGGTGAGCCGTACTTACCCCTAGCCGTTTACATGTCAAAACAGGTATTTTCAGAGACACTAGTTCATTCTTTTTAGTCTGGAATCACTTACACTTCTTGACTGGTCTCACTTATACTTTATGGACTGGACTCATTATATTTACTCTTGTTGGACTCACTTCACGTTATTGTGCACACAATTGCTCTTAGTCTAGAATTCTTATATCATGCAGTCATTATTATCTTACTTCTGATTTTCATGCATCTTTACATTTATGCACCAGTTGACATATATATATATATATATATATATATATATATATATATATATATATATTCATGTTCATACTTTATTTCCTTCACCTTGTGCTACTTACTATAACTGCTTTATAGTTTTTATCATTTAACTGGAACTGTTGTTAGAGGTATACTTGCTCCAATCCTGACTGGATATATTTTTCAGAGGATTCGGAAGATTGGTGTCCGACGTTTTATGGACCTCAGCCTGTCGATGGTGCAGACAGGGACCCCCTAGTTCAGGAGTGATTTTCAGGTTGGTAGCCGGGATCACTAGGACCTCAGTTGTATTTATTAGCTTTTGGTACCGGATTTGTCTCCGGCTTTTGGTTTGGGACTTTGTATTGTATTTGATTCAGGATATTGTTGTTATGATTATTATTGTTGCTATTTTTAGTAGTAGTTGTTGTTTAGACTTTGTAGTTGTTAGACTTCCTTGTTATCTTATCGTGCTTAGATCGTGATTGAGTATTCATATTATCTTTATCATATTGTTCCTCCGTTTGGAGTTGAGATATATTATTGTGTGAAATTGTTAGCTAGATAGTAGACCTAAATAGCGTTCTACCGACGATGCTGCAGCGTAGACTAGACGTACCCACGACTCATGTCCGATTTTTTGGGTGCGGGTCGTGACAGCATCACTCGTACTTAGGCTGAAACTACTACAGGCTCTATGTCAGGGAGCCCATAGTAGCAAGTAGTATCAAAACTCAGTATAGGTGCCAAAGATCCAAGACAGAGTCCAAGGCACCTCTAGGTTATAGCAACTCTGGCGTATGTGCCTCAGCACCTCCAGTAGTATAGTGTATATATAGATAATCAGCCTGTAGTATAGTGTATCTTTTCCCACCCAATGTAACCTCATGTCTCATGTCCACAATGTCTCATGTCCATAATACTCAAGATCATGACCTCTAGCTAGTACAATAAGTCATAATAATATCCATATAATATGCAAGTCTCATATCATAAATCATGTAAGTCTATACAGAATCACCATGAATAACTCAAGAAAGATTCTGTTACATGAAATAGTGTCAAGTATCCTAGGGTATGGAGTACTTGGTAAAGTAAGCACATAAAAATAGGATCGTGGAATCAACTATCTAAGTGACGTTACACGACTCCGCGTACTGCTTCGACACCCAAATCTTGTTCGGACGCTAAGCAGCGTCTCACGGTCCTAGGGTAAACACATACATCAACCATATAAAATAACTATTATAACTAAATAATATAATAAAGGCAAGGAACTGTGATACATCATGGCAAGGTATACTTGCCTGGATTTTGAACTCCGTCAACTACTCCTGGGAAAGTAGAATCTGCATGTACACCTCCGGATGCTGAAACAAATATCACCAATATTCTCAGAATACTTGAAATAGCTAGGATTGACTAGCCATAGGTCCAATTTGGACACAGGGACAAAATTGATAGTTTTTGGTCAAGCGGGGTCCACATGTGGCCCACTTCGTACCGTAAAATGTACCGGAGACAAAGTTCTCCAAATTCGTCAAACTTAGTATCTACGAGTCCAGAATGATGATACGAACCGAACAGAATATTCAGAACTGGATTCCGATAAGCCGATCACGAAATTGCCCGTTATGTAAAATCGTAGGGCCCACAAAATGATGTTTCGTCAACATTCTCAGAATCGAACCAAACTTGGGTCACAGGACCAGCATAACGCTACAAATCCAATGGCACAAGTTTCTTTACGAAATGACAAGGACACACGAATTTACAATGAATGTCAGAATAGGCCAATACGGTACTTTTCGACGGATACGCATTGATTCCGGTGTGCACGCACATCCAAATCAAGTTCTACGAAAGCCCACACGTCCGCGTTTACGTTACGCGTCTTTCAATGCAACTCGCACACGATAAAGTGGCCTCATTTGGCAGAACGCACCCTGTATCGCAAGATTTTGGGTAATTTGAAAACAAGTTTTTGGTTATTTTGGAACAAGAATAATTTAACCATTAAAGTAAACTAATAAAAACTAAAAGAATAGTAAAAGTCTTAGTTATACTGGGAAGAAGTTCCTTCAATTATATTTTGAAAATATTAAATGGGCTGGTGGCAAATTGGCATGAACATGGGTACTTAGACTGAATTTCTGAACTGTTTTCAAACAGTTTTTCGGCCAACTTTCGGTCAATTTTTCGATCAAACTGGAGTGCCTAAATTCGTTCCACTTGAAGAAAATCCCAGAGGGTTAGGTTGTGAACATACCAGCGAAGACGGGACGCAAATCGGATGAGCGAGGAGGACGGAGGCTACGCGCGAAGGAGGGGTCGCAGCTGTTGTGAGTGCATGCGGAGGGGGCGGATCTGCGACGGTTGCTGCTGTCGCACGGCCGCTGCGGGTGGCGGTGCTGGCGGTGGTCGGCGGCTCCGGCGGGGCGACGACGGGCGGCGGTCGCCGTAGGTGATGGGTTAGGATTAGGGTTTAGGTGTTATATATATATATATATATATATATGAGGGATGGAGTGGTTTGTTGTACGCGGGGGGGAGAATTGTTAGGTTAATGGGTTTAGTTAATGGGTTATTGGGTTTTAGTTTGGGTAGGGCTTGGGTTATGATTTATTGGGTTTATTCTTTTTCTGTTGTTTTATTTCTTTTATAAATATATTTATATGTGTATAGCTATAAAAATAGTTTTGGACCTCAATAAATTCCAGAAAAATTACACAATATACTATTAATAGTTGTACACCTAGAAATATATTTTCTGTACAATATTAATAATTAATTAATTACACATAATTATAAATTCAATTATATTATATATTATAATTGGCTAAAAATAAAATAAAAAATTCCCTAAATCATAAAAAATTCAGAATACCAAAAATATTAAATTCTAAAAATCAAGGTGCTTATAATCTACCCAACTTATAAAAAATTTGTCCTTAAAATTAAAAATAAACATAATAGAAAAGATTTTAGTTAACAAGGTTGCACTAAAGATGGGGACGCAGTTACTAAATGGAGTCATAGTTTGACGTCGTATTCTAAGAATAAGGGTACGCTCAATCAAGGCTCTACCCAACTTATAAGAATGAAGTTAGCCACAGGACTATAGTCATGATCATATTTCTAAGGATTTTTAGAAAGTCTAACTTCAAGGAGGGTTTCGAGATAGTAAAAATTTTGTGACCGTTGTCATAGCCTATCAAAGAAAATCTATATACTACCATGATGTTAATGAGTCAATAAATCTATAAAAAAAGGTTTACCAGTTCTCCTTGCTTCTAATTAGGTCATGAGTCTATAAGAAAATAGAAAATATCATAGCCAAATACAACTAGGGTGATATGGTACCGATAAGTTATTCACTGCATATCATGGATGCCGATGAATGGTTCAGCAATAAGCGTCAAAATATGATATAACTTATCAGGGTATTTTATATTGTGTAAAGAGTACAAGGGGTTAAATTTAATGTAACACAAGTGTCATAGACGTAGGTTGGCATGAATGGGATACAAGTATATCAGTGGGTGGGATATTTGGGTTGCCTATATATAATTTAATTCAATTGCAACGGAGTTGGATATAGGATTTAGAAGGAGATATGCCACGAATGTTGGGGGGTCTATATGGAGCATGGACGTGTATATTTAGAAGTAACAGTTATGCCATTAGTGAGTAGGTTCTAGTTAGGCTTATAAATGTCAAGGTTGCTGGAAGAATTGAGTCGGTATTGAGTATTAAAATAGTCCACAACGGAAAAAGGATATCTCTGTATCATTTGTGTGTAAAATTGCGTCGCGAATATCGTACGAATAAAACAAAACATGGAAAGCCAGTTTGTGAGTGATAGTCATGTCATAGGTGTAGAGTGACTAGTCTAGGTCATAAGGGAAAAGTTGTTGAAAAGGAAATGATAGTGTTGTGCTCCAATTATCCGAGCCACAACAAAGGGTATCAAGGATACATAAATTAAACAGGTAATTTAATCCGTTTGAGATTACTTAATTAACACCAAAATAAATTTAAATTTATCCTAAATTTTTAGAAATAACACTACACTAAACCAGGGGCTACGATCTACCCAACTTATAAAAATTAAGTTGGTATCCCAAAACTAAGGTCATGGTCCTGCTAACAAGATTTTTGGAAGGGCCTATTTTCTATCTATTTTCTAAATAAGGATATAAGAATTCTAGGATTTACTGGTCGTAATCAAGGATTTTCTAAAGGAACTTAGAAACTATCAGGGTGCTATTGATCAACAACTTTATAAGAGAAATTACTACCCATCCATTACTGCTCTTGTATAGGTCAAGCTTCTACAAGGCAGAAAAAATGACTGAGTCAGATCTAACTAAGGCAAGGTGGTAGAGAGGATTCGATCATTGATTGACATTGATGGCGAAGAGACCAAAATTTAGGCCACGACAAGAAGAATTTCTGATAAGTCTATATGGTGGAATAAGGCACGATTATGCAGGTATTTGGATAATCGAGTCATGGTGACTAGATCAAGGGATTAGAGTAGAAAAGAACTGATATCTATGGTAATATGGATATTAACACAAGGAGTGGTACCAACTAAGGGATTGATTTTATAATTAAGGCACAACTAGGGAAAGAGGAAGGATCTACTCATTGTTATAATTAGAAAGATCGTTGTTGCAAAAGCACGAGGCCATATATGCAACACAAGATAAGAATTTGATAGGAAGGATAGGGATGCAGTCGAGGGGGTAATACAACTAATCCTTAAACTCAATACTATATTGAATTCTCATGCTAATAATCTACACTAGCTCTAGCATATAGGAATAACCTATCTATCTTCCCTACTAAGGGTAACCATCTTCTCAAAACTTTATATCCAGCATATCTTCTTCCGCCTAGACAAGGATCTGCTTTCGGAGGAAATACCGCGTACGAACGTCCGTCTCTCTGAAATAGGGAGAGATGATAAACAATAATAAAGTTGTCGAGGAAATGAACGAGTACAATTATAAAGTCCAAGGGCGATAGTCAAATGCTTGTGGATTGAGATATTAATACTGCTAATCATGATTACAGGCTCGCTCGATACCAGAAAGTAACCAAAATGATTTAATCAGGACCTGTATGGGCCTCCATAAAAATATATTATGCCCCAGTCCCAAGATACGTAGGACTAGGAATACGTAACATGCCAGCTAAGCATTCGACCAGACTATGGTCCGACTCAAATACGTATAAGCTGTATTATAATGGTCACTATCTAAATAATCAAGTAAATATAAATATCTATGCCTCAATCCATAAGAAATAGAATACACAAGAATGAGCTACATGTGCTAAAGTCAGTCGCCCAGTAACACACAAACTTGAATAGACTCGAGAAAGAAATATGAGTCTATAAAACTAGGCTACATCAGCAGATGAATAAACAATATGAATAAATAACCATAACTCCGGCAGAAATGATATAAGTACCTGGTACCAATGCCTGTAAGACAAGTAACTCCATCAGTAACTCCAAAGGCTCTGTAACCGTCTATGCTGCAAAAACTGGCAGGGGGCCAGGTCCTCATAGGGACATAACAAGGTACAAGAAACAGCATGCCAAAAGTAAAATAGTATAATGCCACATACTCAAGGGTAAACTATTATAACCATCTATGTGATATGCACGTGAGAGCATCACTCGTACTCAGGCTAAAACCAATACAGGCTCTGTGTCGGGTAGCCCATAGCAGCAAGTAGTATCAAAACTCAGTATAGGTGCAAAAGATCTAAGACAGAGTCCAAGGCACCTCTAGGGTATAGCTACTCTGGCGTATGTGCCTCAGTACCTCCAGTAGTATAGTATATATATATAGATAATCAGCCTGTAGTATGGTGTATCTCTCCCCACCAAATGTAACCTCATGTCTCATGTCCACAACGTCTTATGTCCATAACATGCAAGATCATGACCTCTAGCTAGTGCAACGAGTCATAATAATATCCATATAATATGCAAGACTCATATCACGAATCATGTAAGCCTATACAGAATCACCATGAATAACTTAAGAAAGATTCTGTCACATGAAATAGTGACAAGTGTCCTAGGGTATGGCGTACTTGGTAAAGCAAGCACGTAAAAATATGATCGTGGAATCAACTCTCTAAGTGACGTTATACGACTCCGCGTACGGCGTCGACACCCGAATCTTGTTTGGACGCTAAGCAACGTCTCACGATCCTAGGGTAAATACACACATTAACCATATAAATTAACTATAATAACTAAATAATATAATAAAGGCAAGGAACTGTGATACATCATGGCAAGGTACACTTGCCTAGGTTCTGAACTCCGTCAACTTCTCCTGGAAAAGTGTAATCTGTACGTACACCTCCGGATGTTGAAACAAACATCACCAATATTCTCAAAATACTTGAAATAACTAGGATTGACTACACATAAGTCCAATTAGGACACAGGGGCAAAATTGACAGTTTTGGGTCAAAGCGGGGTCCACATGTGGCCCACTTCGCACCATAAAACGTGTCAGAGACAAAGTTCTCCAAAATTTTCAAACTTAGTATCTACAAGTCTAGAACGACGATATGAACCGAACAAAATATTTAGAACTGGATTCCGATAAGGCGATCATGAAATTGCCCGTTATATGGAACCGTGGGGCCTATAAAATGACGTTTCGTCAATGTTCTCAGAAGCGAACCAACTTGGGTCACAGGACCAGCATAACGCTGCAAATCCAATGACACAAGTTTCATTGCAAAATAACCAGGACTTGAATAATGGCACCAGCATAACTTAAAGAACTCAAAGTACATTTTCAAGAATTATTAGATCGATGCTACATCCGTCCGAATATTTCTTTATGGTGCGCTCCAGTACTGTTCGTAAAAAAGAAGGATGAATCAATGTAGCTATGCATCGACTATTAAGAACTAAACAAAGCTATGATATGGAATCAGTATCCCTTGCCTCGGATAGGCAACCAGTTCGATCAACTTCAGGGAGCAATGATGTTCTCCAAGGTTGATCTCTGGCCGAGTTATCACCAGCTAAAGATTAAGCCTGAAGATATAACAAAGTCAGCATTTCGAACTAGATATGGGCATTATAAATTCCTAGTGATGTTGTTCGATTTGACGAACGCTCCGGCCACATTCATGGATATGATGAACAGAGTCTTCTGACCCTTCGTAGATAAATTTATGGTCGTGTTCATCGATGATATCCTTATATATTCAAAGAGCAGTGAAGAGCACGTGGAACACTTGAAGACCGTGATGTAAACCTTATGAAAGCATCAACTGTTTGCCAAACTAAGTAAGTACAAATTTTGGATGAGTAGCGTGTCATTCCTAGGACACGTTATCTCGGCAGAAGGCATTTCGGTTGACCCAAAGAAAATTGAAGAGGTAGTAGACTGGAGGCAGCCTACGTCGGCAAGTAAGATTCAAAGTTTCCTAGGCTTAGTTGGCAACTACCGCAGTTTCGTAAAGAACTTTTCGAGAGTGGCATCGCCTCTGAATTGCCTCACCCAGAAGGGAATAGCTTTCGTATGGAGCAGCGACTGTGAAACTAGCTTCTAGGAGTTAAAGAAACGGCTTATCTCAGCTCCAATCCTTGTACTTCTGGAAGGGCTTGAAGGGTTTTAGATTTACAGCGATGCATCGGGACTCGACTTAGGGTAAGTTCTAATATAACGGGATAAGGTAATCTCTTACTGTCATGACCCATACCCGGATATTCGAGCACGAGTATGTGGGTACGTCCAGCCTACGCCGTAGCATCGGCGGTAGAATGCTGTCTGGGTCAACTCTACTATCTAAACATCTCACACAATATATATATATATATATATATATATATATATATATATATATATATATATATATATATATATATATATGGTACCTGTCAATCATCTCAACTCTAAATGGAGGAACAATATGGTATTTTATAAATGTAACTATACTCAATCACAATGCAAACTAAGGAAGATAGAGCACGAATGGAATAACAAAGGAAAATAATCATAATCCACAAGATGAAATAATATACATGCCAAAGTCTCAATAAAAGTCTAATACAAGTCCACCAAAAATAAACTAGACCTCCTCAGGCTCTGGTACTAAGTCCTCCTAGTCTACAGGAGTATCCTCTAATGGTATGCCCTCATGCGGTCCGTAGTATGTGGGACACTGATCTATGAGCCAATCATCTGAAAAATATATCCAGTTACGATTGGAGTAAAGTATATACCTCTGAAAGCAGTTTCAAATACATAATCAAGCATATAAAATAGATAATAGAAAAGAATACAAGATAACTAAACAACAGAATAAAATGAACTATAGTGAACAGGTAATGTACTGGAAAGAAGAACATGTAATAGAATATCTACAATATAAAGAAAATAACTGAAATCTAACTAATGTGACATGGAATACAATATCATTATGTGATCGATTTAGGTTAAACACGAATACAATATGGTAACTCAATTACAACGGTGGTATATAATTGACATGTACACGAATACACTGGGGCTTGATCACATAATCAACTCCTACTCCCCCATCCCTAATTAATACCAATGGATCCAATCATGACATATTACGAACACGAATATGGGCACACTGAACACAAGCAGTGTGTGAACACAAAGTACAATAAATTAATACTCGATACACACGATAAAATACATGTGAAGGAGTACCCGCTGAACACGATAAGGGATAACATCTCCTGACAGGATCCATGTAGTACCAGTCCGTGAAACCACTGTATCGGAATCAAGTATACAGTTCTAGAACATGAGATACACTATTATGAAATAAAAACTAACAGAGAAATATACTCGCATGAGGTCCTAAGCAAGGTGTATCTCTCGATGCCCAAGCTGGCCTCACACAGACCTATATAGGGTATATTGCATCAATATAAGGTTTTGAAATAAAAATAAGTTGAACTAGTTTAATTCTAGGTTATAAAGCCATTTCTAAGTCAAAATTGTCAAACTAGGTCAACTCTAGGTCAAACTTGGTCAAAGTAGCTATTTCTAGGTTGTATAAGTCTATCTCTAGGATATTTGGTCCATACACTATGTAACTAGGCCATACTAGCTATGCTAAGATACTAGGATACCAACAAAATATCGTATCATAAGATACGCAAGCTATTTGATATAAAACTACTATAATATATATATACAAGACAATATATATAGTACTCCTAGCTAAACAAATTCTAAGTGGATACCTTGGCTTTGAACCAAATGTGGTATCATACCACCTACACACCCATCTTAATATACAAACTCAATACCTTGAGTATAAACCAATACATTGACATTACCTTGGTATCACAAGGTAATACAAATTCTAACATATAACTAACTACCCATACACCTAACTATATACTAACATGCATTTAAACTTATAACAATACTATAATAACTAACATACTAACATACCTCTTGATATTTAATACCCGTACCCAAAATACCTCAACTCTCATTACCTTGGTATCACTCAAGGTAATCTAGAGATAATACTAACCAATGCTAACTAGTGCTCATATATATATATATATATATATATATATATATATATATATATATATATATATATATATAACTTAGCTTATTACTAGCTTATCTTAACTTATTTATAATTAATACTACTGCTGCTTATTACATTTTTGTAACTTATCGCTGCTTCTACCGTTGCTTACTACTTTTGCTGCAGCTTCTTATTACTGCTTCTGCTGTTTCTTACTGCTTATGCTGCTGCTCACTACTTCTGATTATTGTTGCTGCTGCTCACTACTTCTGTTGCTGCTTTTCGCTGCTCACTACTTATGTTGCTGCTTTTCGCTGTTGCTGCTTTCTGCAGCTTATTGCCCTGCATACCCGGCTTCTTATGCCAATAATTCACCCCTCTAGCTCACATGCACATATCTAATACACATGCACTCACTCACATAACTACATATATATACAAATATATCCATATACCTATATATACACATGCACACTTTCTCCGTAGGCCTCCTATGAACCTAATTTCAATTCCTATAGGTAGCCTTAGTACATGGGAGGGTTCCTAATGATTAAATTACAGATTTAGAGTCTAATTAGAGAGAAAAAATTGAATTTTACCTATTGGGAGATGGATTCCCAATAAAATTTCTAAATTGAGTGTCAAGAGCCTTCAACTTGTAGATCCTTTCTCCTCCTTGTAGATCATTGCTTCCTTCTTATATATCCTTGCTTCCTCCTTGTAGATCCTTATTTTAAAAGCCTCCAATGATGAATGGGAAAGAAATTGGAAATAATTTGTGTAGGAATTGGTGTGGAAATAAAAAAATTTGGAAGAGAGAAATTCTAGATCTAGATTTGGAAATAAAAAATGAGCAGAGAGAGTCTCTCCCTACTCTAATAGGTGGTCGGCCCTTACCCCTCCTCCAAGCTACTATGAAATATCCACAATATCCCTTGGGGCTTGTTATAAAAAAATTAATTAAGGAGAAAAGGTTCTAGTCAAATTGGTTTAACTAATTAATTCATCCTCCTAATGAATGGGCTTACTATTGGGCTCAATTCTAACTAGAATAAATGTTGGTCCATGGATCTAATCTAAACTAATTATGTCTACTAACACAAGTCTAAAATAAAATCTAACATCTAACAATAAATAAATAATATAATAAATAATATCTACAACATGCACAATATTTAATATTATATTCCCAAAAATAAAAATACCCATGCCAAATTACCAAACTATCCCTAGTTGGAAAAGTGAGAGTAACAATCACGCTTCGAGGTAGTTGAAGCCGCACGAGAAGAATTATCCAATGCATGACCTAGAACCAGCGTCAATTGTGTTTGTGCTGAAATTGTGGCGATACTATCTCAACGGTGTCGTTTGTAAAATCTATACAGATCACAAAAGTCTCAAGTACCTTTTCACCCAACAGGAATTGAACTTACGGTAGAGACGTTATTTGGAACTCATAAAGGACTTTGACGATCGCTTATACGACGGGCAATAGAAATGTAGTAGCGGATGATTTGAGTCAGAAGTTCGTGGGTTCACTATCAATAGACAACCGAGTACTATGAGATCTAGAGGCGATGGGAATCAAACTCAGAGTTCAAGGCCAAAGGGCACAACTGACTCAACTACAACTTGAACCGAGTTTGCGAAAAAAGATAAAGTCAGCTCAGAAGGGCGACATGTTCCTGAAGAAGATGCGTGAGCTAATTTCGACAGGGATGGCAACCGACTTCACGGAAGACGCAAGTGAAATGTTGTAAGTGAAGGAAAGATTATGTGTTTCTAACGATCTAGAACTCAGAAGAGAAATTTTGTCGGAAGCCCACTATGCAAAGTAAACTTTACATCTGGGGAGCACCAAGATGTATAAGGACTTGCGCACCACTTTTTGGTGGTACGGTATAAAAAGGAATATGGTAACCTTTGCGTCACATTATATGACTTATCAACAAGTAAAGGCCGAACACCAACGACCAGGCGGGGAGCTGCAGAACCTCGTTATTCCCGAATGGAAATGGGACAATATCGCAATGGATTTCATTATCGGTTTTTCGAAGACGCTACAGGGGAACGATGCGATTTGGGTCATTATTGATAGATTGACTAAGTTTGCATATTTCATCGTGATCAAAGTAACATAGAGCGTCAATCGGTTAGCGCAGATTTATATTGACAAAATTATTCGACTCCACGAGGTACCCGCCATAATCATTTCGGATGTCGACAGACGATTCTTATCGCATTTCTAGACGAGCCTATAATCTGCAATGGGAATAAATTTGAATTTTAGTACCGCATATCATCCTCAAACAGATGGCCAGACGGAGAGAGTGAACCAAATACTTGAAGATATATTGCGGCTGTGTGCTATAAACTTAAAAACTAGTTGGGATATGCACTTGTCTTTAGCAAAATTTGCATATAACAATAGTTATCAGTCGAGCATTCAGGTAGCACCATATAAAGCGTTGTACGGAAGAAAGTGTCGATCAACGATAAACTGGAAGGAAGTCGGCGAGCCACAGTGTCACACCCCAGTCCCAAAATACGTAGGACTAGGAATACGTAACATGCCAGCCGTATGTATACGAACTCCAATATATGGAAACCATATACACACGTACGTTGTACATGAATATCCAATCCACAGTGGTAATATATGTCACAACAAGTCACACGCAGTTCTATATCTCATCCACAGCACAAATAATAGAATAATGGAAATCAATAAATGAATATCAAAGGAGTAGTCTCAAATAGTAATCTCAAAGTGTGATAGTCGGGTGAAAACAAATCCACTGCAAATCGACTATAATAAACTACTAAAGAGAGAAGAGAATAAACTCTAATATAAGAATAAATGTCTCAAAAAGAATAGCAACTAGAATCTCTAAACAGCTGCAATGAATCACGTATAATCAGAGGGTAAGATCTTCTCAGGCTGATAGGTAGCGTCAGGTCCAGGTCCATACTCCTGTGGGTACTCCTGCTCATCTATATCTGGAAGGAGACCAGGTCCTTAGAGGGACATAACAAGATACAAAAAGTACATGCCAATAAAGTACTAAAAATAAACATCCATTGGGTCGCCTAACCGTCTAAGTGAATGCAGTTAAGAACATATTTTCCCACAAGTGAGCTATCTGGCTGAAAACTGGGATTTGGCATGGTTCTCTTTTGAAGATCCAGGGGCCCAAAGGCACGTCGTCTTTTGAACGGCGGAGGCCCGCCAATGTATATATATGGGTCATCACCACCCGTATCTCCAGCGAAGAATCCGGACGTCACAGAAAAAGTGCAAAGAAGCTCAAATGCGGTACTTGTTGTTCACCCCACCCAATGCTCTAAGCATGTCATGTCCATGACACGATAAACCTCTAATAACCGCCAGGTCTACTAGCATGCAAAGTTTCTATTGGCAGTTATCCCTATCCGTCGCACGACCTATACGTACCAGTGGCCAGCCGAGTACACAAGTCCGTGTCCTACATGTGACTCACACTCGTGTAAGAATAGTGTCATGGCCAATGAAACATAAATGCCTCATGAAGATGGGGTAGTCTCATAAAGTAGGTCTAATGCACATACATAAATAAAAATATAGTACGACGACACCGTCGTTGCACCCAAGTTTCCTTGGACGCACAGTTTATATAGCAGTTAAAATAAATAAACTAAATAAACAGAAAATAAACATGCATGTCTCATATGGAATGTAAAAACAGTACAATGGCAAGGTATACTTGCCTGGCAAGAAATCTGTAAAGTGTACGCGCCCAAATGTCAAGGACACTGAACCTGGAACTAAGGACTCCGAACAAACATCTCCGGATGCGGAAATAAACATCATCAACGTTTCCGAAATGAGCAAAATAGCTAAAAAGTACATCTCTTTCGTCCAATTTGGACACAGGGGCAAAACGGTAATTTCGGGTAAAAGTGGGGTCCACGTGTGGTCCACTTTGCACCAAAAAGCGTGCCGAGGGTAACAGTCTCTAAATGGGACAAACTATAGGTCAAACAACTCTAGATGTCAATACGAACCCAACGGTATGTCCAATTGTGGATTCCGATGAGTCGAACACAATTTTGTCCAAAAAGTCAACTGTGGGGCCCGCCAATTGGCGATCTGGTCAACCATCTCAGAAATGCGTGAAAATTGGGTCACAGGACCAGCGCATTACCACGAGTCCAGTGGCATAAGTTTCGTCGTAATCTGACAAGCGTGCACAAAATACGCACGAGTTCCACAAAAGTTGCGACACGGTGTGTGTTCGCGGATACGGTCTGATTTCGGCACGCACACGCGTCCGAATCAGTCTCCACAAATTTTCACGTGTCCGGTTACGCTGCGTGTACCATTCAGTACACTTGGTACACGACGGGGCGGTCCCGTTTGGCGGGGCGCACTCCGTTTTCTAACTTTTGAAAATCTAGAAAAAGTGGGTGCGCGCAGTTTTGTGACGAATATAATTCGGTCCACAGAAACTAATAGCATAGGGTTATTTAACAGAAAATAAACTAGGTCAGGTATTCTATAGGTATCAAAAAGAATCACCGAATTCGGATCTCTGTGGTGGGAGATACGAACTCGGCAATACGGGTGGTCATTCTGGAATTCTGCGATTCCAGAATTCTGTCTGCTCGCGTCGACTTGGACGCTGTTTTCACCTAGGGGTACACGTTTTCCAAGGTTGGCTATAAAACAAATATGGAAGAGGGTTAAGGGGTGATCATACCTATGAAGACGGAACAGCGTTTGGTTGAGCGAGTCGACGTGAAATCACTCCGGAGCGAAGGTGCTTCGAGTGAGATTCTGCAGGGCGCGAGGTCGGAGTCGTCGGGATGGTTGGATGGCTTGGTGGGGCTCTCTGGCTGCGGTGACGGCTCTAGATGGGAAGAGGAGGTCTGGAGTTTTAGGTTAGGGTTTGAGAGAGAAATATATATATATATATATATATATATATATATATATATATATATATATATATATATATATATATATATATATATATATATATATATATATTAAGATAGGAAGAGAGAGGGTTGGAGCGGACGGGTTCACTAGTCGCTGAAGCTTTCGGCCAAGGGTTTGCAAAGGGTCGGGTCTCTGTGAAATAATGATTACTAAGGGGCGGGGTCCTCTGGGTACTTGCTGAAGTGGGAAAAGCAAAAGCTAAGTTGCAGCAAGTAGTTGATTATTATTACTATGCTAATTGATATTATATTATTATTATTATTATTATATTCTTATTAAATAATTCTTTTCTTAATCTTTTATTTGCTTAATATATATACATATATATTTGTGTATACATATATATTATATATATTCTCATAAAAAAATTTATAGATTAGGGTAATGCACAATATTAGGCTAGCAACTGCTTAAGGGGTCTCCTACAAGGAATAAATTCCAAAAAATTTCTGATGGTCCCATAAGTCATCTAAGTGTCCGAATACCTAACATAAAAATTAATAAAAAACTAATTCTCCTATTTAGACCTAATTACTATAATTTAATTAATAATTAATAAATAAAAGGGTATATACGATTTTCTAGGGAGAGGGTTTTACATTCTACCCAACTTGTAAAAATTTCGTCCTCGAAATTAAAATTAAGCCACGATAGAATGCAAGGATGGTATACGACATAAATTAACAATGTAATTTCATACCTTGGTCTGCGAATAGGTTCAAAAAATGCTTGCGTATGTCGTCCTCGCGCTCCCAAGTTGATTCTCCTGGTGCGCCATGCCTCCATGCTACGCGAATCAAAGGAATAGACTGGTTCCTCAACACCTTCTCTCGACGATCAAGGATTCCCACGGGTTGCTCTTGGTATGACAAGCTCGGCCCAATGGTGATCTCTGAATGGTCGAGAATATGACTGCTGTCTGCCACATATCGCCCGAGCTGCAACACATGGAATACGTCATGTACTCCCTCCAGTGAGGGTGGTAGCACAAGTCGATATGCCACCTCTCTGACTCTCTCGAGCACGTCAAATGGTCCAATATACCTTGGACTCAACTTGCCGTGCCCTCCGAATCGGATGGTGCCTCTGGTCGGTGATATCCTCAAGAAGACGTGATCGCCCTCTTTGAACTCCAAGGGACGACGATGAAGGTCTGTCCACTGCTTCTGCCTGTCTTGTGCTGCTCGCAAGTGTCCCTGAATCTTCTTGACTGTCTCTACGGTGTTGACCACCAACTCGGGTCCCAGAATCTGATGTTCTCCTACGTCGCTCCAACACACAGGAGACCTACATTTTCTTCCATACAATGCTTCAAACGGAGCCATCTGAATACTCGCTTGATAACTATTGTTGTAAGAAAACTCTACAAGATGTAGGTGGTCCTCCCATGATCCTCCGAAGTCTAACATGCAAGCCCTCAACATGTCCTCCAAGGTATGAATAGTACACTCCTACTGCCCATCTATCTGCGGGTGGTAAGATGTACTGAACTTCAGACGAGTACCAAGACTCTCCTGCATGCTCTTCCAAAAGTGCGATATAAAGCGCGAATCTCTGTCCGATACAATGCTGACTGGTATGCCGTGCAATCTCACGATCTGCCTCATATATAAGTCAGCTAAAGCTTCTGTAGAGTGACCCACTCTAAAAGGTATAAAATGGGCTGACTTGGTGAGTCGGTCCACTATTACCCACACTGCATCTCTCCCACTTGGACTCTTGGGAAAACTCGTGACGAAGTCCATAGTGATGTGCTCCCACTTCCACTCTGGAATCGGAAGTGGTTGCAATAATCCTGCTGTCCTCTGGTGCTCCGCCTTCACTTGTTGACATACCAGACATTTAGCTACAAAGTGAGCTATCTCTCTCTTCATCCCATGCCACCAAAAATGCTGTCGTAAGTCACGATACATCTTGGTGCCTCCAGGATAAATAGAATAAATTAAACTATGAGCCTCTGTCATCAGCTCCTGTCGAATCTCTCTATTTGGAACATAAAGACGATCACCACATCGTAATGTCCCATCCTCATGAATGCGCAATCCGGTCTGCTCTCCGGCCTCTGTCCTTTCCTTTAGTCTTCGGAATCTGGCATCTGTAGGCAAAGCTGCCTTAATCCTCTCTACCAATGATGATTGAACTTGTAAGTTGGCTAGTGTCCCATCTGCTCCGGGTAATATCACTTTAATGCCAAGCTCTTGCAAGTCCTCCAATAGTTCCCTCTGTGCTGTCAAGAAGTAAACTGTTGGCTTCCGGCTTAATGCGTCTGCTACCACGTTAGCCTTGTCGGGATGATAATGTAGCTCTATCTCGAAATCTTTTATCAACTCGAGCCATCGACTTTGCCTCATATTTAACTCCTTCTGCGTGAAGACGTACTTGAGGCTTTTGTGGTCTGTATAGATTTTTACTCGTTCCCCATATAAGTAATGTCTCCACAGCTTCAGAGCAAATACAACGGCTGCAAGTTCCAAGTCATGAGTCGGATAATTTTTCTCATGTACTCGTAACTGCCTAGATGCATATGCAATCACCTTGCCATGCTGCATCAATACGCATCCCAAGCCTTTTCCTGATGCGTCACTGTAGATCACGTAACCTCCCGATCCTGATGGAATCGCCAATACTGGTGTTGTAGTCAGTCGTTTCTTCAACTCTTCAAAGGCTGCTTGACACTCGTCAGTCCATATAAATTCTTGATCCTTACAAGTCAAACGAGTTATAGGTGCCGCTATTCTTGAGAAGTTTTCCATGAACCGTCGGTAATATCTCGCAAGTCCAAGGAAACTCCTCACCTCTGCTGCTGATTTAGGAACAGGCCATGTCTCAACTGCTGAGATCTTCTCCGGATCAACAGAAATACCATCTCCTGTAACAACATGTCCAAGAAATAAAACTCTGTCCAAGAAGAACTCATATTTGCTGAGTTTAGCATATAACTGCTCCCTCCTCAAAGTCTCTAGAATAATCCGCAGGTGCTCCTCGTGCTCCTCATGGCTCTTCGAATAGACAAGTATATCATCTATGAAGATGACCACGAACTGGTCCAAGTACTGGTGGAAGACTCGATTCATCAAGTCCATGAAGATCGCTGGAGCATTGGTTAATCCAAATGGCATGACCAAAAACTCGTAGTGCCCATATCTTGTTCTGAATACGGTCTTCGGAATGTCCTGCTTTCGTACCTTCACTTGGTGATATCCCGATCTCAGATCTATCTTCGAGAATACCTTAGCTCCACTGAGTTGATCAAACAGGTCATCAATACGTGGCAATGGATATTTGCTCTTCACTGTCACTGCATTCAAGGCCCTGTAGTCAATGCACATACGCACTGACCCATCCTTCTTGGGTACAAACAACACTGGTGCTCCCCAGGGTGATGCACTCGGTCGGATGAAACCTTTCTCCTCTAGCTCTTTTAACTGTGCCTTCAGCTCGTCCATCTCCTTCTTCGCCAGTCTGTAAACATGTGATGCTATAGGTGCTGCTCCGGGTGTCACGCCCCGATCCCGAAAGGGTCAATCGTCCTCGCTGGATCCTTCACGGAACCGATTTGTCCTCGCTGGGGCGTGATGCCGTACGAGCCTGGAGTTGCGCTCGTACAAGGCAAGAACTTACAGTTATAGGAACCCACTTTGAAACCCAATTTAGAAAACACATTCACAGATAATTGAACACAAGTGCAGGAAGGAAATATGCTTTTTCATTGATAATTCAGAGTAATTTATATAGAGTCTACATTGATGCGCCTTCTCGGCTACTTGAATTATATTAGAAAAGATAACTCAAAATGCAGGGCGCGCTCCATCAGATAGTCCCCGTCGTCCATACATTACGCCCTTGTATAGGTTGAAAGTCCAAGCCTCCAAAATGATCTGACTTCAACTATACTTCAAAATAGAGGTGCTCCTAACGCCTCTTCGTCTATCCACTAGCGTTGTACCGTCTGAGTGCCTGAAATAGTTGCCCACAACGTGGGTCAGTACTCCACTTGTACTGGTGAGCGGGATGAATCCCACTCGACTAAATCGACACTAGCTTATTAGGGGTGAGCATGCATTAAGATTACTTCTATAAAGAAGCAAGTGAATTCAATTCATATCAGTTGCATGTTTTGATATAAATAAAAATAGCATTGAATCCAACCAGTGCATCGATTGCTTACTCAACCGATGCACACCTTCCCTGCAACGAAACACAAGTATACTTACCATCTGCACAAGACAATAAATTAGCATGTGTTCTATTCTATGCGGTCATTGGTGTGATCGACACCTTAGGGACATATTCCAAGCATTAACGGCGCGCCCTATCAGCCCGGGTAGCAAGCCCCGCTGGAGGTCCCGCAATGCATCGTGACGAACACGAATCAATATTTCCCTCCGGATCGATACGGTTCCAGTGCCCCGGAAAGCCGTTTCGAGGAAATGATAAACCTTGTGCACAAGTTGTCCCAGACCATGCAAATGCATGAACATTTTATATCTCACACAATGCATCGAATTAAACAGATAAAGTAAAGCAGCAATATATATATCTTATGCAACAGTTCATATTTTCTCAATGCGGTGTTCCGATTTTGATATCCCATGGGTCCAAACTCTATCCGAGGCACCAGGCCGTAACCAACAACCAAATTCCCATTCCAACCAACTGAAATTTATAAGGTGTGCAAGAATATAGTAAAATTAGTCTACATTTCCCATGTTCCTTTCTTAGTGGCTGGCATGCATTGTGGCTAAGTATTTCCTAGACGTCCAACCGGGCATCATCGAGTGAACGTTTGAAACATTAGAGATGTTGGCGTGAAGAAGTAGGAAAGAAGGGACCAAACCACTCACTAGTTAAGGGAAAAGTTGCTGAAACAAGGAATCCCGCCTAGCGACGATCAAACGTCAGTTACGCGGACCTGCAACAGCACGAGCACCGAGTTAGAATTCTTGCCTATCCTTCCTTGTCGAACTCCCCAAAATTCAAGCTCCAATCAATAAAACCAACAGCAAAAACCAAGCAACTCGAAAGCAACACCAAATCAAATCCCAAAGCGGCAATCAAGAAAACCAAGCAACCAAACACGAAAACTATTGGACTCGTTTCAATAGAGGCCTTTCCATGAGTTGGAAAGGATCATCGCATTTCGTCCGTGGCAATAAGATGCCGAAGATCTAAGCATACTCTGACGGACTAGCCACAAGCCCAATTATATAGTGCACATCCCGGTCGGATCGGGATTTGAGGCACTACATAATATACCACTAAGAAAAAGTTTCGTCCCGAAACTTAAGAACAAGGCCCTACCTCCGACTGAGTGAACAACGAAGGATATTTCTCCTTCATCTCCGATTCCATCTCTCAGGTTGATTCCCCAACTGAATGGTTCTGCCACAGCATGCGAACCAAGGATATCGTACGGTTGCGAAGTACTTTTTCCTTACGATCCAGAATCTGCACCGGTTCTTCTGAGTATGATAAATCTGTGCACAGTTCCAATTGTTCGAAGCTAACCACATGACTCGGGTCATGCACATACTTCCGCAGTTGAGAAACATGAAATACGTCATGTACTTCAGCCAAGGCGGGAGGTAGTGCAATCCGGTATGCCACAGCTGCCACTCGTTCCAGAATCTCGAAGGGGCCGACAAACCTGGGACTTAGTTTGCCCTTCACGCCGAAACGCATCACCCCACGCATCGGCGTCACTTTTAAGAATACATGATCCCCGACCACGAATTCCAAAGGTCTACGATGAGCATCGGCATAACTTTTCTGTCGGCTCTGTGCCGTGCGGAGTCTTTCCCGAATCAAGCGAACTTTCTCAACTGCCTGTTCTACCAGCTCTGGCCCGAGTACTTGCCGCTCGCCAACTTCGTCCCAACAAATTGGAGATCGATACTTGCGCCCATAAAGTGCTTCGTACGGCGCCATCTGGATGCTCGATTGGTAGCTGTTGTTGTACGCAAACTCCGCCAACGTGAGATGCGTGTCCCAACTAGTCTTTAAATCGATTGCACACAGCCGTAACATATCTTCAAGTATCTGATTTGTCCTTTCCGTCTGTCCATCAGTCTGGGGGTGGTATGCAGTACTGAACTGTAGCTTGGTTCCCAAAGCAGACTGTAGGCTTGTCCAAAAACGAGATAAGAAGCGTCCGTCACGGTCAGAGACGATTGAGGCAGGTACTCCGTGTAATCGAACAATCTCATCTATGTAAATCTGTGCTAACCGATCGACGCTCCAAGTAATTTTTATAGGAAGGAAGTGGGCTGATTTGGTCAAACGATCAACTATGACCCAAATCGCATCATGCCCCCGCGGCGTCTTCGGAAATCCCACAATGAAATCCATAGTGATTTTGTCCCATTTCCACTCAGGAATAGCGAGGTTCTGCAGCTCCCCGTCGGGCCTCTGATGTTCAGCTTTCACCTGTTGACAGGCCATGCACTGTGACACAAAGGTCGCCATATCCTGCTTCATACCTTGCCACCAGAAGGTTCTGCGTAAGTCCATATACATCTTAGTGCTCCCCGGATGCAAGGAATATTTCGCATAGTGTGCTTCCGCCATAATTTCCCTTCGGAGTTCTGGGTCGCTAGGAACACATATCCTTCCTTTCATTTGTAAGGTCCCATCTTTGCCTGCCACAAAGTCAGACGTCTTCCCCACCGAAATCAGTCCGCGTGCCTTCGCTAGGAACTGATCGCCCTCCTGAGCTGATTTGATTCTATCACGCAGACTTAGTTCAAGATGGAGTGATGCCAGCTGCACTCCTTGATGCTGAACACGGAGCTCGATGCCCATCGCCTCAAGATCTCGAAGTAAATGGTTGTTTATGGATAACGAGCCCATATACTTCCGACTCAGAGCATCAGCAACGACGTTTCCCTTGCCCGGTGTGTAAGCGATCGTCAAATCATAGTCCTTAATCAGTTCTAGCCAACGTCGCTGTCGGAGGTTCAGTTCTCGTTGTGTGAATAGATACTTGAGGCTCTTGTGATCTGTGAAGATTTTGCAAGCAACACCATAAAGATAATGCCTCCACAACTTCAGTACAAATACAATTGCCGCCAATTCCAAGTCGTGCGTCGGGTAGTTTTTCTCGTGCGGCTTCAGTTGCCTGGAGGCGTACGATATTACCTTATCCCTCTGCATGAGCACACATCCCAAACCAAGTCCCGAGGCGTCACTGTATATCTGAAACTCCTCTACCCCATCTGGAAGAGCAAGGATCGGAGCTGAAACAAGACGCTGCTTAAGTTCTTGAAAGCTGGCTTCGCAGTCATCACTCCATTTGTATACAATCCCTTTTTGAGTGAGGCGAGTCAAAGGCGAGGCCAGTTTAGAAAAATCCTTCACGAACCTACGGTAGTATCCCGCTAGGCCCAGAAAGCTTCGTACTTCGCTGGCTGGTGTAGGTTGCTTCCAATCCACCACTGCCTCTATTTTCTTCGGGTCTACGGCGATGCCCTCTGCCGAGACAACATGACCCAGAAATGCCACGCTATTCAACCAGAACTCACACTTGCTGAGCTTAGCATACAACTGATGCTTTCGTAATGTCTGCAGCACGATCTTTAGGTGTTCCTTGTGTTCTGCCTCATTCTTGGAATATATTAGAATGTCGTCGATGAACACGACCACAAACTTGTCTACGTACGGCCGAAACACGCGGTTCATCAGATCCATGAAAGCTGCAGGGGCGTTCGTCAAACCGAACGACATCACAAGAAATTCGTAGTGTCCGTATCGGGTCCTGAATGCAGATTTTTGAACATCATCTGGTTTGATTTTTAACTGGTGGTACCCTGACCTGAGATCAATTTTAGAGAAAACTGTTGCACCTTGCAGCTGATCAAACAAGTCATCTATCCTTGTCAATGGGTACTGGTTTCGCACGGTAGCTTTATTTAGTTCTCGGTAGTCAATACATAGCCGCATGGATCCATCCTTTTTCTTCACGAACAGCACCGGAGCGCCCCACTGAGAAACGCTTGGACGAATGTATCCTCGGTCCAACAGATCTTGTAACTGAATCTTAAGTTCCTTCAGCTCTGCTGGGGCCATTCGATAAGGTGCCTTCGATATCGGTTGCGCATCCGGAAATATGTCGATGCTGAATTCGATCTCACGATCAGGAGGCATTTCAGGTAGCTCGTCCGGGAACACATCGAAGAAATCTGCTATAACATCAGCCTGAGCTGCATTTGTACTTTCCTGCCGGGTGTCTCGAACTGAAGCTAAGTACCCTTCACAACCCGAATGCAGCATACGCCTAGCCGAAATTGCTGATATCATCATTGCCGTCTTTGGTGCAGCGCTGCACGAATAGTAAAAGTCTGCCTCGCCGGGTAGACGGAATACGACTCGCTTCTCCGCGCACTCAATTGTTGCATAACAAGCACCCAACCAATCCATCCCGAGAATAATATCGTAATCCTTAATGTCTAATACAATGACATCTAAGGAAAGCTTCTTGCCTCCGATGCAAATATAACCATCCTTACAGATCGCATGGGCGGGCATGTCGACTCCCGAAGGTGTGCTCACGCAAAGATTCATATTTAAGGGAGTAGAAGCTAATTTATGCTCAATAGTAAAATCAGCAGATATGAAACTATGCGTAGCACCTGAATAGAATAAGACTCTAGCGGGCAAATCTCTAAAAAGTAATGTACCTGTCACGACAGTTTCAGAGACGGATGCTTCGTCCCGAGTCAGTGCATAGACTCGTCCTTGAGCACCCTGGCGTCGTGGGTTCAACGCCACAGCATTGGCATCACTTGCTGGAGGCCCCCTGTTGTGATTCCCGTGGTTCTGATTCCCGTGGTGCTGATTCCCATTGTTATGATTCCCATTGTTGTGATTCCCGTTGTGCTGATTCGGTTTTGCCTCACGGCAGTTGAAATGCTTGTGGTCCAGACGACCACATTTAAAACACCCAGTAACTCGGCATTCCTCCACTCGATGCCCTATTCTGCCGCACCTGTTGCAGTATGGTGCACGGGACGGGCCCCTATGCTCAGATGTGTGCAGACGCTTTTGTGCTCCAGACCCTCCCATTTCCTGAGGCCGCTTATTATTGTTGGTACGGGAGGTTTGCACATCGGCCTTTGGTGGACAGCGTCCAAAGATCCGCTCGCTGTTCAGGGCAGCTTTATAATATTCCCTGTATGTCTGACACTTCTGGTTGATGACGTCCCTACGCAAATCGTCATTCAAACCCTTCTGGAAGCGGTAGCACCACGCCTGCTGGTTAGGCAAGAAGTGCCCAGCAAATTTAGCCAGCTTAGCGAACGCCGAGTCATAATCGTCGACAGACATACTTCCTTGCACCAGATTGCTGAAGTCGTCTTCTTTTTGTTGCCGCACAGCCCGGGGAATATATTGTTCAATGAAGGCAGATTTGAACATTTCCCAGGTAATTTTGCAGTTGGGATTGGCATCATAAATCCCCTGCTTAGTGGCTTCCCACCAATCATGCGCACGCAGCTCTAGTTAAACTGATGCACAGGCCACTCTTTTGGATCCCCTAATGCCGACCAGATTGAAGAGTCCCTCCATCTTTGTAATCCATCCCATCACCACGTCCGGTTCTGCTCGTCCGTTGAACGTTGGTGGATGCATCTTAGTGAATTCTGTCGCACGGCAGGTGTTCCTTGCTGGATGCTGTGTTTCTTCGGACTCATCCTCTACCGCCACAGCCGACGGTGCAGCAGGCATCACCGTGGCTCCCCCGTTGTTGGGTACCAAGGATGCAATCAGTTGCATCATGGTATCCATCTGCTTTTGTTGAGCAGCCAACTATGCCTGTTGAGAAATGGCTTGTTGTTGCTGCACCTCCATGAGATGCATAAGTCGTTCGGACATATCCATTGAACCCGCTCCTCCGGATTCTCCAGAACTTGCCGGATCGTTCTGGACGGGCTGAGCACTGCTTGCAGCGGCAGTATTTTTCTTAGCCATTGCTACAAAAGAGAGTAGCTTGTTAACACCTCAAAAATGATAGATTTTTGTATCTATGGGCTCATTGTATAGGCGACTCATCTCATGCAGCGGACACCGAATGCAACTCAACCGAGAGGCGCATCAAACTCCTTTATAATCTTTTGAAATTCCAAGGATGTAAAGCCTAAGCTCTGATACCAATATGTCACGCCCCGATCCCGAAAGGGTCAATCGTCCTCGCTGGATCCTTCACGGAACCGATTCGTCCTCGATGGGGTGTGATGCCGTACGAGCCTGGAGTTACGCTCGTACAAGGCAAGAACTTACAGTTATAGGAACCCACTTTGAAACCCAATTTAGAAAACACATTCACAGATAATTGAACACAAGTGCAGGAAGGAAATATGCTTTTTCATTGATAATTCAGAGTAATTTACATAGAGTCTACATTGATGCGCCTTCTCGGCTACTTGAATTACATTAGAAAAGATAACTCAAAATGCAGGGCGCGCTCCATCAGATAGTCCCCGTCGTCCATACATTACGCCCTTGTATAGGTTGAAAGTCCAAGTCTCCAAAATGATCTGACTTCAACTATACTTCAAAATAGAGGTGCTCCTAACGCCTCTTCGTCTATCCACTAGCGTTGCACCGTCTGAGTGCCTGAAATAGTTGCCCACAATGTGGGTCAGTACTCCACTTGTACTGGTGAGCGGGATGAATCCCACTCGACTAAATCGACACTAGCTTATTAGGGGCGAGCATGCATTAAGATTACTTCTATAAAGAAGCAAGTGAATTCAATTCATATCAATTGCATGTTTTGATATAAATGAAAATAGCATTGAATTCAACCAGTGCATCGATTGCTTACTCAACCGATGCACACCTTCCCTGCAACGAAACACAAGTATACTTACCATCTGCACAAGACAATAAATTAGCATGTGTTCTATTCTATGCGGTCATTGGTGTGATCAGCACCTTAGGGACATATTCCAAGCATTAACGGCGCGCCCTATCAGCCCGGGTAGCAAGCCCCGCTGGAGGTTCCGCAATGCATCGTGACGAACACGAATCAATATTTCTCTCCGGATCGATACGGTTCCAGTGCCCCGAAAAGCCATTTCGAGGAAATGATAAACCTTGTGCACAAGTTGTCCCAGACCATGCAAATGCATGAACATTTTATATCTCACACAATGCATCGAATTAAACAGATGAAGTAAAGCAGCAATATATATATCTTATGCAACAGTTCATATTTTCTCAATGCGGTGTTCCGATTTTGATATCCCATGGGTCCAAACTCTATCCGAGGCACCAGGCCGTAACCAACAACCAAATTCCCATTCCAACCAACTAAAATTTATAAGGCGTGCAAGCATATAGTAAAATTAGTCTACATTTTCCATGTTCCTTTCTTAGTGGCTGGCATGCATTGTGGCTAAGCATTTCCTAGGCGTCCAATCGGGCATCATCGAGTGAACGTTTGAAACATTAGAGATGTTGGCGTGAAGAAGTAGGAAAGAAGGGACCAAACCACTCACTGGTTAAGGGAAAAGTTGCTGAAACAAGGAATCCCGCCTAGCGACGATCAAACGTCAGTTACGCGGACCTGCAACAGCACGAGCACCGAGTTAGAATTCTTGCCTATCCTTCCTTGCCGAACTCCCCAAAATTCAAGCTCCAATCAATAAAACCAACAGCGAAAACCAAGCAACTCGAAAGCAACACCAAATCAAATCCCAAAGCGGCAATCAAGAAAACTAAGCAACCAAACACGAAAACTATTAGACTCGTTTCAATAGAGGCCTTTCCATGAGTTGGAAAGGATCATCGCATTTCGTCCGTGGCAATAAGATGCCGAAGATCTAAGCATACTCTGACGGACTAGCCACAAGCCCAATTATATAGTGCACATCCCGGTCGGATCGGGATTTGAGGCACTACACCGGGTGCTAGTTCAATTGAAAACTCTACGTCTCTGTCTGGGGGTAGTCCTGGCAAATCCTCTGGAAAGACGTCTTGAAATTCTGAAATAATAGGGTGGTAGACCACATCGTCCATCGCGAGCTGCATACCATCAAGGATTTCTGTGGATCCTCGGGCAAACTCAAGTTCAGGCTGGCCTGGTACCTTAAAAAGAATGCTTCCTCCAAAGCAATCGAAGAAAGCATGGTACTTGCTTAGCCAGTCCATTCCAAGCACAATATCAAAAGATGGCATAGGAAGGACTAAGAGTTGGGCGTTCATCTCTCTGCCACGTATCACTATAGGACCCGTTCTACAAACTCGACTAACTGGTATAACTCCTCCTCCGATAAGAATTCTAATACAACTAGATAATGGTGTAGAAGCAATGTTGTGTTTGGCAATAAAACTAGATGATATGAATGAGTGGGTGGCTCCCGTATCAAATAATGTCACAGTAGGAAAAGTAAAAGCAAGGGTAATACCTGCTATGACATCCACCTCATGATCCATGTCATCTACCTCCAATACAAAAGCTCGCCCGTTCCTCTGTGGTTGTCCATGTCCAGTCCTCATATACTGCTCCTCCTGAGTAGGTAGCGGTGGTCCTATCTGAAATCCTCCTGCTGCTGGGGGTCAAGGTGCTCCCGGTCCGGTCATCTGCTGGGCTGGCTTCGGTGCTGGAAGCGCTAATCTCTGAACTGGCGGTGGAAGTGTCTGCTGCATGTGGCAGTCTTTCACCATGTGCTGTCCAGAGCCACATCTCCTACACTGACCCAAGCGGGTCCGACAATATCTCGCAACATGTCTGATCCTCCCACAATAATTATATTGGGGTTTCTCCGGAATCTGGTACAGTGCTGCTCGGTGTTGCTGATGCTGTTGTGCCAAGGGACGTCTGATAGGTCCTCCCTGCTGTGTCCTGGCTGGTCCCTGTTGTATCCTTGCTGATCCTTGTTGTGTCCCCAGCTGACCTCCTTTTCCTCTGCTAATGGTTTCCTGAAATCTGGCCTCTGTCAGTAGTTCAGCATAAGAGACTCGGGACTGCGAGCTTGTATAATGTTGTAGCTCCTGGGTCAGTCCTCGATGAAACCTCTTAGCCTTAGCCAAGTCATTTGGTATCAAAGCAGCGCCATATTTTCTGAGTCGACTAAACTCGGCATCATACTCGTCCACTGTTCAGTTCCCTTGCTCCAAGTGAAGAAACTGATCATACAAGGTGTCCCTGACAGTGTCCGAGAAGTACTTTCCCTCAAAGAACTCCAAGAACTGCTCCCAAGTCTGGTAAGTACCCAACTGGCGCTCCATGGATTCCCACCAGTGATGGGCATTACCATCTAGAAGCGTTCGTACACCCGTCATCCATAGGTCCGTGGGTAACTGTGATGCCTCCAGTAGCTTCTGCGTGTGAGTGATCCAGCTGGTGGTCTCCTTCGGGCTCTCAGTGCCCTTGTACTGCCTTGCACCCATCTGAACAAAATTCTTTACTGATCCAACCCTAGCTCGAGGTACTAGAGCTAGTGCTTGGGCTGGTATAGTAGCATGTGCAGCCATCCTCTCCAGTGCTGCCAAAAATTCTTGTCTCTGCTCGACTGCCTGCTGCCTCTGCTCGGCTGCCTGCTGCCTCTGTTCCTGTATCATCATCTGAAAGAATTGGAACATCTGCGCTTGGCCATCTTGCTGTACTGGGATAGGTGGAAGGTTCCCAATAGGTGAAGCGGGAGAATCAGATGGAACTGGGGTGTGAGTCTGTCCATCCGGCCCCGGAAGCCTAGGAATCGTTGCGGTCCCTTCTTGAGTCTGACCATTGACTCCAGAAGTTGTCGCGCCATCGGCGGTAGTACATCCATTCTGCAAATCCATCTCTCTGCAGTTAATGTACGAAACGATTAGAAAAAGTACAGGAATCAAACAGGATGCAAGTATTAAATAGGAAGGATGAGTTCAATCAAGCGTGGATGAGATCCTTATACTCTATTCCTATACGCAGGCTTGTTCGGTACAGTTACGTAACCGAGACAATATATTCTAGACCTGCATGGGCCACCACAAAAATATGTTACGCCCCAGTCCCAAAATACGTAGGACTAGGAATACGTAACACGCCAGCCGTATGTATACGAACTCCAATATATGGAAACCATATACACACGTACGCTGTACATGAATATCCAATCCACAGTGGTAATATATGTCACAACAAGTCACACGCAGTTCTATATCTCATCCACAGCACAAATAATAGAATAATGGAAATCAATAAATGAATATCAAAAGAGCAGTCTCAAATAGTAATCTCAAAGTGTGATAGTCGGGTGGAAACAAATCTACTACAAATCGACTATAATAAACTACTAAAGAAAGAAGAGAATAAACTCTAATATAAGAATAAATGTCTCAAAAAGAATAGCAACTAGAATCTCTAAACAGCTGCAATGAATCATATATAATCAGAGGGTAAGATCTCCTCAGGCTGATAGGTAGCGTCAGGTCCAGGTCCATACTCCTGCGGGTACTCCTGCTCATCTATATCTGGAAGAAGACCAGGTCCTCAGATGGACGTAACAAGATACAAAAAGCACATGCCAATAAAGTACTGAAAATAAACATCCATTGGGTCGCCTAACCGTCTAAGTGAATGCAGTTAAGAACACATTTCCCCACAAGTGAGCTATCTGGCTAAAAACTGGGATTTGGCATGGTTCTCTTTTGAAGATCCAGGGGCCCAAAGGCACGTCGTCTTTTGAACGGCGGAGGCCCGCCAATGTATATATATGGGTCATCACCACCCGTATCTCCAGCGGAGAATTCGGGCGTCACAGAAAAAGTGCAAAGGAGCTCAAATGCAGTACTTGTTGTTCTCCACACCCAATGCTCTAAGCATGTCATGTCCATGACACGATAAACCTCTAATAACTGCGAGGTCTACTAGCATGCAAAGTTTCTATTGGCAGTTATCCCTATCCGTCGCACGACCTATACGTACCAGTGGTCAGCCGAGTACGCAAGTCCGTGTCCTACATGTGACTCACACTCGTGTAAGAATAGTGTCATGGCCAATGAAACAAAATGCCTCATGAAGATGGGGTAGTCTCATAAAGTAGGTCTAATGCACATACATAAATACAAACATAGTACGACGACACCGTCGTTGCACCCAAGTTTCCTTGGACGCACAGTTTATATAGCAGTTAAAAAAATAAACTAAATAAACAGAAAATAAATATGCATGCCTCATATGGAATGTAAAAACAGTACAATGGCAAGGTATACTTGCCTGGCAAGAAATCTGTAAAGTGTACGCGCCCAAATGTCAAGGACACTGAACCTGGAACTAAGGACTCCGAACAAACGTCTCTGGATGCTGAAATAAATATCACCAACGTTTCCGGAATGAGCAAAATAGCTAAAAAGTACATCCATGTCACGCCCCAGTCCCAAAATACGTAGGACTAGGAATACGTAACACGCCAGCCGTATGTATACGAACTTCAATATATGGAAACCATATACACACGTACGTTGTACATGAATATCCAATCCACAGTGGTAATATATGTCACAACAAGTCACACGCAGTTCTATATCCCATCCACAGCACAAATAATAGAATAATGGAAATCAATAAATGAATATCAAAGGAGCAGTCTCAAATAGTAATCTCAAAGTGTGATAGTCGGGTGGAAACAAATCCACTGCAAATCGACTATAATAAACTACTAAAGAGAGAAGAGAATAAACTCTAATATAAGAATAAATGTCTTGAAAAGAATAGCAACTAGAATCTCTAAACAGCTGCAATGAATCACATATAATCAGAGGGTAAGATCTCCTCAGGCTGATAGGTAGCGTCAGGTCCAGGTCCATACTCCCGCGGGTACTCCTGCTCATCTATATCTGGAAGGAGACTAGGTCCTCAGAGGGACGTAACAAGATACAAAAAGCACATGCCAATAAAGTACTAAAAATAAACATCCATTGGGTCGCCTAACCGTCTAAGTGAATGCAGTTAAGAACATATTTTCCCACAAGTGAGCTATCTGGCTGAAAACTGGGATTTGGCATGGTTCTCTTTTGAAGATCCAGGGCCCCAAAGGTACGTCGTCTTTTGAACGGCGGAGGCCCGCCAATGTATATATATGGGTCATCACCACCCGTATCTCCAGCGGAGAATCCGGGCGTCACAGAAAAAGTACAAAGGAGCTCAAATATCTTGTTGTTCTTCCCACCCAATGCTCTAAGCATGTCATGTCCATGACACGATAAACCTCTAATAACCGCCAGGTCTACTAGCATGCAAAGTTTCTATTGGCAGTTATCCCTATCCGTCGCACGACCTATACGTACCAGTGGCCAGCCGAGTATGCAAGTCCGTGTCCTACATGTGACTCACACTCGTGTAAGAATAGTATCATGGCCAATGAAACATAAATGCCTCATGAAGATGGGGTAGTCTCATAAAGTAGGTCTAATGCACATACATAAATAAAAACATAGTACGACGACACCGTCGTTGTACCCAAGTTTCCTTGGACGCACAGTTTATATAGCAGTTAAAATAAATGAACTAAATAAATAGAAAATAAACATGCATGGCTCATATGGAATGTAAAAACAGTACAATGGCAAGGTATACTTGCCTGGCAAGAAATCTGTAAAGTGTACGCGCCCAAATGTCAAGGACACTGAACCTGGAACTAAGGACTCCGAATAAACGTCTCCGGATGCTGAAATAAACATCACCAACATTTCTAGAATGAGCAAAATAGCTTAAAAGCACATCCCTTTCGTCCAATTTGGACACAGGGGCAAAACGGTAATTTTGGGTAAAAGTGGGGTCCACGTGTGGCTCACTTTGCACCGAAAAGCGTGCCGAGGGTAACAGTCTCTAAATGGGACAAGCTATAGGTCAAACAACTCTAGATGTCAATACGAACCCAACGGTATATCCAATTGTGGATTCCAATGAGCCGAACACAATTTTGTCCAAAAAGTCAACTATGGGGCCCGCCAATTGGCGATCTGGTCAACCGTCTCAGAAATACGTGAAAATTGGGTCACAGGACCAGCGCATTACCACGAGTCTAGTGGCGCAAGTTTCGTCGCAATCTGACAAGCGTGCACAAAATACGCACGAGTTCCACAAAAGTTGCGATACGGTGTGCGTCCGCAGATACGGTCTGATTTCGGCGCGCACACGCGTCCGAATCAGTCCCCACAAATTTTCACATGTCCAGTTATGCTGCATGTACCATTCATTACACTTGGTACACGACTGGGTGGTCCCGTTTGGCGGGGCGCACTCCGTTTTCCAACTTTTGGAAATTTGAAAAAGTGGGTGCGCGCAGTTTTGTGACGAATATAATTCTGTCCACAGCAACTAATAGCATAGGGTTATTTAACAGAAAATAAACTAGGTCAGGTATTCTACAGGTATCAAAAAGAATCACCGAATTCGGATCTCTGTGGTGAGAGATACGTACTCGGTAATACGGGTGGTCATTCTGGAATTCTGCGATTCCAGAATTCTGTCTGCTCGCGTCGACTTGGACGCTATTTTTCACCTAGGGGTACACGTTTTCCGAGGTTGGCTATAAAACAAATATGGAAGAGGGTTAAGGGGTGATCATACCTATGAAGACGGAACAGCGTTTGGTTGAGCGAGTCGATGGAAAATCACTCCGGAGCGAAGGTGCTTCGAGTTGGATTTTGCAGGGCGCGAGGTCGGAGTCGTCGGGATGGTTGGATGGCTTGGTGGGGCTCTCTGGCTGCGGTGATGGCTCTAGATTAGAAGAGGAGGTCTGGAGTTTTAGGTTAGGGTTTGAGAGAGAAATATATATATATATATATTAAGATAGAAAGAGAGAGGGTTGGAGCGGACGGGTTCACTAGTCGCTGAAGCTTTCGGCCAAGGGTTTGCAAAGGGTCGGGTCTCTGTGAAATAATGATTACTAAGGGGTGGGGTCCTCTGGGTACTTGCTGAAGTGGAAAAAGCAAAAGCTAAGTTGCAGCAAGTAGTTGATTATTATTACTATGCTAATTGATATTATATTATTATTATTATTATATTCTTATTAAATAATTCTTTTCTTAATCTTTTCTTTGCTTAATATATATACATATATATTTGTGTATACATATATATTATATATATTCTCATAAGAAAATTTATAGATTAGGGTAATGCACAATATTAGGCTAGCAACTGCTTAAGGGGTCTCCTACATGGAATAAATTCTAAAAAATTCCTGATGGTCCCATAAGTCATCTAAGTGCCCGAACACCTAACATAAAAATTAATAAAAATATAATTCTCCTATTTAGATCTAATTACTACAATTTAATTAATAATTAATAAATAAAAGGGTATATACGATTTTCTAGGGAGGTGGTTTTACAGACAATTACTTGGACCAGAACTAGTTGAGAAGGCCGTCGAGAAGGTCCGCATGATTCAAGACAAACTTCGCATTGCACAGAGCCGTCAAAAGAGTTATGAATATACCCATCGGCGACCATTAGAATTTATGATCGGGGACCACGTGTTCTTGAAAGTTACACCGATGCGGGGCATAATGCGGTTCGGGGTCAAAGGCAAGCTAAGTCCCAGGTTTGTTGGTCCCTTCAAGATTCTCGAGAGAGTATAGCGATAGCTTATCGGATTGCACTACCACTGGCCTTAGTGGATGTGCACGATGTCTTTCACGTTTCTTAACTACGAAAGTATGTGCATGACCCAAGTCACGTAGTTAACTTCGATCAACTGGTGCTGAATGCAGACTTGTTATACTCGAAAGAACCTGTGCAAATTTTGGACCGCAAGAAAAAGGTTCGGCGAAACTGGTCGGTACCCTTGGTTCGTGAGCAGTGGCGGAACCATTCGGTCAAAGAATTGACATGGAAAATGGAGGCAGAGATGAAGGAGAAATACTCTTCGTTATTCATCGAGTCGGAAGTAGGACCCTTGTTCTTAAGTTTTGGGACAAAATTTTTTCTTGGTGGTATATTATGTAGTGCCCCATCCTCGTTCCGACCGAAAGACTCACTACGTAAAGGCTTGTGGCTAGTTTGACTCAAAATCTGAACTTAATATAAAATGACCCTTTCGACATTGAATCATGGTAGATGAATAAACGAGAATCATTCCAACTCATGATTTGGCTTCTGTTGGAATAAGTCCTAGATGCAGCGGACTGCGTCTTGTTGATTAAGCTCCATATAAGCTTTCCTTCAACGGGACCAATCGGTTGTTGCTTTTCTTGAACGTTTTTATTACGAGGTTTTGGATAAAGTATTTTTGCATCGTTGTCTGTTTCGTTTTCTAAGAAATTTGCTAGGAAGGATTTAGAACGGATTCTAACACGATGTTGGTGCTATTGCAGGAACGCGCATAGTTGATGTTTGATTGTAAAAAAGTGAGTCTCCTTCCTTAGCACATTCTTTAATCGGTGGTTGGTTCGATCCCTTCTTCTCTACTCAGTTGCGTAAACACATACTTTACCTCAAATACGTTCATATCGACGATGTTCGGTTGAATATAAATATATAAATGTTAGCCACAATGCATGTTTACCACCAAGGAAAGAACATGGGATAACTGTAATCGTCGAACACATTTATGCGTATGACATATAACGTAATCTTCGCACGCGGAGTCGATAGTTGTTGTTCGAACCACGGAACTGTTGAAAGAAATACGATACTAAAATCATCGATTTATGGCAAGGTGGCTCAGAATATTTTGTGCCTACAGGTTTGACAAATCAGAACATACTGCTTGGAGGAAAGATTGAATCAGTGCATGAGTTCATAAATAATATTTCTTAAATATGCTTTGTGTCATGCATATGCATCATAATTAAACTGTTCAAGAATTCGTATGGTCATAGACAACTTGTGCACAAGGTTTAATATTTTCTTGAAATGGTATATAAGATATTACTCATGCTAATGTATAATATAATAGTCCATCGTGGTGTCTTCAATATCACCAATGACCGCATATAAGATATTACTTATGCTAATGTATTATCTTGTGCAGGGGGTAAGTATTCTATGTTTAATGCAGGGACGTGCGCATCGGGTGAATAAGCAATCACTGATGTGTGTGTTATATATTTAACTTACTGCTTTCAAATGTGCCTATGATATGAAATGCAAATTCACTCTAGTTCTTGATAGCAAGATAAAATTTAATGCATGTGTCCCTTTAATAAGCAGCATCGGTTTAGGCGAGTGGGCTTGTTCCACTCACCAATACAAGTTATGTACTGATACCCAATATCTCAGGTGTCGGGAACGCGGAGGGTGCACGGTACTAAAATAAAGCTGAAGAACGAAGAAACAACTTGAAGCCCTTCCTATTTTGAATTATAGATGAAGCCCAATTCATTTTGAAGGTGTCATGACCCATACCCAAAAATTGGGCATCAGTCGTGGGTATGTCCAGCCTATGCCGCAGCATCGGCAGTAGAATGCTGTCAAAGTCTAACATAGCTATCTAACAATGATATTAAAAACCAGTCAATATATATAAACTCCAAATGGAGGACAATGAATATGCACATAATCATCAACTCATAATATACTCAATCACAATAACTATAAGGAAGATAAATGGTACGATAAAGATGTAAAGAAATACGATAGGCAAAATAATATATAACTCAAACAAGTCAGAGTCTAAGAGTCTAACTATCTCAACATAATACAACACAAGTCTCAAAGTTTGGAATAATCCAATATATAAATAAACTAGGCTAAGTGATGTCTAAACAACTTCGGGTGGTGTCTCCTCTATATGGAGGGGCTCCTTTGGAATCTCTGGGATATAATCGACATCTACTCCTGGACCATAATGGATAGGACAGAAATCCTCAAGATCCTCTGAAAAATATTATCCAGTCAGGATTAGAGCAAAGCACAAACACTAACTAATTATATTGATAGAAACTATAAAGCTATGTAAGGAAATACATGATGGAATAAAATATTAGAATGTAAGGAGAAACTAGAGATACATGTAATCATCATATGGAAATAGCTAGCAGTGAACAGATATATGTGAATGCTAGCAATGAATATACTGGAACAAGAATAGAAATACTGGCTAAGTACCGTGAAATATTAGTTTGCTATATGATCATCTTGGGACTAGATCAGGCTTGTTATATATTATTGGATATGATACATGTGAGGTCAGGATAACCATCTGGTTAGCTATGATGCGAGCAAGAGTTAGGTTAATCATATATAACAGGCTATGAGACATGTAATATGGTCAGGCTACACCCTACGTGATATGTGGGGTGAGCTATGATGCATGTAAGGTGGGGTATGATCACATAACTTGCTAATATTTTTCTGTCCCCAACTAGTACGATAGATCCAATTATGACTCCTCATGACAGCTATCTATGATACTAGTCCGTGTATCCACTGTGTCTGAATCAAGTATACACTATAACTAGAATAATAGTAATGATCAAAATAATAAAAACTGTCAGAGAATGTACTCGTCTGTGATCCTGAGTAATGTGTGAGGATCAATGTCCAAAATAGAGTCACAAAGATCTAAATATCAAATATTAATGTTAATTGGTGAATTAAAGGATGAGCATGATTAACTAACTAAATATGAGGTTTCTAGGCCATTTCTAGGTCTATACAAGGTTAACTAGGTTCACTAGTCAAATTATATATCATAAAAGTCTATATTAGATACTATCTAACTTCTAGTCATTACCTAGCTATACTAACTATTAGTATTAATCATCTATAGATAATATCTATTCACTAGAGGTTAGTAGAATATAACTATCTTGTATAGGTCTAAGTAATACTAACTTACCCTTCACTTCCTTAACTAACCTTCACTTGATACCCAATCATATTACCTATCTAATGCTCTCTTCAACACCCCTAACTCTAGGATACTCAACTGACACTCACTCCCAATCCTCATTCACTTGCACTTAACCTCACTTGGTATCAAACCCCTATACATCTATACCTAGTGCACCCTACTGCTACCCTATACAATATACTATAAGGTAGTGAATTATCATGGCTCTATTTCTAAACTGTGATACTCCATCAACCTTTTTCCCCAACTATCTAATACACCACTTGCACCTGATACTAGTGTATCAGTTGCTCCATGCTTCAACCCAACCATTGCTTGAGTGTGCCATAGTCCAAGAAATAGACTGACTCGAGCCCTATCACTTAAACACCCACTCCTCACATCTACTAATGCTATTGCTACTCATGATGATTGTTAGTTTCAAGTCCAATTGGACTTCTCTAACCCCACCTCTGAACCAGGTTTTAGTTCTCACTGAAATCCCAATACTGATACACTAATTACTGCTGCTACCCGACTCCAGTCCTTTGATCACTCACTGATACTTAGCACGCCATTAATTCTCTATTACCTGTAGATGCTTCCTTAAGACTGATACTTGGTGAAATCCTTACTGCACTAAACAACAGTAACACCAAGTCACACTCTTCTACCCACCATTCTAGTATCAGCTAACACCACAATGCCCATATTAATTAACTAACGGATACTCTAGAGTATTAGTGTCCTCCAATCTTAATTCTTACCTGACCAATACCTAACATCAAACCACTACTCAAACATCATTTAAACCTTCAGAACTTACTCCCAATACCTCTAAATTCTGATACAACCAAATATACACCATAGTCCACACTTGGTTGCTTCCTCTTATATGTTCCTGCAGCACTGCTGCTACTGCAATTGCATTCATCAAACACACTCCAGGTCAGGCACTCAGTCACCCATCTGCTGTTATACATTACTTGCTCATTCTTAACTGGTACTGCCCTCAGTTACCCAACTGAAACACCCTAGTTACACTACAGTTCATCTAATAAGCATTGCTCCTCCACTGAATAGTCCAAATACAATATACAATCCTACACCACACTTATGAGAACCCCCATCTACTACACATATGCAGTTACTAATGCAACTTAATTTTGATGATGTAAATGATACTTGCATTAACCCAACACTCCCTCAATGCTTGTACTATAACACACAACACACAGTGCACATATGTGTACACAGTACACAAGTACACCCACACTCATTCAAACATCAATCCACCTATAATATATATAGATTCACCACTATATTTACACACATACTCATCTATAATTATATACATATATATATATAAACAGTGATATCAAATAAATTCATTTCCAATAGGAGTCAATTTGTCAAACACTTGGAGTGCCTAAGTCATGATACTCTTTATAGTGTCATGATATACTATCCATCTCATGCCAAATTCCCCCAATACTCTATTAATAATAAAAATATATATTAAATACATCTAATTATAACTATTATGATTATTTATAAGAAAAATGGAGAAAAATACTCTCATGAACACTAAACCCCCAATATGGACACAACTTCATGTAAAAATCATAATGGAACCCAATAGAAATCTATTCTCTCCCCTTATAGGTTTTTCTAAACCATGGGTGGGCTCCTAATGGTCCAAAAAATAAATAAAATATTAAAGAGAGATTTCAGAATTTTATCTATTGGGAGATGGATTCTCAATGCAAAGCCAAGAATTTTATAGCCAAACACCTTCTTCAATGCTCCTTGAAACCTAAACTTTTAGGCTTCTTAGATGAGGAAAATGAGAGGGATTTGAGATTAATTTACTAAAATTTGGTGGAGGAATGAAGGATTTTGGGGAAGAACTCACTTAGGATTTCTTATGAAGAATAAATGCACTTGAGGGAGGCTCCCCCCCCCCCCTCTCCTATATAGGACCGACCAAGTGACCTAGGTTTAGCTAATACATAATGTCCAATATGTCCTCTATGGTTGTCATAAAGAGTTGTTTTAATTAATAGGGTTTTCATAATCTAATGAGGGGTTTAACTAGTTTCTAATTAATGAAAAAAAATGACTATTTAGTCCAAAATGACTAGTCTAAGGTTGAGTCTGATGGTCACATCAAGTCTAGCCCACTAACCCATATTATTAATAGCAATAATATATATATTATACACATTATTTAAATTATAAACAATATATATACAACTATCGCAAATGACAAAAATATTCTTATCTTAGAAATGTGGTAGTGACAGACAACATTTTGTAATAATCCATACGAAGGGTATAATGTATGAGACAACAAATATTATTCATGAAAACTTGTTAGTCTTTTTGTTATTTCAATCAAATGTAGCCGACTCAACATAAGAAATATATTTCATATCGGTGTAATATATTTCAAATTATGAATGAAAAACAAGTTTCTTCATATTCAAATGATGCGTCTCAATATTTCTGCTGCAATGTGACTTATACTCTATGTTTCAAACAAATTATAAAAATATACATTCTTGCTTTGTGCGTTGCGCAACCTAGGCATGCACGACATTACGTCCGGGGGACGATTATCAATTTTACGGAGTCGGAGCGTGACTTGTCACTACCACATTTTCTAGGAAGGATATTTTGGTTATTTTAATAATTTAATAATTATTGTGCAGTTTAATATTTAATTCTTGTATTATTTATGTATTGTTAGTAGGCTACATGATAAATTAGATTTGTGTTAGTGGACCTAACTAGTTTATATTGGACTCATGGACCAACATTATTTCTAGTTAGACTTGAGCCCAACAAACAAACCTAATTCATTAAGTTGGTGATTAATTAGTCAAACCATTAGGAGAATAACCTTCATTCCTTAATTATTTTCTTCACGACAAGCCCATAGGGGTGTTTTAAACATTACATATTTTTTTGCATCCCAAGCTAGGACCGGCCATAAGGGAGGAGGAAAGACTCTCTTTTTTTATTTATTTTATTTTAATTATAGATCTAGAATTTTTTTCTTCTAAATTCCTTCATTCCTACACCAATCCCTATCCAGATTCTCTCTCAATTCCTTCTTTATTCACCATTGGAGGCTATTGGAGCAAGGAGGAGGCAAGGATCTACAAGAAGGTGAAGAGTGCACAAGTTGAAGGCTTTTTACATCCATTGGGAGACTTGCATTGGAAATCCATCTTCCAATAGGTATAATTTAGTTTTCCCCTTATAATTAGACTCTAAATCTCTACTTTAATCATTAGGAACTCTCTCATGTACTATGACTACCCATAGGAAGAGGAATTAGGTTCATAGGAGGCCCATGAAGAAAGTTATGTTGTTTTTATGTCAATTTTGGAAAAATTTTGAGATTGGCACATCATATATTTATCAATAGATCATTTAGACCAAATTGACATATGTTTGGTTGTTTGATACTAGTATTGTGTCTATAAATGGATAAGTTTAAGCCGTATCACGATAATTTGATAATACAGATTAATTTGGGGATTTTTTCTTCGACACGGGGGTGTGAGCATGTCATATTTTTACACGAGCACGTAGATGTGTAGCTAGCACTTTGTTTTAGTTCTAATATTGGATTTGGACTTACTTGTGTCCTTCGGGATACGTTTGGATCAAGTCTTGGTAGCGTATCGCAAGCGTATCGTAGATTTAGTGTGATACGGTGCGATGCACGCCAAGTGTTTGTATTATTGCTATAGTATATTCATACACTCTAAATTGTTATTCTTTATATCTATTGGTATTATTTTATAGTATATAATTGTTATATATATATATATATATATATATATATATATATATATATATATATATATATATATATAGTATTACATACTTGCTAGTGATATATATAGGTATCTCTATCTGTATAGTTGTTGATAGATATATGAGAGGGTGACTATTGCTCATTGTTGGGACTGTATTGGTTTTACACACAGTCGGGTATGGGATTTTTTTCTGTTGGTTATGTGGAGAAGTGTGGTTCACAATGGTGTACCACTACATTCGAATAAAGGAGAATTAATGTATGTTGTGTATTGATGAATGATAGGGGAAGAAAAGTACAGCAGTGGATTAGATGTGATGTTGTATTGAATAGGTGAAGAGAGTTACTGTCAGTTGGGATGAACTGACAGTTGGTATGAAGAGGATATAGTCGGGTGAACTGGTTCACTGTGATAGGAAGGGGGGAGTGCATGGGCAGTGTTACTGTCAGTTGGTGTACACTACTGTTGGGTGTGACAGTGAGATAATTATCAGGTTTAGAGGGGGCAGTGACTGACTAGAAGGGGGTGATGTACTATAGGAATTTGTATATAGATGTGAGGATGTGCACTATTCGATGTGCTATGTTGGTAGCTAGAAAGGTTGAAAAAGTCTGAAGTGAGGTGGTTATTTGATAGTTTGGTATATGTTAGTGTAAACCCCCCCCCCCCCCCACTCAAAATAGGTATTTTATGTGTATTTTATATTTATTATAATTATTTTAGATTTTTTTTAAATTAAGTAAAGTTCAATTATTTTTTAGGATACTTCACCGTGGGTTGGACATTAGTGATATAGAACACCCCAAAATCTATAACGTCATTCATAGGAAGTAACCTACACTGGAGACACTACTTGTAGGATCTTTCCGTGACTCAAAATTCGATCATTTGGCATTAGTATGGCACTAGTGTAACAACCATAGTTTCTTGTGTTTAATAGTTAGATTTTTCTATATATGATTTATTTATGGTTATTTTTAAATTCCAACTTCCTACAATTAGCATCACATAATTCTCTATGACATTTTAAACAATTTCCCTTTTATGAGATTTGCATATTATTATTTGCCATTATCATTATCCCTTTAGAATCCCAATCAAATCTTCATTATTATTACTATTGGATAAGATTGACTAATTAGTTACTAACAACCTAATTAGGAAACACCAAATCCTAATCCTACCCATGATCGAAATCTCCCTAATTTTATTTGTATTTTAAGTATTTTTATTTAAATGAAGAATTTCTTTAGAATATTTTCTTATTTAAATTAGCAAATAAATTCTTTAATTTAATTATTCATATAAATAATTTATTTAAAAGTATTTCATGAAAACTATTTTGATTTTATTTTAAAATCATTTGTTAAAGAAAAATATATAATAAAATATTTTGATTTATAAACTATATAAATATTTATTTATATTAAAATTATTCAAAAAATATATATAAATATATTTGAGTGTAAATTTTATTTATCCAATTGTTATAAATTTTTGGAAGTGTTTTTATTACATATCTATTAGTAGATCTCCAACTCATATATATTTATATTCCATAAATAATTTGTTACAAAAATTAGTCATATAGATGGATTGATTATAAATTTTTATTTAGTTATATATATATATATATATATATATATATATATATATATAGAGAGAGAGAGAGAGAGAGAGAGAGAGAGAGGGAGAAGATAAGATTACTAACTAATACTAATCTATTCCTAACCCAGAAAGCCCTGACCCCCTACGCACACATACAGCGCCCCCATCTCCAATTATATATACACCCGTTCGTTCCTCTCCTTCTCTCTGTTTATGAATATCAAACCTAAGCCCTAACCCTAGTTCTACTCCTTCCCCCTCCTTCATGCGCCGTCCCCGACCCCAGCGCCGTCCTGGCTGCCGCGAATGCCACCGCACAGCCGACCGACGAGCAGCCGCAGCAGCAGCAGTAGCCGCGGCTACAGAGGCAGCAGCAACAACCCCACTCCACGAACTTCTTGGTAAGTTATATCCCTCATAGTCACATCGTTTTATGAATGGTTTGTCTGATACGCTTACAACCTGACCCCTTAGAAATTATTTCAAGTGGAACAAATTTTGGAGCCCCGGATTGATCGAAAAATCGACCGAAAGTTAGCCAAAAAACTGTTTAAAAATAGTTCAGAAATTCAATCCAACCGCTCATGTTCATGTCCAATTTTCCACCAACCCATTTATTATTTTTAAAATCTAATTAAAAGGATTTATTCACAACATAACCTAGATTATTTCTGTTTTTTATTTTTTCATATGTTGCTTTATTTGTCAAGATATTTCCGTTAGATGTTGACCAAAAACCTATTTTATAAAACCTAAAAAGTTATGATACGGAGTGCACCCCGTCAAACAGGATCGTCTCGTCGTGTACCAATTGTACTGAAAGGCGCGTATGGTATATCCTGACATGTGGGCTTTTGCAGAAGTTAATTTGGACGTGTGTGCGCATCGGAATCCACCCATATCAGTCGAAAGTCCCCCGTATCAGTGTTTTGTAAATTATCCTATTAGTTTGTGTACGCTCGTCGAATCACCATGAAACTTGCGCCACTTGACTCACAACGTTTGATCTGTCATGTGACCCAAGTTTTGTCTGATTCTGAGTCAGTCGATGGAACGTCGTTTCGCAGGCCTCACGATTCGACTTGATGAGCGATTTTGTGATCGGCTTACCAAAATCTAAAACTGGATATACAGTTGAGTTTGTATCGTCGTTTAGGATTTGTTTTACCTATAATTTATCCCATTTAGAGATCTTTACCCCTGACACATATTTCGGTGCAAAGTGGCCTACATGTGGATCCTACTTTGGTCCAAAATTACTTTTTTAGCCCATGTGTCCAAATTGGACTTATGGGTAGTCAATCCTAGCTATTTTTTATATTCTGGAAATATTGATGATGTCTGTTGCAGCACCCGGAGATGTTTGCACTGCTCTTATATTTTCTGGTTCGATGTACCTAATGACTTGAGTCGTTTCAGCACCAAATAACTGACAGGCAAGTATACATTGCCATGGTGACTGTTTATTTACATTTTGTACAGCATATTGCATTTATGTTACTTATTTATTTATTTATTTTCTATAAAAAACTGCGCGTCTAAGATAGACTTGGGTGCAACAACGGATTGTACTGTCTTTATTTTATTCATTATGCATTGACCTAGAGCTATGTGACCACCCTATATTTGTGAGGCATTTTTATATCTCCATGACCTTGACACGTACTTTGTACATACACGAATGTGTAATATGCATGAGGGCATAGATCCTCGTATTCTGGTCACTCCTGAGGCGTAAGGGGCGTGTGTCGGCTTAGTCATATTTATTGTTTTAGGATGCATTCATTAGACTTAGTGGTGAGGAACTGGTCGTATCGTGTTGGGGATACGATCCGGACAGTCTTTTGGGTGGAGAGGATATACACAAGTCATTTGGGATACTTTTTACTTTCCTATGCAAGTCGTACGCTCCGCTGGAGACACGGGTCATGACGACCCTATATTTACTTGGCGGCCTCTGACGTCCGTGATGTTATGCACGTGGCCCCTGGATCTCCAAGTGAACTATGTCAATCCCATTTTTTTAGCCAGACAGCCCATTCATGCTACGGTTATCCTCAATTGCATTCACGTAGCTTGGTTAGTTTATCCAGTACATATGTTTATATTCAGTTTATAATTGGCATGCTTCTATGTATCTTGTTATGTTCCTCTGGGGACCTGGTCCCTTTTCAGGTGTAGACGATCTCGACGATTTGCAGGAGCACAGACCCAGACTTGCTACTTCTTTCTCTTTCGAGGAGGTCTTCCCTTCGAGCCTCTCTGATCATTAGATGATGTACTTATTATATTTTCTTTTATATTTTAGTTTGGTAGTAGATTTTTCTCCATCTAACTATTAGTTCTTTTCGTCTATGTCATACTTGATTCAGTTATGTAGTTGATTGGTTATTCTTTTCTATTGGATTTTGTGGATGAGATTTAGTTATGTCCTGTGACATATGAAAATTATATGCCACTGGTGAATTATTATTCATAATACAACGTACGTATGTGTTATGGTTTCCATATATTGGAGTTTCCATATATATACGACTAGCATGCTTACGTATTCCTAATCCTACGTATTTTGGGACTGGGACGTGACATATTTTTATGGTGGCCCATGCTGTAAACCCCCTCACCAAAAATAGATATTTTGTGTATATTTTATATTATTATATTTATTATAGATATTAAATTTCTTTAGAGTATTCTCTTAGTTAATTAGAAAATAAATTTCTTGATATATTTACTTATACAAATATTTATTTAGAATTATTTTAGATTATTTTAGATTTTTGGAGATTTTTCTAGAATTTTTGGTAATTAAAACTTAGGAAACATAAATATCTAGGACTTCTATGATTTACTATATGACCATACTTGCATGTTGTTCCTAACAAATATTTATTTTAGTTTAAAATATTTAATTATATTTTTCTATAATTTATTTAGAATTTTAAAAAATTTATTTAGATTTTTAAAATTATTTAGGATTTATTTGGATATATATAGTCTTAATATTAGATAGATGCTAATTTAGTGTTAATAGATATTAATAAGATTTTATAGATTATTTGTATTATTTTTAATTATATTTAAGATTATAAATTATTGAGATAAATTCAAACTCTATTTTAAATTAATTCAAATCATGAGCCTACTAGGAAAGAAACTTCATGCATATCCTATCATTATTTAAACTGATCCTAATCATATCCAAATTAACCAATCCTAGTCGTATTTAATTAAGTAGTGTCCACCATTATAAATACCTCATCCTTCATATTTTTCTTCTCCAAATTCCTCTATTTTTCGTCACAAAATAGTCAAAATTCGTCATAAATTCAGCCTCATTTTCTACTCGTTATGACGAATTAAAAAGAGGATATCTCCTAGCTCCGGACTCCAAACGCGCTCCAATTTTTTTTGTTAGAACTATATTAAGGTTAGTTTTCTGATTATATAAATTATTTTAATAATTTTAGAACATATTTTTCCAGAAAATTCTAAAAATGCCAGCTGTCCGAAATCAGACGTATTTTGGTATTTTCAAGATTTCGGGAGATCCCGAACTCAGAATTACAAACCGTTTGAAGTTTCGGAAAGCTGACATGATGAACTTCCTGAAAAGTATTTTTACAGAATTTAAAAATATAAGTTTATTCTACTGTAAAATTTGTGCAACGTAGACGTAAATAGGAAACCACCGAAAATTGTCATCTGTGCGCCCTTGTGGCCATAACTCTTTACTAACTTGTGATTTTATGAAACCATCTATTCCAGTGTTCATGTAGCATTAAAATATATAGGATTCCATACACAAATCCAGGATTTGAGTCGGTTGACTTTTTGGTCAACGGATTGCCTCGATTTGCGTGCCACGGATCACAAATCCTTAAAGTTGACTTTTTTGGACCAAAATTAGAGATTAACAATAAAATTAGATTATAATAAGATTAAAATACTATTTTAGGTTATTTTATTCAGAATTAAAATAGATTAAAATAGCGAAAACTATTCACCCACTTTTGTAACCTAACTTGTTTAATTTATGTGACGGGTAGATCGGACGACGCCTTGAGTTGGAACTTCATTCTTTTTCAGATCAGGCAAGATACCTTGCCAAATTGCTTACAGTACTTTTGCATGCTATTTATATTTTTATATATTCATTGCATTTATGTATATGCATTGCATGTGTAGTTTTCTTTCAGTCATTACTATGTATTAGATATGTTGACACACACATGACACTTAGTATCATCGAGGACAATCATTAGGCGTATGGGCTTTTAACCACTCTGGTAAATCGTAGTAACTAGCACGCACTATGGTGGTCATATTCGATGGTCGCTACCCCCGAGGTATATCGATTGATGGAATCCGAGGGTCGTTACCGCAGAGGTATATCGGCTGATGATGTCCACTGACGAGCGTATGAGTTGTGAGGATTAGATCGAGTAGCCTACCCTTGCCCATACGTCAAAAAGTTGTCCTCATTTGCATTCATATAGATTGTCTTGTACAGCGTACTTATCTATTTTTAAATATTATGCATGTTTACTGTATTCAAATTGGCTTGTTGTTCTGTATCTTGTTACGTCCCTCTGAGGACCTGGTCCCCTTCCAGGTGTATCTGTTCTTGAGTATTTGCAGGAGCGCAGATTCGGATGGTTACATATGTTTCGAGGATGTCTTCTCTCCGAGCCCCATGATTGTTAGCTGGTATTCCTATATTATGTTTATTGTGTTGTACATTTACCTTCGAGTTTGTAGTAGATTTATTTTCATCCAACTATCATCCTTAGATACTTATATCGATATCTAGTTTCATAGATATTGGTTATTTATTTATATTTGATTTTCGTGGATGAGATTTAGATTATACCCTTTGACTTGTGACATATATTTATACCACTTGTGGATTGATATTCATATTACAGCGTACGTATGGATTTTGGTTTCCATATATTGGAGTTGCCATATCCATACGGCTGGCATGCTTACGTGTTCCTAGTCCTACGTATTTTGGGACTGGGGCGTGACACATGCAGGTCGAGAGTATATTTTCTCAGTTATGTTACTGTACCGAGCAAACCTGCATATAGGATTAGAGTATAGGATCACATCCACTTATTTAATCACCTCCCTTGATTTCGTTTCAAATTCTTATTTGGCTTCTTGAATTGCATCTTGTTTGATCATTTTCCAACATAAATTGTATCTTCTCTTTTGTGCTTGATAGAGGTTAGGAAGGTGACTTGTACTCGGTGTATGTGCCCATAGGTCAATTATACTATCAGTTAAATTCTTGTAAGTTGGGTAGCATGCCTCACAACCTAGCATTATATAGCCCCTATGACCCATTAATGAAGTATAATTGAATGGCACTGAACATTTGCTAGTGTAAGAAGATAGGTTTACCTAGACTATAGGGTTTAGAGGTCCATACCCTATTTTGTCGACCACAGACTTAGACAGGAAGTTAGCATGGCAACTGTAGAGGCACAACACCAGACGAGTCTTAGCTTCTTGGTGAACTTGAATTATTTTGTACTTTCCTTCATCATAATCCCACGTGCTTATATTTTGGAATATCTTGACTTATGGTGCTATTATAGCCTAGTTTTTTAAGCTTATTCCTTTATCGAGCTTGTTCATAACATGTGTTATTTGGGGGCCTACTCTAATACATTTGTCTATTTAGAATCAGTGTATTATGGTCTGATCAACCTTAGTGCACTTGGTTCTCTCTTCACATGTCTACTTTACGTCGATTGAGATATAGTTGACTTAGCTTGCCCTCTAGACAATTCCAAGCATATCATGTTGGTTACATAACTATATTGATACGAGCCTGCGAATAGGAATTTACCAAAAATAAGATTTTAATCCACAACTGCCTTGACAACTCCCTTTTGAATTCTTCAATCGCCATTGAACCCCATACTTGTAGTCTATCACCCCCTCCTTGAACTCTTTATTGTTGTTTTTTGTCTTCCCCTATTCCAGAAAGATGAACGCTCATACTTGATATAAGTTTGACACACATATAGCACTAGGTGTACCCCATAGGCCAATCGTATTACTTTGTGACTATCTTTTGTAATTAAGGGCATATCCCATGTGATAGGTTGTGTTAAGATTTTGAGGATTAGTAAGCACTATTGAATGATTGAGAAAAAAATTTTAGTAGCGATGGCTAAGAAGAATAACATTGTTGCTGCAAGCAGTGCTCCGACTATCCCAAACAACACAGAAAGCTCGGGAGAGTCCGGAGGGGCGGGTTCAAGCGATGCGACGAAATGGATGCTGCATATGATGTAAGTGTAGCAGAGGCAAGCAACGACCCAACAAGCACAAATTCAAGCCCAATTTAGTGTGCAATAGAAACAAATGGATGCGATGATACAGATCATCACAACCTTGGTGCCTAGCAACAACGCGGCTGCGGTGGCTCCCACGTCCTGAGGCGTTGCGGAGGAAGACGACGAAGAATAAGAAGTCCAGCACCCGACCAGGATTTCTTGCAGAGCAAGTGAGTTCATAAAGATGCACCAGCCAACATTTACTAGGAAGGTCGAACCAGATATTGTGATAGAGTGGATCGCTAAGCTCGATGGACTGTTTAGCCTCCTCAGCATCAAAGGGTCCAAGCGGATGGTGTGCGCAGTAGTACAGCTAGAACTAATGGTGCATGACTGGTGGGAGGCTACCAAACAGGGAATTTATGACACAAACCCGTACTGCAAAATTACTTGGAAAATATTCAAGGACGCCTTCCTTGATTAGTACATTCCCCGCACGGTACGGCAACAAAAGGAGGATGAGTTCTCCATACTGAAATAAGGCAACATGTCCATAGATTACTACGACTCAGCCTTCGCAAAGCTAGCAAAGTTTGCAGGGGCCTTCCTACCGGATAAGCAGCCGTGGTGCCACCGCTTCAGACATGGCTTAAATAATGACCTTCATCGGGATACCATGAATCAATGACGTGCAACCTACCGAGAGTGCTATAAAACTGCCCTGAAAAGCGAGTGGCTATTTGGGCACAATTCACAAAGGACGGGACCGATCGACCACAATAATTTTAACAACGTCCCAACGATGTTAGCGGACCTAGTGGCTTCAGTTGGTGCCCTAAACTACGGAGATGCTGACAGGACTAATGATGATCCAGTGAAGCCCTTCGGGGACAAGTACTAACCATGTGTCCTACTCCACCACATGCCAGACATAAACTATGTTCCCTACGGCACTCTGCGAAGACTTAGCCTGGCTTCCCATAGTGGGAATACCCGACTGAAGATGACTGACTCTGCTCCTGAGGACGGGTCTGAGAAGACTAATGTGCCAAAGGTGCTCTCCTCGGAGACTCGGTCGACAAAGCTTGAACTACCGGAGCTGGTGCCAAAGACTGAGTAAAAGATCCTCTCTGAATATGAGGCATCTTCTGGCCTCCAACTCTGTCGACTATCCTCTAGCAGGTGTACCCGTGCCTCCTCGCCAAGTCTAGAGCTCATGCTTCTCTAATGCCAGAATGATCTCCAGATAAAGTCCTTGCTGGAACCTCCTAGATCGGTCCAACTCGGTCGCCACCAAGGTGGGAGTAAACCGACTGAGCCTATAAAATTCTGCCGCATAGCCGTCGACGGTCCTACCAATCTACTTAAGGTTGTTAAACCTCAGCTACAGGTCATAACATGACACTGTGTCGTAGTACAGAGTATGAAATCTCTTCCCATGGTATCGGCGTTGTCAGTGAAACATCTTGAGCTGCCCACCAGTCGTGGGCCAAATCCAGTAGCTGCAACATAACTATTACCACTCGCTCCCTAGCCAAAACTCCTTCTGTCTCGAGTATGGCCTCAGTATCCTAGAGCCACACATCAGACGCAATCACATCCTCGGTACCATAGAAATACAGGGGATGGAGACGTCTGAAGCTGTTCGCAGAATTATAGATCTGAGAACCTCCTCTCTCCATGACCGTTTGTACTGACTAAGTGAGAATGTTACTCTGTCACTGATGAGTCACCATGAACCACGTCAGAAGATCCATCAATGCTCGAACCATATATGGCTACTCTGGCTGATCATGCTGTATGGGTACTACCTGTGGATCGGGCTGAACATACTGCTCTGCCTCTGGATCTACCCATGACTCTGCTCCTGAATATTGATACTGAGCCCCAGGAATCGGCTGACCATTAGGATGCTGACATGCCATCGTCTGAACTCGTACGATCTGGTCAGAAGGACCAAGAACAGTGCCCCTGAAAGTCAAAGGACACAAGCAAAAAATCGAGGAACAGGATAGAGCAAGGATGAAGAAGATGTCAGTTCAAAGATCAGAGGTATAGGATAATCCAAAAAGAGATCAAGAAGGAATGATTTAGGATTGAGACATCTAATCACTGATAACCCCCACATGTCTGAATACTAGACCTGCATGGGCCACCACTAAAATTCTGTCAGGCCCTAGGCCCAGAATATTGGAGAGCGGAGGCTGACAAAGCCAGGTACGTATACCAAAGTACTCTGGTACCCCGAAATACGGTCACGGCTGTGAATAGACATGGGGGTTAATGCTACAATCCATCAGTCAACCTAGGTCAAGAAATCCTAGTATCTCAATCACAAGCAGAAAATCATAATGTACAAGAAAATATGGTCATCAGAAACAAAATAGTAAAGCATCCCAAACCATATATACATAACTGATCATTAAGCTAGTAATAAAAAATAAAGAACTAGCAAGAGTGTAAGTCATACATAATCAACTCTACCTATAGTCTAGAATATGCTAATCATGTCACGTCCAGTAGGCGATATAATAAGTCCAAAATACGATATAACAGGTGCTCGGGGCCAAACGCCACAAAAGAATATGTATAATAAGTGGGAGAACAAGATAGGAACCCACATAATCGGTCTAGTGCTCCGTGTGGTCACCATCTTCGGGAACGTACGAAAGATCCTCTAGCTCTGCTATCGGATTTGGCCAAGCAAAACTAGCGGGGTCAAACCCCAAATCACAAGTACCATAAAAGAGGCTAATCTAATGAACAAAAACTAGAAATACAACAAAGAGCTACGATATCCTAAGCACCATGTAACTACCAGGTAATATGTAAATTGCATCAAGAAATAAGAAAATAAACAAAAAAAATATAAAGAAAATTGGACGGGTGACATGTACAGGATCATGCAAAGTGAACATATACGGGATCATGCAAGTCGAACATATAAATAAACTAGTACAGGTAGCATATATAGTAACTGGGCGAGAAAAGTAACGAAAATATAGCTAGTACAGTGTCGGGATCATGGCAAGGGAAACATGTAAGAAACAGTGCATATATAAAGTAAAATGGCATACAAGACAATAAATTGGAGTGCACCACGATAGATTACTGTCAGGCAAGCAATCAATATAAGACAAGACTACACATGGACTCCATCTATCAATCACGGCCAAACAAGAAGTATGACTTGCTACGTTAGCTAACTAGGATTGTCACAAGTCATAATTACTAACAAATGTAATTTAGGATTTCCATACGGTCGCATGTCCTGCAGACTGTCCAAGCTACCCAGGCGTCGGACGACAGTAAAACAAATACTAGTGGATGCCGTGGTATGTTGGGGTATGCCAGCGGTAATTCGGTTAGGGAGAAAAGTTTTAGTTCTGAGAGAAATTTGAGATTCTACGAGATCCAATAAAGCACATTATACATACAATATAAAATACGTATCCATATACCAATACAGATACTGTGAGACGGGTCTCACATAGCGTAAAGTATAAAAAATGGTTAAGATTAGATAACTTAAATAAGATACAACAGTTGTAAACATGAAGATGCTTGGAGATGCATAATAGGTGGATATGTGGATCATATATATATATATATATATATATATATATATATATATATATATATATATATATATATATATATATATATATATATATATATATATATTGAAATGGTAAATATTATTTAACAAAAAGTAAGAAATTACACACTCTTAGGTACTTGGCCCAAACTTCCTAGACCCCTACCTTCTCCTACAACACCAAATCTCAGTAGGGAACAATCACCCTCCCTGAATTATGATATCCTCTATGATGTTCCTTGTAGTTTTGACACATAAGTAAGTATAATTTTTAAAAATTGTCCGATTTCTAGCTTTTCAGATATGCCAAACGGTACAGAGAAGACAAAGTCTGGCCTCTCTATACCACGCCTTTCCTTTGGGCCTCTCCGTAGTAATCTCAAGCATGGTGTCCTGGATATATATATATATATATATATATATATATATATATATATATATATATATATATATATATATATATATATATATATATATATAACGTACTCATATGCTTTGTCGGCTTCGCTATCATCATGTGTTGTGTGCGTCTCTATCAGCCCAGTTACATAACTTTCTTCCTTCCTTCTCTTGTTGTTTGGTGGTCTGTAAATGGATAATAGTACTTTTTTTTGCAGTAATTGGTATTACTTCCAGGAAATCAAAAACTACAAATATCAAACACTCTTGAACATGGTCGACCCTAGGGTAAGCCAAACAAGTAAGGGCAACCCCCCCCCCCCCGACCTCCAAGTCTCCACCTCTCCGCCAATAGAGCCATCATGATCCACCTAAACTTTTCTCTTTCAGTTGAACTAATAATCCACCATGCCCATATTTTGAGTTTCCATTAGAAAGCCTCGAGTAGCTCAAGGAGAGGAACTCAAAATCCAAGCTCCACGATGTCGTCAGAACCAGAGACTTCTACGCCGCTGCCAACCTGTGAGACCCATCTAATTATTTTAGTATTATTATAGTCTTGTATATGTGTGTCATAGCTGTGTAATTGCTTTCCATATAATTAATGAATTTTTTTAGCTGCTTTCATGTAATTTCTAGATTGGCGCTTGGTGACTCTCCCTTGCTATATATAGCCTTCCCTTTCTCGCTCTACTCCTCATTCTTCTTCCTTTCCTTCTCTTTCTTTATTTTTTTCTTCCTCTTCCTTCTCCTCTCCCTGGTCGGGAGCAGCCCGAGGTTGACCTCCCATTTCCCTTTGGTGGTAGTAGTAGTAGTAGTAGTAGTAGTAGTAGTAGTAGTAGTAGTAGTAGTAGTAGTAGTAGTAGTAGTAGCTTAGTAGTGGGTTTACGCAAGTACATCTTGCCAATGAGGAAGAACTTGTACTTTTAGCAACTATTGAATTTTATTAGTCTATATTATGCCTTATGAAATGCTCTTCATGTTTACTTCTTGTTATTTTCGATTTTGATGCCTTGGTTGGAGAAGATCTAAGTTTCAAGTTTAGAGCTTCCATGAGTTTATTTGGTTTTTATATCTTAAAACTTGATGTTTTCAAAAAACTAGTAGTTTCATGTTGATGAGCACTTGATTTCATGCGATTTTAAATATTACTTTGCTGACTTCGGACTTGAAATAAGAATTTTATAGAGAAAATAAGTTTTTAGACATAGAGCTTTTCCATGACTGAAACTTGCTGTTATGGGACGAAGAAGTTCCAGGTGCCCGCTTGGTATGAGGCCTGGACTTCTCGTTCCAAGTCAGCATGCGGCCATCTTGTTGGACGCATGACTGAATTTGCACATGTGCCCCTTGGCCAAATGCATGGAACTTGAACGAATAAAAAAAATTCTGAGTTCAAAAGATTTCATGCGGCCAAGTGTGTATGAGGCCAATAGGAGCATGCGGCTGAGTCGTCCATGCGACCCGGAGCTATGAGTTCCTCTTTCCTTCGAATACATGACTCTGCACCACCTTGGCATGACTTTCCATAATTTTTTTTCCTTCTGACTCCCTTTTCTTAACCAGTCAGATCGATCACTTCTCTGACAAAGCCAGTCACATCAGTCACTTCCCTGGCTTTGTATTTATTGCCGGTCACTCACCTTGTTCCGAGGAGTGGACTTTGCATATTGCATGCGACCAGCTCTGTAGGAACCCTAGAGGGGGGTGAATAGGGTCAAGCTAATAAATCAAGCACAAATGATTAATAATAGACAATTAAAAAATTAAGTATGCAAGAAATAAAGCAATAAGAATACTAACACCCGATGTATCCTTGTATCATTTTTGAGGCACTCCAGTCCCGAAAACTCTTGTCCGGCTTGAATCTAATATTAGCATAATAGTTACACCACAAACTTTGATCTGAAGGCCCGTTGACTTCTTAGTAGAGCAGCGGTATTGATTATCGTACCCTTAACTTAGTAACCGTCAAGAACAAGTATCCCTTGCCAAGGATCAACGACTTGTTCGATCAGCTTAGTAGAGCAGCGGTATTTTTGAAGATTGATTTGTGGTCGGGTTATCACTAGATCAGAGTCAGGGAGCAGGATGTACCCAAGACGGCATTCAGATCGAGATATGGACATTAGGAGTTTCTAGTAATGCCCTTTGGAGCAACCAATGAGCCAGCAGTGTTTATAGATCTCATGAATTATATTTTTATGCTATACTTGGACAAGCAAATCGTGATAATGTTCATTGATGATATCTTGGTGTACATTCGAAGTGAAGCAAAGCACGAGCAACATCTTCGTGCAGTTCTTCAAACTCTCAAATAGCACAAGTTATATGCCAAGTTCAGCAAGTGCGAGTTCAAGCTTGATTGTAGTTCATACTTAGGGCATATTATTACTAAAGGAGGATTTGAAGTGGATCCCTAGAAGATATAAGCCGTTGAGACATGGCCAGTTCCCCGAACAGTTGAAGAAGTTCTTAGTTTCCTGGGATTAGCAGGATATTATCGGCGCTTCATGTCAGACTTTACTAGAATTTTTGCACCCTTGATGCAGTTGACTCGTAAGGATGTGTGCTTTGATTGGACAGATGAATGTCAAACCTCTTTCGAGAAGCTCAAACAGAAATTAATCATGGCACCTATTTTGGTACTTCCATACGGAACAAGTGGTTTCACCGAATATTGTGATGCGTCAGGTAAAGGATTGGGGTGTATTCTTATGTAGCATGACAAGGTTATAGCTTATGCGTCTCGGCATCTTTGAGACCATGAGAAGAATTATCCGATGCACGAGTTGGAGTTAGCAGCAATTGTCTTTGCACTCAAACTTTGGAGATATTATCTCTATGGAGATCGAGTAGAGATTTATACTGATCACAAGATTTTGAAGTATGTCTTTACTCATAAGGATCTCAATATAAGGCTGAGAAGATGGCTAAAGTTGATGACAAACTATGACCTTGACCTTCAGTATCACCCTGGGATGGCCAATATCGTAGCGGATGCTTTAAGCCGGAGAATAGGAGATTATTTTCTTACGACGCAGCAAGAAATTTTAGAAGATCTTCAGGAGATGGGTATAGAAGTAGTATTTTCTGGCAACACAGTATTGATGGCTGATCTGCAAGTTCAGTCCAGTATAGTGGAAGGAATCAAGGTAGCACAACCAACAGATGCCAAGCTTCAGCGTCTCAGAGCAGAGTGTGAGGCAAGACGTAGACCAGAACTAAGTATTCACAGTGATGGAACTCTCCATTTTGGAAATCGGCTTTGTGTACCAAGTGGAGACCTTCGTCACGAGATTATGGCAGAAGCTCATAGTTTGCTGTATTTGATACATCCCAGAGGAACAAAGATGTACAGAGACATTCATTAGCATTTTTGGTAGAACGGAATGAAGAGAGAAATAGCTCGGTTTGTCTCTCGATGTTTGGTATGTCAACAAGTTAAAACTAAGCATCAAAGACCCGCAGGACTTCTTCAACATTTACCAATTTTGGAGTAAAAATTGGAGCATATCACCATGGATTTTGTATCATGACTTTCTAGATCCCCAGCCGGCAGAGATGCTATTTGGGTAATAGTGGAACCTCTCACGAACGTTGCAAACTTTCTTTCTTTTAGAATTGGCCAGTTCATAAAATAGTTAGCTGAGATGTACATGAGACAGATTATCAGACTACGTGTTGTGCCAGTTAGCATATTCTCGGATAAAGATTCCAGGTTAACTTCTTATTTTGGGCAAAGTCTTTAGAAGAGCTTAGGTACCTGTCTAAAGTTCAGTACAACCTACAACTCGCAGACAGATGGTCAGTCAGAGCGTACCATCCAGACTCTAGAAGATATGCTTTATTTATGTACCCTTAAATTTGGTGGTTCGTGGGAGGATCATTTGTACTTGGTCTAATTCTCCTACAATAACAGTTTTCAAGCAAGTATCCAGATGGCACCATTCGAGGCACTATATAGCCGAAAGTGCAGATCTCCTGTAGCTTAGAATGATATTGGCGAGAAGCAATTACTTGGTTCCAAAATGATAGCTCAGACAATTAAAGTAGTCAAGCAAGTCCGGAAGCATATCAAGGTAGCCCAAGATCGCCAACGTCATTGGGCTGAGTCACATCGATGACCTCTTAAGTTTTCTGTCGACGACCATGTATTCATATAGATTTTGCCTACCCGAGGAGTCATCAGATTCGACGTGCGGGAAAAGCTTAGTCCTCGGTACATAGGTCTGTTCGATATTCTCGAGAGAGTAGAAGATATTTCCCATCGTCTTGATATTCTGCCATCGCTTAGTGAGATACATAATATTTTCCATGTATCGCAGTTACGACGGTATATACCGGATACGAGTCATATCCTGGATCATTCAGAATTAGTTGTTGGTACCTACCTTTCGTATGAGAAAAGACATGTATCTATTTTGGACCGTAGAGAGAAGATTCTCAAGAACTGGGCCATTCGTTTAGTCCGAGTTGCTTAGGGGCATCACTCACCGGGAGAGTCGACTTGGGAGCACGAGGATGATATCCTAGCTAGATACCCATATTTGTTTGACTCGTGAGGTATATTTGTCTGTATATCTTGTACCCTGATCTTGTCTTGTGCATGCTTGTCTTATTCTAGGTAGTTCGTATCATGTGATTGATAATCGTATGGTCTTGCTTATTTTATTACATGCCTGATCTCTAGAGATACCTTGATAGACCCGGTGCCTTGTTAAAATTTCGAAGATAAAATTTTTCTAAGGATGTGAGAGTTGTGAGACCCGTCACAATATTTTAGTATTATTGTATTTTATTTGGTATATGTGTGTTATAGCTGTATAATTGCTTTCCGTATAATTTATAGATTTTTTTAGCTGCTTTCATGTAATTTCTAGATTGGTTCTTGGTGACTCTCCCTTACTATATATAGCCTTTCCTTTCTCTCTCCTCCTCATTCTTTTTCCATTCCTTCTCTTTCTTCTTCCTCTTCCCTCTCATCTCCCTAACCGAGAGCAGCCCGAGGCCGGCCTCCCCATTCCCTTTGGTGGTGATGGTAGTAGTAGTAGTAGTAGTAGTAGTAGTAGTAGTAGTAGTAGTAGTAGTAGTAGTTTAGTAGTGGGTTTACGCAAGTACATCTTGCTAATGAGGAAGAACTTACATTTTTAGCCACTATTGCATTTTATTAGTCTATATTGTGCCTTATGAACTACTCTTCATGTTTACTTCTTATTATTTTTGGTTTTGATGCCTTGGTTGGAGTAGATCTAAGTTTCAAGTTTGGAGCTTCCATGAGTTTACTTGGTTTTGATCTCTTAAAACTTGATGTTTTCAAAAAACTTGTAGTTCCATGTTGATAAGAACTTGATTTCATGTAATTTTGAACTTTACTTTGCTGGATTCGGACTTGAAATAAGGATTTCATGGAGAAAATAGGTTTTCAGACTTGGATCTTTTCCATGGCTAAAACTTGTTGTTCTGGGATGAAGAAGTTCAATGTGCCCCGCTTGGTATGAGGCCTGGACTTCTCGCTCCAAGTCAGCATGTGACCATCTTGTTGGACGCATGACTGAATCTGCACATGCACCCCTTGGCCAAATGCATGAAACTTGAACGAATAAAAAAATTTATGAGTTCAAAAGATTTTATGCGGCCAAGTGTGTATGTGACCAAGAGGAGCATACGACTGAGTCGTCCATGCGGCCCGGAGCTATGTGTTCCTCTTTCCTTCGAACGCATGACTCAGCACCCCCTTGGCATGACTTTCCATGATTCTGTCTTTTCTTCTGACTCCCTTTCTTGACCAGTCACATCGGTCACTTCTCTGACATGGCCAGTCACATCAGTCACTTTTTTGAATTTGTATTTATTGTATGTCACTCACCTTGTCCCGAGGAGTGGACTTTGCATCTTGCATGCGACCAGCTTTGTAGGAACCCTAGAGGGGGTGAATAGGGTCAAGCTAATAAATCAAGCACAAATGATTAATAATAAACAATTTAAAAATTAAGTGTGCAAGAAGTAAAGTAATAAGAATACTGACACCCGTTGTATCCTGGTATCCTCCTCGAGGCACTCCAATCCCGAAAACTCTTGTCCAGCTTGAATCCACTATTAGCAAAATAGTTACATCACGAGCTTTGATCCAAAGGCCCGTTGACTTCTTACACAAGAGCTTTGATCCGCAGACTCTCTAACTTCATACAAGATTTGATCCAAAGGCTTGTACACTTCAACCTCTTACAATATGGTTTTGATCTTCTTACGACAAATATAAAGATCTAACTTTTACAACTCAAGAACACTCTAGCACAATTTGTGGATAGGCAAATGAAAGCTTTGGTGGAGTGTTTGTGGATGACCTTTGGTATATAGGAAATTTTTAGGCTCAAAAAAATCTAACCTTGAAAGAAGGGGTTCAAGGCATTATATAGGCCAACACAAAGAAAGAGCAAAAATGCAACTTTTATCCTGCGAACGGTATACACCGGTATACTACAATATACCGTCGGTATACCCGTCTACAGTAGCAACGACTATAAATATGACCGTGGGATCATTTAATGCACAGAATCCGACCGTTAGATTGACAAAATATACCCGTCTACAGTAATACTCTAAGGAATGTGGTATCTGTAACGTCCATCATTCCGAAGAATGAGGTATCTTCAATATATATACGTCCGTATCGCTCCGAAGAACGCGGTATCTGCATAAAGGAGGTGGGTGTCCCATACGCCTACTAGTCGTCCTCCCCGCCTAATGCAAATGTACAAGTCGCAAACTCGACATGGACATCACGTACTATAATGCAAGTCTCTATAGAAATAAACAACTAAGCAAAATACCGTCACACGTGTTGCTCACACCGATGGCCAGTCGAGTATGAGGCACGCGTCCCTACATGAACTCACTTTGTGACGTGAAATGATACGTGTCAAGGCCTGGGAGTCATACCGATAACTCCACAACTTTAGGTGGGTCTACTAGACACTAGGTCAGACACAAATCCTAACGTCAACGCCTTCGTTGACTGCACCAGAGTCTCTCTCGGACACGCACAGTTTATATAATCTAAAATAATAAATATGCAACTAAAATAATAACTGAATTTAAACAGTACAACAAGACAAGGTATACTTGTCTGGCAAGAAAGCCGTGTAGTACCAATAACCTGCTCCGGAAGTCGCACAGATAAATCTAACAGTCCTATATACGTATAATATAATAAAGTACACATTAGTCATTAAACTAACACATACACAACCATAAATACATTGAACTCAGGGCATAGCTAGGTATGACACTGGTCAACTAGGTCAAGTATGCATCTAGTTGCACGGGTGTCGCGTCTGTAATTGCTGTGCAAAATAGACAGTCAAAATGATACGGGCTCGCCAGTACGTTAGTGTACATAATGGCAGTCTGCTAACAAGTCACATGGTCACAGGTCAATGCAACTACGGGGTATCCTTATTTACACTCGGGTCACCTAGTTTATATGTAAATCTACCTATTATTATCTAGCATATATCATTAATACTTATAATATATATGTACACCAATTAAATACATATACAATATATATATATATATGTATATAAACTAATTAAATACGTATGCAATATATATATGGTATATACACTAATTAGATTTATACTATATATATATATATTAACATATACTAGGGATACATATATAATACATATACATGTGTATATATACTAATTGAGAAATTTACCATATATATATATATATGTATATATATATACTAATATTATTATTAATATATACTAATAGGATACCTAAATATATACACATACACACACATAAAAATATGAAATGAGGGAAACAAATTCGTACCTCGGGGTACGTGCATGGAGACGATGATGACGACGATGTGGTTGACGACGATGATGACGAGGACGATGAGGGTGATGACGACGATGATGATGACAACGATGATGGAGTGATGATGATGATGTTCATTGTGAAGATGATGATGAGTATGATGATCATGATGATGGTGAAGTCGTTGCTGGCCGGAGTTTGCCGGAGTCCGGCAGGGAAGAGAAGGCTGAGCAGGAAGAGGAATGAGGAGTTCGGGAAGAGGAAGGAGGCTCGGGGTCGTCTGGTGGTTCACCGGAGAAGAAGGAGAGAGCAGGGAGAGGTGGAGGTCAGGGAGGAGTGGTGGTGATCGTGTTGGTGGTGGTGGAGCTGCGGGTGGAGTACGATGACAGGGAAGGTGGTCGTGACGGTCACAGTGGTCGTAGGGCGGTAGCTGGAGGTGGTTGAGGCAGCGGGGAAGAGGAAAAAGAAGTCGACGAGGGAGAGGGGGATGGCAATGGTGGTGGTGGTTGTTCCGGTCGTGACGAGGGTGGCCGGATGGGTCAGGCGAGTCGATGGCAGCGGGTCTGGCCGGTCCAGTCATGCTCTGGCGGTCTCTGGCGCTGTACAGGCATCGCATGCTCAGGTGCAGCGGTTCGTCGTCGGCTGGCGAGTGCAGCGCAGCGATGGAGAGGAAGATGGCGAGATGGAGAGGAGAGGAACGTGGAGGTGGTAATGGTGCAGAGGGAGGTGCAGCGCTGGTGGCGTGGTGGTGTTGGCCGGGTTGTGCTTAGGCGAAGGAGGGAGAAGATGAAGTCAGGGAAGGAGACTCGGGCTGGCAGTGGGTGGTGGTGTCGTTGCAGAGGCCTGCTTGTCGAGGCGGCTAGGGTGTCGGGCTCCTGCGAGGTCGGAGGCCGGAAAGAGGAGAGGAAGAGGGGCGAGTCAGGCGGGTTGATCGGTGGTGCTAGGGACTGTTGCAGAGGGCGGAGGAGGAGGAGTCGGCTCCGGCGAGTCGGCGGGCTCCGGCGACGGGCTGGCAGCGGGAAGGAGATGAACAGGGAGAGAAGGGATGGTGATGGTATTTGGTTTTGGTTAACATATAGAAAAGGGAAAAGAAAAAGAATAAAAAATTATATATTTATACATGTGGGGCCTAAGATTTTGTTGACCTAGGAATGTGGCTTGCTCAACACCTCCTTGGAGTTGGGCTTTGGGCTCTCATGGGGATGTTTTGGAGGGCTATAATCGCATTGTTTAAAATGCAAGGATAGATTTAAATGGGGGCGATGTTTGTGCGTTGCACATTCCAAAAAATTACGGAAAAATTCATGTGAAGGAGAAAATGAGTTTTCTTCATGTATTGTCCAATGGTGTTGACACCTTAATGCATTTGCATAAAAGCGCCCAACAATTGGAAAATTGTACAAAGATAAAAATTGGGTTAAATTAATTAAAATTAATGCGCAAGGTGTTCTGAAATTAATTAGAAGTACATGGAGATAAAATTAGGTGGGACAGAAGTGTTATGGACATAGAAGACTCAGAATAGAATATTATTATAAATTATGTTGTACGAAACGGGTCAAGATTGTGTCTCCAATTATGATTGGACGCACAAGGATACAAAGTCATATTTATTTAGAATTAATTGTAAACGTCCGCGACGAATATTGTGCGACTAAAATGTAGCACAAGAGAGCATAATTATAAGTTACACAAAGGTCAGAATAGAAGACGGTCATGTTTAGGACAAGAGTGTAAAATTCGTAGGAAGACAATGGCTAGTGTAGTGCTCCAATTATCGAAGCAACGGTAAGGTGCACTAGGTGATATAAATATCGTAAAATTAAATCAAACGCCATGTTCTATTTCTAATTGGGTTCAACTAGCCCTAATTGCGCTATCTAAGCCAAGTAGGCATAATTTTGGGTGTGAGAGTTTACAATCTACCCAACTTAAGATAATTTTGTCCTCAAAATTAAAATAAGGCATAATTTGTTAATCCTTCACGTACATAAGGCAAGTCAATCGCAATCTCTTTGCGATAATTAAAATTCTAATCAAATCCTTCATAATCACTTAAAAATTAAGATAATCACTGTTCAAATCAAAATTCAAACTATCGTAATCTCTTCTCATTTTTTCAAATCATCAACATCCAATTTTAAATTAAATCCATGAAACATCTTCAAGAATTAAATAACGCATATAAATTTTACACCACTATTTCCAACTATCATAATCTCCTTTAGAAAACAATTCTAATCAAATATTATTCCTCTCTTCAACTAATAAATTTTTGTACTCTTCAAATTTAAATTTAATTTACATCCTCAATATTTCAAATAGGTAATCCCACAATCAACATTTAACTTTTAATTTAAGGCCTCAAATTATGAAATTTGAAATCTAATTCACCAATTATTCAAGTCTAGATTTCTATTTTTATCCTCAAAGTTTAAATCGAGGATTCAACCTTCAATATTCAAAATTTAAATCATATGCTCAAGTATAAATATTTGGTTCGCCATATCACAATTTTTAAAATTTATTAATCCTCATCATCTTAATCATTCTTCTAAAGTTCTCAAAATTAAAATGATTTGAACCTCTCAATCTAATTTTACTCGATCATAATCTAAAAGAAATTTCTCTCAAGTTGACAATGCAACTTCTATCCAACTTAGAATTTATCCATCTATCACATAAGGCTCTTACATTTAAGAAAACTTATTCCTCAAATTTACTTAATCATGTTACTCAATCCTCAAAAATTTTAACACCAAATATATCATATATGATATACCCTTAATCAGTTATAAAAGATAGTCGTCTAGTAATGTGATTGGCCTATGGGGTATATCTAGTACTCTCTGTATATCAAACTTATACTAAGCACGAGGTTTCGTCTTTCTGAAATAAGGGAAGACGGAAAACAATAATAAAGAGTTCAAGGGAAGGTAATGGAATAGAAGTGTGGGGATCAAGGCGTTTAAAGAATTCAAATGGGAATTGTCAAGGCAGTTATGGATTGAAATCATATTTTGGTAATTCCTATTCACATGCTCGTATCAGTACAGTTATGTAACTGATACGATATGCTCAGACATATCTAGAGGGCAAGTACATTCGTCTACTAGTCACTATATATCTCAATCCACGTAAAGTAGTTATGCGAAGGGCGAACCAAGCGCACTAAGGTTAGCTAGACCTTAATACACTGATTCTGATTTAGACAATGTATTAGTGTGTATACCCAATAATACATATATCATGATCAAGCTTGATAAAAGAATAAGCTTGCAAAACTATGCTACAATAGCAGCATGAGTCAAGGTAGTACAGAAAATATAAGTACGCTAGATTATGATGAGAGAAGTTACAAAATAATTCAAGTTCATAAAAAGATAAGACTACAGTCTCTACAGTTGTCATACTAACTCCTTGTCTAAGTCGCTAGTCGACCAAATAGGGGTATGGGCCTCTAAGTTCTACAGTCTTAATAAACACTATCGTCTTATGCTAGTATACAGTTAATGTCATTCAGTTACACTTCAATAAAAGGTCAAAGAACTATGTGATACTAGGTTGTGAGGCATACTACCCAAATTAAAACAATTAACTAATACTATAACTGCATTTAGGGCTTCTACAAGATAATATTGTCCTTGTAATTAAAGTATAAACTCTTATTAGGGTATATGCGGAAAAGGTCTTGGTACTTATTAGGGTATCCTATTGCATTACATAGGTAATGGTCATCTTAAGTCTTAATCATAATTCTAATAGAAAAAAAGTATCAATATTAAGAATGGAAAAAGTTATTGGCTCTCAAGTGAAAGAGGATATAACTTGTATCGAGGTGTGGTTACAATTTATGTGATTCAAACTAAAGGATAATCATCGAGTCACAATCTACAAGAATAACTCAAAACCATCAAACTCTAACTACCAAGCACTAAATTTTCAAGATTACCACTATAATCCTAGCAACTATATGTCCTTAACATAGGAGAATTCATTTGGCCTACAATCAGAAGGGTTAGGTGGCACGAGTTGAAAGATGAAGAAGGAAAAGCATAATTAGTCGTCGCACAAATATAGCGAGCGCTAAGTTTTCAGAGGAACAAGATTTGAATTGAAAAATAGAGGGACTCTAGATAATATCATGGTTTTCTAAGGGGAAGGTGGTATGCTAATATCTGTGTTCGAGGTTTGATCGAGAAAAATGTTATATTCGTTCCTCTTGGCTTCCTAAAGTACTGTCTGCTAGTATCAGGACAAGAACTTAAATTTATAGTTCTATAATACTATCCCACTATAAAAGTTAAGTTTGGTCCTAATATTCAGCCTTGGATTGCTATTGGTCCCTCAATGCTAGGGTCAAACAATATAGTTAAATTTATAACTCACTCTAGTTGTGTCTATACTACTCTCAAGTCATCCCTAATTATCAAGGGATAATGGTCAATCATTATACAGGTAAGGGTTGATGGGGTTCATTAGGTAGTAAGGAAGGCTAGGGTTCATTAAGATATTCTAAACTTAGTGATGTTTCAATACTCTAGTTGTATTCTTGGTAAAATATTACTCTAGTTATCATTCTAACAACAAGGGATTCCTATATTCTAGCAGAGGCTATACTCTAGGAACGATTAGGGAAGCACATGAATCAAGCAGGATGCGATAGAACGGATAGGAAGGAAGATAATTCATAGTCAATTGTGGATGAGATCCTATACTCTAATCATAGGTGCAGGCTTGCTTGGTACAGTAACGTAACCGAGACAATATGCTCTTGACCTGCATGGGCCACCACTAAAAATATGTCACGCCCCAGTCCCAAAATACGTAGGACTAGGACACGTAAGCATGTCAGCCGCATGTATATGACAACTCCGATATATGAAAACCATAACACATGCATACGTTGTATTATGAACAATAATTTACAAGTGGTAAAAACTATCACAAGTCACAGTGTATAATCTAATCTTATCCACAACAATCAATGAATAAATAAATAACCAATAACTATGAAACTAGATCTCAATATAAAGTATCTAAAGATGACAGTCGGATGGAAACAAATCCACTACCGAATTAGAATATTGAATAAACAAGATAAATACAATATAAGTACGACATCTAGCAATCACGAGGCTCGAAGAGAAGACCTCCTCGAAATATATATAAGTAGCCAGTCCGATCTGCACTCCTACGAATACTCATGAACATCTATACCTGGAAAGGGACCAGGTCCTCAGAGGGACATAACAAGATATATAGAAGCATGCCATAAAGTAAATACTGAATAAATAAAAGGGGTGCGCTAACCATCTAAGTGAATGCAATATGAGGATAACTTTGGTACGTATGGGTAGGCGTAGGCATAACGTCCAATATTCTCTAGAGTGTGGTATCTGTAAAATCATCAAGTAACGTCCAACACTCTAAGGAATGTGGTATCTGTAACGTTCATCATTCCGAAGAATGAGGTATCTTCAATATATATACGTCTGTATCGCTCCGAAGAATGCGGTATCTGCATAAAGGAGGTGGGTGTCCCATACGCCTACTAGTCGTCCTTCCCGCCCAATGCAAATGTACAAGTCACGAACATGACATGGACATCACGTACTATAATGCAAGTCTCTATAAAAATAAACAACTAAGCAAAATACCGTCACACGTGTTGCTCACACCGATGGCCAGTCGATTATGAGACACGCGTCCCTACATGAACTCACTTTGTGACGTAAAATAATACGTGTCAAGGACTGGGGAGTCATACTGATAATTCTACAACTTTAGATGGGTCTACTAGACACTAGGTCAGACACAAGTCCTAACGTCAACGCCTTCGTTGACTGCATCCGAGTCTCTCTCGGGCGTGCACAGTTTATATAATCTAAAACAATAAACATGCAACTAAAATAATAACTGAATTTAAACAGTACAACAAGGAAAGGTATACGTGCCTGGCAAGAAAGCTGCGTAGTACCAATAACCTGCTCCGGAAGTCGCGCAGATAAATCCAACAGTCCTATATACGTATAATATAATACAGTACACATTAGTCATTACACTAACACATACACAACCATAAATATATTGAACTCAGGGCATAGCTAAGTATGACACTGGTCAACTAGGTCAAGTGTGCGTCTAGTTACACGGGTGTCGCGTCTGTAATTGCTGTACAAAATAGACAGTCAAAATGATACGGGCTCGCCAGTACGTTAGTGTACATAATGGCAGTCTGCTAACAAGTTATATGGTCACAGGTTAATGCAACTACGGGGTATCCGTATTTATACTCGGGTCACCTAGTTCATATGTAAATCTACCTATTATTATCTAGCATATATCATTAATACTTATAATATATATGTACACCAATTAAATAAATATACAATATATATATGTGTATGTAAACTAATTAAATACGTATGCAATATATATATGGTATATACACTAATTGGATTTATACTATATATATATATATTAACATATAATAGGGATACATATATAATACATATACATGTGTATATATACTAATTGAGAAATTTACCATTTATATATATATATATATATATATATATATATATATATATATATATATATATATATATATATATATACCAATATTAGTATTAACAAATACTAATAGGATACCTAAATATATACACATACACACACATAAAAATATAAAATGAGGGGAACAAATTCGTACATCGGGGTACGTGCACGGAGACGATGATGACGACGATGTGGTTGACGACGATGATGACGAGGGTGATGACGACGATGATGATGACAACGATGATGGAGTGATGATGATGATGTTCATTGTGAAGATGATGATGAGTATGATGATCATGATGATGGTGAAGTCGTTGCTGGCTGGAGTTTATCGGAGTCCGGCAGGGAAGGCTGAGCAGGGAGAGAAAGGAGGAGTTTGGGAAGAGGAAGGAGGCTCGGGGTCATCCGGTGGTTTACCGGAGAAGAAGGAGAGAGCAGGGAGAGGTGGAGGTCAGGGATGAGTGGTGGTGATCGTGTTGGTGGTGGTGGAGCTGCGGGTGGAGTAGGATGACAGGGAAGGTGGTCGTGACAGTCACGGTGGTCGTGGGGCGGTAGCTGGAGGTGGTTGAGGCAGCGGAAAAGAGGAAGAAGAAGTCGACGAAGGAGAGGGGGATGGCAATGGTGGTGGTGGTTGTTCCGGTCGTGACGAGGGTGGACGGATGGGTCAGCCGAGTCGATGGCAGCGGGTATGGCCGGTCCAGTCGTGCTCCGGCGATCTCCGACGCTGTGCAGGCGTCGCGTGCTCAGGTGCAACGATTCATCGTCGGCTGGAGAGTGCAACGCAGCGGCGGAGAGGGAGATGGCGAGATGGGGAGGAGAGGAACGCGGAGGTGGTAATGGTGCAGAGGGAGGTGCGGCGCTGGTGGCGTGGTGGTGTTGGCCGGGTCATGCTCAGGCGAAGAAGGGAGAAGATGAAGTCAGGGAAGGAGACTCGGGCTGGCAGTGGGCGGTGGTGTCGTTGCAGAGGCCTGCTTGTCGAGGCGGCTGGGGTGTCGGGCTCCGGCGAGGTCGGAGGCCGGGAAGAGGAGAGGAAGAGGGGCGAGTGCAGGCGGGTTGATCGGTGGTGCTAGGGACTGTTGCAGAGGGCGGAGGAGGAGGAGTCGGCTCCGGTGAGGCGGCGGGCTCTGGCGACGGGATGACAGCGGGAAGGAGATGAACAGGGAGAGAAGGGATGGTGATGGTATTTGGTTTTGGTTAACAAATATAAAAGGGAAAAGAAAAGGAATAGAAAATTGTATATTTATACATGTGGGGCCTAGGGTTTTGTTGACCTAGGAATGTGGCTTGGTCAACACCTCCTTGGAGTTGGGCTTTGGGCTCTCATGGGGATGTTTGGGAGGGCTATAATCGCATTGTTTAAAATGCAAGGAGAGATTTAAATGGGGGCGATGTTTGTGCGTTGCACATTCCGAAAAATTACGGAAAAATTCATGTGAAGGGAAAAACGAGTTTTCTTCATGTATTGTCCAATGGTGTGGACACCTTAATACATTTGCATAAAAGTGTCCAATAATTGGAAAATTGCACAAAGATAGAAATCGGGTTAAATTAATTAAAATTAATGCGCAAGGTGTTCTGAAATTAATTAGAAGTACATGGGGATAAAATTAGGTGGGACAGAAGTGTCATAGACATAGAAGACTCAGAATAGAATATTATCATAAATTAGGTTGTACGAAACGGGTCAAGATTGTGTCTCCAATTTCGATTGGAACGCACAAGGATACAAAGTGGTATTTATTTAGAATTAATTATAAACGTCCGCGACGAATATTGTGCGACTAAAATATAGCACAAGTGAGCATAATTATAAGTTACACAAAGGTCAGAATAGAAGACGGTCATGTCTAGGACAAGGGTGTAAAATTCGTAGGAAGGCAATGGCTAGTGTAGTGCTCCAATTATCGAAGCAACGGTAAGGTGCACTAAGTGATATAAATATCGTAAAATTAAATCAAATGCCATGTTCTATTTCTAATTGGGTTCAACTAGCCCTAATTGCGATATCTAAGCCAAGTAGGCCTAATTTTAGGTGAGGGAGTTTACACTGATCATGGATTGTATTGACACTGTTAATCTTGAACTCCCGACACCAGACTAGCACTGATATTCCCGATAATAGCTCGTCGCATCGAGTTAACCTAACATGTACCGATATTCCTGACAGTGGCTCGACAAAGCTCACTCCTGACATGCTAGAATTTTCTGAACTGAAATGCTTGAACTGATAAAATAAATTCTCGCGGTTGATTTGCTTGCTCATATCCTGAATGTACTTGTCAAGCTACTGTCATGTCCTGTCCTATATCATGTCTAAGACAAATTCCTAAGCACCACGATCAGAAATTCTTAATAACTTGTCCAGGATAACAACTAGAATAATAAATTAGAACCATCTAGAGAGATTTTATGGCTGCATGCAATCCCGGTATCCTAGTGACACCTGATGGATTTGGAGTTCTCCGCGTGAGGGGCACACTTCCAACACGCCGTCGAGTGTTGCATTTACCTGTAAATTACTATACCTGATATAATATGTTCTATGTACACTTACGTCTGGATAATCCAGATAATCTGCAGGGCATATGGTTATATGAAATCTTAAACTGTATGTGTTAGTAACTAGGACTGTGATAACACTAGTTAGCTAATGATAGCAAGTCGTAGGGCATAATTTGCCGTGATTGCTTGATTTTTAGTCTAGTCTAGTCATGTCCTGATTTATTTAACAACTGATCCGAAAACTGTAACCTGAGTACTGATTTTAGATATCCTTGTTTCAATACTCCAGAATTGTTTAACTGTTATTCTACTTGCTGCACTTAATTAACTGTTCCTTGTGCTATTTCTTACTGATTTTTTTTACATGCTGGTTTTAGTTCCTAAGTTGGCTCCATTGTGGTACTTGTTGTTTTCGGGTCTGACTCCACTGGTTTTGTATGGCCAGATTTCGGAGCAGGACCACATGATTTTCCGTACTTCCCGTCTCAAGATGGTGAACACTAGGAGCACCCTAGGACATGAGTGGATTTCTTCTTCATCACCCACTTGATCTTGTACTTATACTTTTAAGACATTTAGCCACCGAGCACGTGTTTAGCTTGTATTTTGGAACTTGACATTCTAGCCTGCGGGCCTACATGTAAAGCATATTCTAGACTATAACTAGAGATGATTATGTAATATTGTACTCTTGCTAGTTCTTTATTTTTTAACTAGCTTCATGATCATCAGTGTATGCATAGTTTGGGACACCTTACTATTACATGTTTGATGATCATACATCTTGTAACTTGTTGCTTGCTTGAGATTGAGACACCTAGGACCCTTGACCCAGCAATGACTGTTGGATTGTAGAGTAAACCCTCACATGTCTAGACAGCCGTGGCTGTATCTCGGAGTATTGAGTACTCTGGTGGACGTAGATGACTTTGTTCGTCTCCGCTCTCCAATATTCTGGTTCTGGGGCGTGACGCAACCTTTCGCCACCCATTTTTTAGTATCTTTTTTTTGGAGTCAAGGACAAGGGACAAAAAAAATTAGTTCCGGCTAGAACAACCCAACCCTCTGGGCCATGCCAACTCTTGATAGGATACGTCAAAAAAAATTGTCCATGTAACATAGGAACAACATGTCGAACTCGAGTGACCCTTGTGGTTACCGGAGAGAGGCATAAGACTCTGGCTGGGTGGCGAAAAATCAATGGATCGAACTATGAAGGCGTATTATTTCTTCCATTTATAAATGGTGGAAGTTGGGACAGTGGGCCCGAAAGACATGCAACGCAGCGTGTACAAAGTCCCGAGCGTACACGTGAGACGTCTCAAAAAAAAAAATTATATATATATATATATATATATATATATATATATATATATATATATATATATATATATATATATATGAACAAGACTAATCATCTTATGGCCTTTAACTATGCAAGGTCCACAGCCCAACAAAAAAACTCAACTCGGCCCTCGATACAAAGCGACCGTATATCGGCCGATATATTCGTATCGGCTACCGATTGAAACCCTAATTTTTTCTCTCTCTCCGAATTCTTCGATGTTCTTCAAGCAAATCCACCAATGGCGACGATCCCCAAATCCCTCTCCCTCCTTCCGCACCTCTCTCTCACTCCTCGACCGAAACTCTTCTCTCTCGCAAACCGTAGGGATCTCCGCATAGTCCGGCTCGATCCCCGTCGGAATTGGGGGAGATCGAGATGGGAGTTCTCGGTTAGGGTTTCGGAAACCGGAGGTGGTCGCATAGATGAGGGTTCCGACGAAGGAGCTCGAGCGATGCAGGGGCTGATCGAAGCAATCCCTCCGGTCGTAGCTGTGGTGAGTTTTTCCCTTTGCTGAATGATTCATTGCTGGTTCTAGTGAAGTTGGAAACTTGATCATCGGTTCAACTGTTAAGAATAGAGAATAATGTAGTAACGATGAAAATAAACTATTTTTTTTGGATAGGAGTGTTGGGCGATTAAGAAACATGTGTAAACAATGTGCGTAGTGAGAATGCAAAGACGAGAATGCCAAGATGACTTACATTGTTACAATTTGTGAAATTTTGGTGGTGGTGCCTGATCATTGTTCTACAGGACGGTCTAGGCGGCACCTAGACGCCTGGTGTCCGTCTAGGCGCCTGGTGCCCGCCTGAGTCCGCTAGGTGCCTGTCTAGTCCTCCGTGATTCCTGACTATGCATATTTTGGGGTTTTATGAACTTTTTCTGGATTTTATGAACTTTTTCTGCAATTTCAATAGATTTTTTGGTTTATTTTTTATTTTTTTGAACCGTCTAGATTTAGGCGGCCGCTAGGCAGGCTAGCCGCTAGGCGGTGTGTGCCTGTCCGACTAGCACCTAGCGCTTTTCATAACCTTGTGCCTGATTGAGAATAAAATGAAATAAATTGTTTGAGGTGGTTTGAACATGTACGACCGAGACCAATAGATGGATGGGTTATAATGTACCATTTTTGTCAACATTTGTTTACATCAAGGATCAACATTAAGTCCTTACATGTTGTGCTAGTTATGGATGGAACTACTAGACGTATTCATAATGAAGTCCGAGGCTATATTGTACCATTTCAGTCAACATCGGTTTACATCAAGGATCAACACTAAGTCCTTACATGTTTGTGCTAGTTATGGATGAAATTATTAGGCGTATTCATAATGAAGTCCATGGTGTCTGTCATGATATCGTACCAGTTGATGAGATTGGAGATTAGACTCTAACATAGCATTGTAGAGAGAAATTTGGGATCTAAGGATTTTAAATGTTAGTAAACGAAAATAGAATATATGAAATGTAACTCCAACCAAAGGGTCAAAAAGAAACGGGATAGTGGACATTTATGGACAAGAGATACCTACGAGCGATATTTTCCAGTATATAGAACCAATCATTCAACATGATGGAGATATTGAGAACGATATTGTTCATAGAATTAAAATAAGATGGTTGAAATTGAAGAGTGCTTTTGAAGTGATTTATGATCACATGGTACCTTTGAAGTTGAAAGAAAAATTCTATAGGCAGCTATAAGACCAACCATGCTCTATGAAAGAGTGTCAAACAATTACAAACAACATGCCCATAAATTGGTGTAGCTAAAATAAGTATGCTAAGATAGACGAGTGGCAATACATTGAAAGACATGATATGAAAAGGAGAGTATCCATGGTATTCGTGGGAAGTAAGGTGGTGCCTATTGAGGGTAAGGATGATAGAAAATCGTCTAAGGTAGTTTGAAAACATGCAACGTAAACCAATTGATGCATCGTCTAGGACAAAGCGATAATATATTAGTCAAACGACCCTAGAACTAGAGGTAAACATAAACAAACTTGGATTGAGATGTAACAAAGAATATATTTTTTGTTAACATTACAACAGACATGGCGCTTAATAGATCTGAATGGAAGAAAATGCCCTTAACAAAGCTGAATGGAAGAAGAAAAGTATTCAAATAGTGTTCTCAAAATTTTGGGATAAAGTTTCTATTGTTGTTGTTGTATACGGTCCTCTAACGGGTACTGTAATAGATCATAAATAATAGTTAGACATTATGGTGGCCAATAGATTTAACTATGTTCTCATTCCAATTTCTTTTGCAACAGAGTTGCATCCTGTAAACTCATTTTACCTTATAGCTTCTTGTATTGCAGGGCCTTTGCGACACTTTAATAGCCCTCTTCATTTTCTAACCTCATTGTAAACAACATAGCTGAACCCAAATATTTGGGATAGAGGCTTTCTTGTTGTTGTAGTATAATTGTAAACAACATAGAACACGACTTCTCTAGAATAATGACCATGTGGAAAAGTACTTGATAAGTTAAAGAGATGGAGGATCTGTCATTGCCCATCTGTAAGCCAAAAGTAACCAGAAATTCATCTACTAGCCACTGCTATTTTACATGTGTTTCTTGGTCTCCATGTCACCATTCGTTTTACTATTAATGGTACAAAATGCATTTCAGCTTCATTTTATAATCTGGCAACTACATGAACACAACTTTTCCTCATGTTTTACACTGCTCAAACTTCCTTTTTTAGATAATGCTCAAACTTCCTTGGTCCTCGTGCCTTTGATTCTATTTTCTCTTGAAGGTTAATTAGTTTTGAGAAGGAGAATGGAAAAGTGACATTGGCGGAATCAATTCTGATTAGAATTTAGACCTGAACGCCAACCTTTTCTTCTTGAACCTTTGTGCAGTAGCCATTCACATTGTATTCTAATTTGTATGCAAGAAGCTGTACCAGCTAATTTGGAATGTCAAAAGAAGGGATGCCACAGAGACAAAAAGATTTTTTCCCCCTCAAGTCCCAAGTTGATAACATGAAATGATTAGCAGTAACAACTTGCTTATTATGAGAGGGGCATCTGGACAAACCAGTAACTACATCTGATGTACCTACATTTATACCCTATGTAGCTCGAATACGGATGCGGATAAATACACGATATGGGTGTGGGCATTTTCAAATATGTACTGTGTAATCACCTATGTTGTGCGGATACGGGTACGGATACCGACACGATCTACGGACATGGGCACCATGATCTAAAAAAGGTTTGAGTTAATTACTTTGGGTTCTCTGTAGCATCTCTGTTTTCTTCCTTATCTTTTGCCATATTGTCATCTCTTTTAGGTATAGCTGGTCATAGAAACTTTGTCAAATCTGTTATGGAGCTTTCTTATACTCCATAAATAGGAGAAGACTTGGATGTTGACGATGATGATGATTTTTTGTCATCTTTGTAGACGTACCCATGTGGATTTTTGTACTTGTCCTTTGTAGCTATTATTTGCATTACACTTTCCCTTCTTGTACATTTACTGTAAGATAAATCAGGCCTCTCATTGTCCTAGTAAAGTGTATAGTTTGAAGCATCATTTATAAGGAAAAGTCGGATTTCTTTTAACGTTTCTTGTTTATTTGCGGTGGCACTCTCATACTTAAATCTTGCTCTCTTTCAGGTGAAAAGAAACATTTCCTCAAACTTTGCAATTGGTTTATATATCACATTTGCTTTTTTGGCTATTGTTGTGAGGAGAATCATGCTTAAAAAGCAAAATTACGACAATCAAGGATCTGTTGCTGATCTTGTGAAAAGGGGTCACTTGAGATCTGATAGAAGAGGCATGTATGTTCTTTTTGACTAATTGACTAGCATGTAATGTTGTTCAAGATGAAAATACTGAAATTCTTTCCTGTTTTCATCTACCCACAAAGATAAACTGGAAGCATATCCACTTTTTTGCTCATATGCGCACATCTTTTATCAGTGATGATTTATGTATCATCAAATTAAAGTTAATGATAGTAAAGAGATAGCTCATGATATACAAATGTCGAATTTCTAAGCCAATATAGTAAATAAAATATAGTTTATGCAAGAGCCAATATCAAAAGTTTCATGATGTGAATGTTCTCTTAACTAGTTTGTAAATTTGGCACAATGTTCTCTAAAGTATTGGGTTTTATGCGTCTTTCAAACTTTCTGTTGTATGCATGTGAATGTACTCTTAACTAGTTTGTAAATTTGGCGCATGTTATCTACAATATTTGGCTTTTGTGTGTCTTTCAAACTTTTACTGTATGCATGTTTGTGTCTACATATAAATCATGTGGAAACATGCATATAGGCATATGTGGAGATACAAGTATGTTTGTGTGTGTGTGTGTGTGTGTGTGTGTGTTTGTGTGTGTGAAACCCTGATATTTAGTTCCACATCAGACACTGTTGGGAATATGATTGATTTATATTGGAGTGGTTGGGTCTGGTTAACCACTTTGGCAAGTTGGATTAAGTGATGTGATCATGTGGTCCATGCACGGATCATGTTACAGCAGTCCCGTGGGATGAGCATGACAAATGGTATCAAAGCTACGATTCATCAATGAATCACGTTCCACTAGGGCGGAACACTAGGGCAAGGTTGGGCCATTTGCACTGGTTGCGGCCATTATGTCTTGAGTGGGAGATTGTGGAACCCTGATATTTAGTCCCACATCGGATAGATGTTGGGAGTTGGGAATATGATTGGTTTATCTTGGAGTGCTTGGGTCTTATGTGCACATCCAGGTTAACCATTTCGGTAAATTGAGTCAAGTGATGTGCACATGTGACCCATGCACACACAGGTGATGTCTTGGTGGACCCATGGGCTAGGGTGTGACAGTGTGTGTTTCCGTTTAAGTTTGTGTCCGTTCTTGCATCACTCACATGCATGCTCAGGTATTTTATGACTTTAGCTTGAAAACACATTTGCTAGCTTATAGCCCCCTTGACAGTTCGCTTTGATCCAACTATTGATGATTTAAAAGCTATGTGATTATATAAATATCTCACCAGCTGGAAATTGTTTAGAAGTTTCTTTTACAAAAATGAGTTCCTACTTTGTAGAGAACAACTTCATGAGTTTTCTGACCAGCCAACTAATCTGGATTCTGACCAGCCAACTAATTAGCCTTCATCTGATAACCAAATTGGAGTTTAGTATTTTTATAATGCATGTACTTATCTGAGATATATTAAGTTGTTTATGTTAAATATCTTGAAACAAGAAATGTGTCATGGAGATGAATGCAACTTCCTATAGCAAAAAATATCATTTTACTTCTTTGTCTAGTCTCTTCATGGTCTAGGGAAACTTAGAGGGTGCTCCTTGGTTGCATGAGCTTAAACTCTAATCGAAAAGGTAGGTCTACTTGCGTGCCACTGGTCACCTAGGTTTTATGGCATAGCCCTCTCATGTTAGGAATTTGATACCAAAATAGAGGGTCGACAGCTGGTCATATAACTTTGTCAAATCTTGTAATCGTAGTTGTTGATGGGACAATGCTTGGGTGATAATGATGATGATTTTGAAACTAGAAATCTATACAACAAACAACAACAAAAAAGCCTTTATTCCATATTTTTTGTGTCGGTTGGTTGAATCCTTTTTTTTTAACCATTCAGCTCAAACGAGAAACTATGTCCTTTAAAGTATATTTTTGAAACCAGAAATCGATGCCCTTTAAAATATATTGTAATGATGGATTTTCACCAATTCATCAATGGAATGCAAGTGTAAGTAAGCTTTGTTTTCCTTTTTCTTTTCTTTTCTTTTTTTGATCAGGAGAAATGGTGGATCATTAAGTTGCATGATGCTATTTTGTGACTTGTTAGTTTTTAGTTCAAGGTAGTATGGTTTATCTTGTTTGAAGATAGTCATTTTGTGTTCATATTTTCTTAAGCAGATCGGAGCCTCTGATGTATGAAGATCCTTTTAATAATCCTCTAGTGAAGGTTCGTAAGAGTGATTCAACTGTTGAAGTATGTGGAAAAGTCTATCGCTTGGCTCCAGTAACCCTTACCAAGGAAGAACAGTCGGTTCATCAGAAGAGGAGATCACGTGCTTATCAATGGACAAGACCTAAAGTTTTTCTCAAGGAAGGTGACACAGTGCCACCTGATGTTGATCCTGATTCAGTTAGATGGATTCCATCTAATCACCCATTTGCAACAACTGTCACTGACATTGATGAGGACATGGCCAAAAATAATGTTCTTCAAAAGCATGGTGTTCCATCTCGTATAAGAGCTGAACATGAAGCACTGCAGAAGAAGCTACAGGATCTGGACAACGTAAGTTTTTGTCAGTTATGAAGTATGCCTTCTTTTTAATTTGGAAGACTTAATTAATACAGACACATTTGCTGTGAAGTGTGCAACATTATTCCTTTACCAAAATTTGCGACTTTGTTTATATATATCTTCAACCACGACCACCACCAATAAGAGAAGCAGCAGCAGAAGGCAAAAAAAAAAAAATTTGATTGGGTGCTTGAGTCTTCGGTACACAAATGTCTAGTTGTTTAGAAGACACGTTCATAGTATAGATGCTATAATTGAATGAAGTTTATAGCTACCTTGGCTATAAATTTGTTCTAATGCTGAGAGTCGTCCGTTTTATATTAACTTCAATTTGGTTAGTAAGCTTTTGTGTACTTATTCTCTTCAAGAAGTTTATGATACGTCTTAAGACATAATGGAGAGACTCCCAAGCTAAGAAGTGGTGTCCGTGTCATGCCGTGCCGTGTAGGACACATATAAGACACAAGGACAGTCCAAAATATAGCGGCACACCAAAATAGGTGCCAAATCGGTGTTGCTGTGTCTAAAACGTGTCGTGGAATATGTCCGTGCAACATAGCTACAAGGCTCTCTTGGTAAACTTCTTGCCAAACTTACCTCTCAGATTGCAAAACTGTACCCTTGGTAGTTGTAACTTCACTATTTTTTATTAACAGAAGCTAAGATGCACGAGTCTTGTTGGCCCATTCTAGTGTGCTCTTCGATTGCACAATTGTTGCCTTGGCTCTTGTGAGGTTACTGTTTCTTATTTAGAATCCAAGGTCCCCTAGTTTCGTCTGATTCTTGTGTCAATATGCCAAACCTGTGCCCTAAGTCTGCAAAAATTAAGGGATGTCTTCTTTTTGCCAAACTCTGAATAAGTTATCACCTCTAGTCTATTACCATAGTTAAGGGATATCTTCTCCTGCCAAACTCTGAATAAGTTACCACCTCAAACTTTTGCCCAATTCTCTGAGGAGAGACTGGATCCCAAGAATTATTATTGTTTTTCATTTCTGCTAGGATAATTTAATCAGTTCCTTTAACTTCCCCAAAAAAATGGGATAAAGCTTTGTGGTTGTATTTCAACTGATAAGGTCAGAGTGCAACCCATCCCTGCTTTTTTCCCCTGTTATTGGTTTCAAATGGCTGAGTTAACTATTAGCCAGTTTCAAATTGGTCGCCTACAATAGGGCTTAACTTCAACTTCATACCCTCAACTATTCAAGTTTTTCAATTTGATACCCTAAACTTTAATATCATACCAATCACTAGATTCACTACCCTCAATTATTGAATATTTTCAAGTTAATACCCTTTGTCGGTCAGGGTTTAATTTTTTTCATTTCAACAAAACTAAAAAATATTTTTTTGACCAAATTACCCTCACATCCCTCCTGGTGGTATTTGAAATGACCATGAATGAGGGGGGTATTTTTGTTGTCTAGAATTTTCCCTCAACATTGTTAGGGTATTAAGTTGTACAATTATAGTTGAGATATTAAGTTGTCTAATATTAAAGTTTAGAGTATCAAGTCGAAAAACTTAAATAGTTGAGAGTATCAACTTGAAATTTATCCCCTCCCCTCCTTCAATAAATGGATGAATTTCACTGTAAGCTCTGCAACTTTCTATACATACTGAATTTAACATTACATGAAGATGTCTCTCATTGTTGCATATCTTTTGTCATCAGGGGCAATTCAATGCGGTGACGGTCAACCCTTTCAACCCTTTCAGAAGCCAGGATTTAAAGACGCCGCCTCCAAAACCACATGAACAGCCAGAGCCAAGTCCATTTGCCGATTATCGGCGATATGGCCATAAAACATCACTGCCTGATCCGGAGGCAGGTTCACCTGAGGAAACTGGCATCCCTGGTGAACTGAAGAAAAACCGTTAGGTCCTTTTTTATTTGCTCTTCAAAATCACATGTGGTTGTGCTGTGTAGAAAAGGCTTGTAAATGACAATGCTTAAGTGTAATTTTAGATGTTCTGAGATCTGAATGTTTTCTTTTGTATGTAGAAATCTTTATATCCACAATATGGTTTTTGTGTTGGGGTTTATTTGAAATTGGTTACTAGTAATCAGGTCCCACCACTCCTTGATGCAACAAACCTCAAGTGTGTATAGTATAATATTTTAACTATAATTTATTGACTTGCTCATATGAGGTGTACAAGGTGCGGGGTTGTTTTCTTTAATGGAAAGTCAAGTGTGTAAAGGGCTCGCCCGGGTTGACCGGATTTGACCGGTCTGGTTCGGTCGGTTTGGAAGTCGATCTAGTCCGATCTCGTGATCCGGTATGTGGTGGACCGGGCCGAATCAGTCTGGGTTCGGACCGGTTCACGGTTGGGCCTGTCCGGTTTATTTTTTTAATATATATTTTATTTATAAAGTAATAAATTCAAGTTAAAATTTATAGGTTTTTGGTTACTAAGTTATTTTTGTATAATTTTAAATTTATAATATTTTTGTTAGTAAGTTTTTTTTGTATAATTTATATAAACATTTAAGTAAGAAAAATGTATTCGATTTCTTTATATTGATTTTTATATAACTTTAAGTATAAATTAAAATCTAAATATTTATAAGTTGAAATTATTTTTTGAATAACTTATATATATATATATATATATATATATATATATATATATATATATATATATATATATATATATATATATATATATATATATATATATATATTTCCAAATTTAAATATAAATTTATAACTTGAAATTTAAATAGATATTTATATAACTTTATATAGACATAAAGAAGTTAAATGTAAACAACTAACAACATTAAGTAAGAAAAAATAAATTTCTTTTATTAATGAAAATAAAATTATAAATGTATTATAACATTAAGTAACAAAAAATAGAAAAATGTAAATGGTATTTTATTTGCATAAAGCTTGTAAAAAATGTACAAGTCTTTTAAAAAAAAATTTGTCGTCCGTTGTCCGTCTTTCGCTGAAGTTTATTGCTAAGCTCTTCCTTCAGTAGCGTCATCTATAGTGAGAGATTAAAAGTCCAGCTCTGTGATATCGGCACTTTCATCTCTTGAGTCTTGAGTTCTTTTTTCAGCACAGACCCAATCTTGAACGCAGACACAAGCTTCCAAAATATCTGGCAACAACCGACTCTTCTTCTTGCTTAGCATCCTTGAACATGCACTAAAATAAGATTTCGATGCTACCGTGGACACCGGGACCATTAGAATATCGCTTGTTATAGCAGAAAGTATATGATACGTTTTTTCATGTCTCTTCCACCATTGTAAAATTGGAAAACAAGATGAGTCATCTTCATCTTCTTCATAAGAATTAAGATATAAGGACAATTCTTGAGTGGATTGGAAAGATTATTTTTGTTTCTTCCTTTACATTACAATTTTAGCATATGATAATTTAGACATAAAGCTAGAGCTACTACCTTGAACGGTTATACCGGGTCGAGTGGATACAACTCTTTCTTCATATAAAGCAATTAAACTATCTAAAACATCCTTAATTTCTACTTTCAAGCTATCTACGTCAACTCTCATATTTTCTTTAAATTCGTCTAATAAAATATATACACCATCTAATTTAATCTTGGGATAAAAAATCGAAGCCAAACAATATAGAAAAGGTATATTATTCCAATATTTTTTAAATTTGGCTTCCATTTTGGAAACAACATAATCAAAACCAGGGACATTTATATACTTACAAAATAAATGAGACATGTTAAAATTTTTGTTAAAGCTAAAAGAGAAGTTGGATGATAAACTCCAGATAGAATACATGTAGCATTATAAAATAATTCAAAAATTCAAAAATAGAAGTAGCAATTAACCAATCATTCTCAGTTACTTGATAATCAAAACTAGAATTAGCATTACAATAATGTGTAATAACATCTTTAAACTTCATGGAAGATTTCAATATTAAATAAGTAGAATTTTATCTATGTGGTTCATCCTTAACAAATCACCTAAAAGTAACACCATATTGTATACATAAAATTTTAAAAGCTTGTTGTCTACTTGCAGACTGTAAAATAATCTAACATTTTCTAAATTTAGTTGAAAGAAATCAAGACATTCTTGTACAATCAAATTAATAATATGACATGCACATCTAACATGACAAAGTCTACCTTCTAACAGGCAGAAATTGTGTTTTTAAAACATTAATAGAAGAAGTGTTATTACTAGCATTATCTAAAGAAATCAAAAATATTTTATTGTGAATATCATATTCACGCACAAATTGCATTACAGCGCCATCGATTACAACGCCGGTATGTAAAAATTCTAAAGGCCTAAGACAAATAATGTATTTTTGCAACATCCATCTTGAATCTATATAACGTGCCATGATACAAATATAAGCATAATTTTGCTTAGTAGTCCATATATCAGAAGTTAGAGCTAATTTACTAACATGCATAAAATTTTATTTCAAAGCAGCCTTATCTTTTTGAAAAAAATTCAATGCATCTGCTCTAGTAGTAGATCTAAAAACTTTAGTAAAACAAGGATTAGGGGCATTACTTGCACAATCATAATAGAAATCACTCTCACCAAATGTAAATGGTTGTTCATCACAAATAATATATTTTGCTAACTCAGTCTTGTTACGAGCATCAGAATAAGTAAAGTTACCTATAAAAGATCTTTGACCATCGATACTTAGCTGTGTTTGTTTAGCTTACAATGTGTCTTTGCCATAACAACTTTCGTAGTGTCTTTTTAAAGTGCCCGTGCCATCATTTTTTTTATTTGTACACCCACTTACATTTTTTATATTCCGCAGCATTAGGTATTGGTTTTTGATCTTTTGGATCTAAAACTGATGCGCCATCACTATCAGTGACAAATAGTTTTCTAAAATAATTCCATAAAAATAATTTTTTTTCTATTGTCAACATTGTAGTCGTAGTCAAACTTCTAACTTCATGAGGTGACATTCGTGTTGGTGGCGCAGAATCAGGAATAGAATTATTTCCAAACATATTATTATAATAATCATAATTTTCAAAATGTTGTTTTGAACCTTGTCCATCCATATTTTAAAAAATAATTTTTCAAAAAAATTTAGAGCAAAATTAATTACTTCTCTACTGAGAGAGAGAGAGAGAGAGAGAGAGGAAAAAAAAATGCCAAATCAGAAAATAAAAATAAAAAAACTATTCTGTAATATTAAAGTTACTTGTAACGTCTGCTAGAAGCCTCCAAAAGAAATCGCAAGAAACTGTGTTGAGAGGGAGGAAGTTGGACTCCAGTAATTGCTTTGCTTCTAAACTTTGTAATTGTCTTGCTTCTAAACTTTGTAAAAGAGAACAAATTTTGTAAGAGGGAAGAAATTGTGTTGTGTTTATTTTTCATGAATTATGGTCTATTTATAGAAATTTTTTGGGGCCAAATGACCCCAAATACCCTAAAAAGAGTTGTTAAAATAGATATTTTGGTCATTTTTAGCAAAATGACCAAAATACCCCTAAAACGGTCATAAATCTGTCACGCCCCGATCTCCCGCAGGCAATCGGCCGTTCCCGCTAGGCGGGAATCACCCTCGCCAGCGCTCCCGCGGAACGATCGCTTAACCCATCCGGGCGTGATGCCGCACGAGCGTGAGCCACGCCCGTGCAAGGCCATGGTTCATTGGCTGGCGGCAAGAGTTCTAAGCCACAGAGTCGCACAGATTGTCCGAGTGCAGCGGAGTCTAGGAACGCATAGCGATCGGTAACAGGTTCACTGAGTCGACAATATAGCGGAAGCATCGAAACAAGTAAAGTAATCTCTTTATTGATATGAACAAGTATTACAGGCGGCGTATAGCCGAGATTACAAGTCGCTCAAGCCTCTCTCACTGAAACAGTAAAAGCGTGCCAAGTGGCTACAACTGTGGAATGATGTACAGGCGATGGTCAGGCGATGTTCACAACTTATGTCTTATATATGTGCTTCAGTCCCGGACGCACCGTTGCAAGGCTTCAGAGGGACTCCTGGCCTTAGCACGCACGAAGGAGGCATCCGCACCGCACGAGGTTCTCCCGCACCCTGCATACAAACTGGTGGATTATCAGTACATTGAATGCACTGGTGGGGAAGCTACTCGCCCGCTCGACAAATCCAAACACGTAATACAGGTTCCGTGCACAACTATTTAGTTGTCTTTCTAGTTGCCTTAGGATCAGTTTCATGCAAACATTGAATAGCTTAACGTGTCGGGCAGTGCGCCGTGCGATGTTTGAGGAAACACGGCGAGACTTACCAACTTACCATTTCTCCTTCCCTGTCCAAGGCAAACATGATTAATTCAAGCACGGGCAAGCATAAACATTCAGGAGGCATAGCATATGCAAACAGAGTATTTATTTCAAGATCGTTCAGGTGTTTAGTTGCTCTTGATGCAATACAGTGCCTCGCACGCGGATAGCCGCTAAGCGAGGATGAATTGTTTATCTTTCGTTTACAAGCAAGCATGCAACAAGTTCATTACAAGGCGATCACTGGCGTATGCCATATGGGCGGTATAGTATTTGACGAGATGGGTTGCAACAAAGAACAAGGGGCGCTGCAAGCCATTCCGCCGAACAAGAGACTATTTAGTCTAGACGAGAATGCTTTACAACAAAGTACAAGAGGCGCTGCAAGCCATTCTGCCTGAACAAGAGACTAAGAACAATTGGTCTCGCCCGGACCGGGTCGATGCCAGTGCCCCAGCATCGCCCGCGAGACCGTTACCCTGTGCACTGGTTGTCCATGATCGAACGGGGCCTTGGTTGGGGCAACAAGAGTACAAGACAAGAGTACAAGACAAGAGGCAAGCTGTTGAGGCAATAATAGTACAAGACAAGATGCTTTGCCTGTTTCGTTTGTTCAGTGACTGTCTTTTGCCTTGATGCAATTCTCCTAGGGCGAAGATTGCCTTGGTGACCTAGCGGTCCCGAATACTTGCAGGTTCGTTCAGGCACGGAACGACTACATAGTAGTCTCCCGGGGTTTGGATGAAAATACGGTAACAATCAAGCAGACAAGCATGCGTTTCTAAGGAACATAAGCAGGCACGTTGCTCGGGCCCGAAGGTAGTCCGAGAGATGAAACCGTTAAGGGACTTAGCATGCGAGGGTCTGAGTATAAGCAGTATTTCCTTTTTCCATGTTCTAGCAAGCAATACAAGTTGGGATTATTCCCTTAGCTAGGTGCGTTGGATTTATTAGCATGCAGGGGTGATTCACTTAGCGACTAGCATAAATATTCCAGATTTTATGTGTGCTGGCTAAGCAAAGACAAGTTCATCGTAGCCACCCACCTTAGCGATGATTCGCCTCGGTAGAGCGATACGTCTGAGCGAGCCTCTGAAAGCCTAAGCCGGATCCTTGTAGGGACAAGTCTGGATATCCTTTGCTTCTTGATCGAGGCAAAGCAGGTCGGGACAGCTGCACGATTGCCGATTGAGACGGCAGTCCGCTTGAGCGAAACAGGGTGTTACAAAATCTGCCACTAAAATGGTAAAAATACCCCTGACGGTTATATCCCAAAAAATTTTAAAAAAATTCAGCCGAACCGAACTTGAACCGGACCGGTCCAGGTCGGATCGGGCCAACCGAATAAAACCCGGACCGAACGACACAGGGAGCGGGCCGGGCCGGACTTGCGGGCCGGATCCTCCGACCTAGCCCGGATCCTGGGGGAGGGTGGGCCGGTACGTTGACCGGGTTCGGGCCGGTCCAATTTTTTGGCAATCCGGCCCATTACATACCATGAATGGAAATGCTGGATCTCTAGTGGAAAGTATTTAAATTCCACAAGAAATATTTCTGTCATCAATTTCAAGGAGGATTTATTTTGGAGCTAGGCTACAAAGGACTTGGACGTGAGCGAAAGCCGTAAAATGATGTTTCGATGGTGCACTTTCACTAGTACGCACGCAATGTTCCGCGGTTCAGTGGGTTTGTCGGTTCTGCAGTGTTTTGCGATTTTGTTGTTTCCTAGATTTTTGTGGGACTGCATCTCTGTTGCAGCGGTTTTGATCCTGCTAGAACGGTTTAATTTGTAACTGCCATATTTAGAGTGAGTTACAGCTGTCAATCACCCACTTTATGGGAATTTTTTTTTGGTTTTCTATCCACGTTGTTAGTGAATAGTTACGGCTGCTAGGGAGCTGCCTCCTTTATATATAGTTTTTTTTTGTTTTTGCACTCAGAGCAAGACACATGACATAATAGAAAAGAGAAATAGCATCAACATCATATGCTATTGAGTGCATTTTTCGTGCTCTGTCCGACGTATGTGAGGTGATAAATAAGTGTTCCAGAAGTTCTACTGAACTTGTTTGTTCTTGGAGGACAGATCGACGTGAATGGTAGAATCTCGTTTTGAGAAACGGTCATCATCTCTGCAAGAAGTTGATTCAATTGTCATTTCTTAACTTTATTATGGTTAAGAAAACCTTATATATGCCCTCTTAACTTTTCCTAGTCAGGAGAAATTTCTACCGTCGAAAATCTGACATATACATCGAAACCACGATGGACTGGTATACCGGTATATGCTTAATGCAGATTTTTTTAATCAACTTTTGATTTTGGAAAAAAAATCACCTTTTTACGGGCAATTGTGCTACATATTTGCTTTTCTAGAACTCTTTCATTTGTTTTTTCAACTCCTCCCAAGCTTCTCCGATCACCAGACTATACATCGTCGCACTCTGCAGTTGAACACGAGCCACACTACAACAAGAATTACAATTCCTTTCTTTTGTGTTGATACCTTTTATGGAAAGTGTTAGAATAAGTTAGAATTTCGTAGAAGAATGGAAAATCAACCCCATGCGTCTCAGTAAATCAGTCCCATGAGCCTCAGTGGTCCAGTCCCATGCGCCTCAGTGATCCAGCATCATGCGCTCCAATGATCTAGCTTTATGCGCCTTAGTGAGCTAGCTTTATGCGCCAACAGTCTCAGCAGTGTCTCATGTGCCCGCAGTGCCATGCGCCACTAGTAACTTAGCATTCTCATGTGACCGCAGTGCCATGCGTCACTATTGTTCCATTGTTTCCATGCACCGAGTTGTGAACCCCCTCATTTATTTCTATAGATAGTCTGGTATGGGTTAGAAAATTTTGGTTAGCAGCAGATGTTGGAGGTTTAGAGTAAGGTTGCAGATGTCTGATTTTTTTATTTAAAACCCTTGGCTCGCCCTACCGTTGCTAAAATATTCGGAGCCCAACATCAGCCCATAAATTCTAACAGATTGTTGCACTATTGACTTGACACGTCAATTTAGGCGCTGGACTTTTCCGTCACTCAAAATCATATTTCCTTGTGCTCTAAATTAATTGCACAATTTTCGTAACCGAAATCCATTATTTAATCCCGTGTCGCGCACCTGTGTCATTGCCATCAATTTTGAGACACCAACTTAACCCGTTGAGCCGGACCAATAAAAGGGTCCAAGACTAACACCAAGCCTACACCATTCATGACCTTTGTGTCACTCCCAATTGAGATCCCATGTGCCCCCATTTAATTTAAGAGCACATGACAATTTTATTCTAATTAAATTGGGGATACCAACTTTGACTAATCCCATTTTAATCCTAATTTAATTCCAATGCCCATTTAATTAAGCCCATGCAAAACACACAACACCCCCTCACCCTACAAAACACCAAACACTAAATCTCCCACAATTTTTCCATCATTTCATATGTTTGTGCAAATATCCAAACTTAAGGGGCTAAATTGCAAATGTTGTAACATGTGGCATAACCTCATTGGTCAAGGCCAAATGAACAAGCCACCCCACTTCTTTGACCGATCAAGCTTCCCCCTCCCTCTCCTTTGGATGAAGAATTAATTTCTCCATATGAAATCTCCACCACCCATTTGAATTGGGCTCATCCTCACCATCCAATCCTCACACCACTCCCTATATAATGTCTCCATCACCACATACAACCCCATGCCGGCCCTAATCCCAATACCTAGAGAAACCCACTCCCTCTCTCTCTCCTCCCTCTTATACATTACAACCGTAGGCTATTTCTTCTCCTTCCTTTCTTCTTCTCCTTCTTCCTTCCTTCATCTTCTTCCTAGGAGAACTGCCACCCCGACCGAGATCCCCTTAGCCGAGCCACCGGCCGCTGCCACCGCTCCGGCCAGCTGCTACTCCGACCGCCGCTCATCTTCACCTTCCGGCCACGAGCACATTCTCCGGTCACTGCTACCTCCACATCCCCGTTCCACCTCCGGTGCTAACTCCACGAGCCGATCTCCTCCCCGCGGCTTCGACATCGTCACCCCGGCGGAGCCAGCTTCTTCCCCACTTCCCTCGGCCATCCGCCAATACCACGCTGCTCCGGCGAGCTTTACCCGCCACCATCACACATCTCCATACATCCAGCTCCACCACCATTCTTCCCCGATCGAGCTTCTCCACGACCTCTCCCCACCACCGGCTGTTGACCGCACCGGCGCTGACACGAGCCACCACCGCACTTCTATCGACGACCACCCCGTCGACCACATTCTCTCCGACCAACCTTCCTCCAGTCTTCTCCGAGCCAGCCATCCGCCATTATCACCGCCACCATTGCCACGAGCCACTCCGGCCAGGCCCTACACTCTGGCTACCCCCCTCGACTGCCACGAGCTCCGCCACTTCCTCCATCACCACCGCCTCCAGCTCTCCCCTGACCATACTGCCCCGGCCAGCAACCTTCTCGGCCAACCCCTCCGGCCAGAGACGGCCACCCCATCGCCAAGGTGAACCACTCCCCTTCTCTTTGTTTTTGTATAAATAGGTTTGTGTAACCTAGTTTAGTTTAACTAAGTTAGGGTTATGGATATACTTGAGTTTTTGTTGAATGCAGGTTATAACATACATATGAAGGTTTATGAATTTATGGATATTAAGAAAATGATGTTATAGAATGTATACGTTGAGGCTTGAGAATAAAATAGATCTTTGGTTAGGGTTACATATTTGCATTGAGATTTAAGGGATTAGTTCATTGTAATATATGCAATAAGGATAAAATGCATGGTTAGTAATTAGGGTTTATAAATGCTAGGTTTGAGATGTTAGGGTATTTTAATTTATTCATGCATATTGTAATTGATGATGAGCAGTTTAATTGGTTGTGAATTGACGTTGATGAAAAATGATGAACATAATTACGTAGCAGTTTTATGGAGAAATGGGAAAGATTGTATATGTCTGAGGATTTAATCAGGGTTTGATTAACTGAATATTGTGATGAATACAGTAAGATTGAGGTTGGATTTGATAATATTGCACAGATGATTAATTTGATTTGATGTAACTTACCATTAGTCAACCTTGGTCAACTCTCTAGCGTCGTGTCCCTGTGAGTTGTAGCTGAGTATGAGCATATGTTTAGACGTGTGTCACATCCATGTTTGCCACATGATAGTTTATTGATTGAGTTTGTATCTCGTCTCTAGGTACTACGGGACCTACGGACTCGAACGTGGTACCGGATCCCCGTCATCAGCAGCCGGACGCAGGCAAGTGTACCTTGCCACCCTGTAGTTCAGTTACAGATATTTTATTACTTTATTATGTGCATCGTGCGCGAGATTGATTAGAATCGTTACTCCGTGTCCGGGTCATAACTGGGTGCAGACGTTCGTCGGTAACGTCTGGTAACGAGTGATAGATGTTCGCAACACCTTGATGTACGTACCTGTGTATATCATAACCCTAGGATACGTCTATACACTGTTGTCGTGCCAGATTTCCTGTATCCTGATACTGACATTATGACCGGAGACTGGGACGACCTTAGGGTCGCGTCTGTTGATAGTTATTTCTGTGTGATGAGACTGTTAGATAGAGGTTCAGGTTCAATGCACAATCGTTGACCGCTTGGGATGGGGAAGACAATTACTAGACGTTTGAGCTCCTCTGCACGCGCTTTATATATGTATGTCCTGTTGATGTAGTGTTCCTGTATCCGGAGTAGTAGTATCACCCGTGTGACTCTGTGCTCGGAGCTACGGTACGCCCCGTGTGTCTCTGTGTTCAGAGCTACGATTTTATTTTGGACAGCCCACGCGTCGAATATTGTCTTCAAACTGTGTCTCACTTAGTTGGTTATGCTAGATTACACCAGCGTTGCTTTTGTTTCTTTCTGTTATACTATGACTTGCTGTATTTTCGTACCTAGCTACGTTCCTCTGAGGACCTGGTCCCCTGCCAGTTTTGCAGCATAGATGATCACGGAGCCCTTGGAGATGCTGATGGAGTTGCTTGTCGTGCGGGCATTGGTACCAGGTACTCATATTATTTCTACCTGCATTATGGTTACTTTATTCCTATTGATTATTCATCTGCTGTTGTAGCCTAGTTTTTATAGACTCATCTCTTCTCAAGTCTATTCGAGTTTTGTGTGTTTACTGGGCGGCCGACTGTAGCACATGTAGCTCATTCTTGTGTATTTCTGTTCATTGTGGATTGAGACATAGATGTTTATATTTACTGGATTTTTAGATAGTTGTCAGTAGTTTACAGCTTATACGTATTCGAGTCGGACCAGAGTCTGGTCGAATGCGTAGCTGGCATGTCGCGTATCCCCGGTCCTATGTATTTTGGGACTGGGACGTGACAGAGTGGACGTACTCCCAAGGTGCACTCAAAGTCTACGACAACACGTGTCACAAGTGTTATGGGCATCAGCAATCCAAATCTCGGGCGACCACGTGTCAACTTATAACAGCATGCGCCGCTAATCGCAACATGCGTCACCGTCTGGTAGCATAAGATGCGCACATGTATGTCCCCTCAAAGTTATAAATAGTGGGTGTTTTCCACATGCAAAGAGAGACCAACACATAGAGACAGACATCTACACGTAAAGGAGAATTAGAACCTCTATCGCGGGAAAGAGAAGAAGGAGCATCGAATCCTCGTCAACCCCCATGGTCCCGGATAGTCAACGGAGTAAAGGAGCAGCTACAGTGCTCGATCTCCACCGACACACTTGTCCAAGTCTTTTTTTGTACTTAGATCCTCTTGTATAGGGATTCTCTTGTACTCTTTGTGAGTTCGTAATAAATAAACTGTGTACCCTTCAATAAAGGAAACACTTATTTTTACGATATCGACAAAAATAACAACTATGATGGGGAAGAGCTTCTCCTCCAACGAGAAAATGGTGACGCAATCCGACGTGACCAAGTTAGGTTCGACTAAGAGGATGTTGGTCATTCGCTTCGACCAACAGGCATTCAAAGACATGCTGGATAAGATGAGGTCTCCAATGAGGCCCGTACGATCTTGCAAGACTCGCGAAACTCGGGACATCATTGTCATTATGCCAAGCCCGAAGAAGGTACCCGATATATCGTCAACCCACGCCGTAGTTTCACACGCGGTTGACCTGTATTCCGTCGATAAGCCGAGTCATTTGCCAAGGCCCGTACGACCTCAAAAAGTTTGCAGGATGTGGGTTGCTAAAGCCGCTGCGCTAAACCCAAACTCCACTCCAGAAGTGCCGCCAACCTTCACCGCATGTGCACACAAGGTGGACGCGCATCATGCTGTGCTTGAGAGGAACCATGCCAAGTCTCACGATGCGCGCATGGAGTGCCGTCTAGGCCGGATAGGAAGCGCTGAGCACAGGCGCATGGAATCTCCTCCAAGAAAGGATGATGTCAACAAGGGCTCGTATAGTCCTAACCTGAACTCCTTATGCTATGCGCCTAAAGACGCTGGTTCAAGGAAGCCCAAAATACCCCGAGCTATACGCACTCGAGGGGTTGTACCGTCAACTCTCCAAAAGCATGCGCCTCTGCTCGTTACACGCGCTGCTAATGGAAAACACTATAGGACAAGCCCAGGTGCTCATGCTCCGGTTGTGGGTTGACCTTTGGAGCCTCTCCAAACCCCCTTGGATGTCGTAGGTGCACTAAAACCAAGCCAGGGAGCAAATATTGAGATGACAGACCCATGCGCCCAATTTACCTGCACGCATGTAGTGGGTCCATCTCACCTCAAGTTTTTCATCAATGATCCAGTTGTAGTATTTACGAAAGAACTATGTCAGTATCTCACTCTTACCTCCATGTGCAAGGCTCTCTCGAGCGAATGGAAAGGGGGTGAAAGTGAAGCTTCCATCGTCTGATTTACGCGACATAATTAGTCATAGGCGTAAGACGAAAGATGCAACCCTCGCACATGATGTGTCCTCCCGTAGACACACTTGTGCCAACATCATCATCAACTGTTGTTGCTCCAAAATACCAGTTCCTGTAGCCAGAGAGTTGGTGTTCCAGTAGCTACAATCATCGACACCGACCCGACAATGTCCCCGGAGACCTCTACATGACGAAAAGGAACTGCCTGATGTTGCTCGACATGGAGGTCCTCTCCTATGAAGAAGATCTCAAAGAAAAGCTTACCTAACCTAAGGGTGTCGGTCAACACACCATGAAGCCGTCCGAGGGCCAACAAACAAGTACATGTCGTGGGAGTATTCTAAGGCACACGTTCGAGAGTAAGGACTCGGGGTGGCCATACCTCCCCAAATGAAGCTGCAACCGGAGCTGGGGGTAGCAGCCCCCGGTGTTTTATGACAATCCATCCTTCAAAGGGGACAACGAGCCTCCGCACATGGATTCCAGCTTACCTGGGGGTAGCCATACCTCCCCGAACGAAGCTTCGAACAGAGCTGGTGGTAGCAGTCCCCCGGTGTTCCACAATAACCCATCCTTCCAAGATGACAGTGAATATCTGCACACGGATGACAGCTTAGCTGGGGGTAGTCATACACTCCAGTACGAGCCCGTAATTGAGACTGGGGGTAGCAATCCCTCCGACAATGAGAGTGATACCACACTACCCGCTCTCCCTGTGGACAATGAGACTCAGACATCCGAGCCAGAAAGTGAGGCATACATCTTCCCATCCATCTCTTCCCATATGATGCCAGCTTACATGGTAGGAGAAGAGCAAGATGCAGGGCCCAGTAACCAACAACGCCTTGAGACACTCGAAGCCATGATGCAGGCTTTGAGTACTTCAATGCAAACTCTGACCCACATAGTACTGGAACTCAGAGAAAGTATTGTTCCAACATAGCAGCAAGCTCAGGGACGAATGAACCCGGACTAGAGAACAAATGAGGAATCTCGCATGCCTGATCCGGCTCCTCGGGTTATAAGCAACCATATCGCACATCGATCCTTTGCTCCTCTTCTACCAGACAATATCTACGAGACTCTTAGGGACCTGCGTGCCCGCGTCGATGCTCGGGACAACCAAGACATACTCCATAAGCTCGGGATCCGGCAATCCTATCCTCCTGAATGAGATAATGTGGTATACCCTCCCAAATGCAAGCCATTGTCCCTGCCTTCATAAGGGACAGAGACGTCTTCAAGAAAAGAATCTCATTACTGCAAAAACTCCAGGGCAGCTGGTGGTCAAGCTCCGCAGAAGAACTCCAGCACCATCGACATTACGTCGATATCACTAACTGTCATCGACGAAGATGAGCTAGAAGAGTATGTCGCAACATTTACCGATGTACCATCCTACAATGATATAGTCCCTATAGAGAAGATATCGTATTTTTTCAACAAATGCCTCTCTTTGAATTGCTCTGTTGTCGTACATTGTAGCATCGCATATTCTTTAGAATAGGGTATATGTTTACACCTTCATATGCAAGTAGCTATTGCTCACACGGTCAACTGGATTCGTCTCAGCCAAGACCCATGTTTCGTTGTTCTAGCAAGAATGAAAGGGGACAAACCCATCATCTTCGAAAAAATTAAAGGTCGCCGGGACTTCGTCTCCGAAGATCCAGAACTGAAAAGCGGTAGAATGCAACTTTACTGCTACAGTATACAGACTAAGCGTATTCTCCAAAAAATATGATACGACTTGAAGAGAGACCAATGCCTGAACTACGGCAAAGGACGACGCTTATCACGGCTTTACTTCGCCCCCAAGGGCAAGCCTGAAACATACTACCAACGAACCGGTCATGGTTTGGGATATGTCACTCCTCCTACAACTCCTGACTCAGGGGAGGAAGATGAAATACAATCTCACTCTTTGCAGTCTTTCGCTTGGAATTCTGACACTAGCATCAGAGACTTACTCAAACAAATATTGTCCATTAACATGATATCAACAGTCCCGGACGAAGGCAAACTCTCTAATTAGCTGACCACCGAAGACAATCATCGTTGACGCTTACAAGAATTAGAAGCACTCGATAAAAAGTGCCTTTTGGCTCAACAGCGTATTGTGCTATACCAAGTGCGACTTTCTGGCGCCTTCAACAAAAAAGTCAAAGAAAGGACATTTCAAGTGGGCGACCTAGTCCTTGTAGTGAGAAGACCAATGATCATGACCCACAATAAGAAGAAAAAATTCTAACCTAAGTGGGAGGGCCCCTTTGTGGTAGAAATAGTTTATTCTAGCCGCGTATATAGGCTCGCTAAACTCAACGGTGACTTGCTCATGATGTCTATCAACGACAAGTTCTTAAAGAAGTAATATGCCTAATCAAGGCACCTTCAAAAAAAAAAAATCAAAGTCATTGTCTCTTATATCCCTAGCAGAGGGACATGAGAGGACAATATCTATAGTTAGCCTCCTCCTCAGAAAATTATCACTATCCTAGCATACGAACAAATCTGTTATCCGTACTCGGGAGTCCCGAGTACGCAATTGGTAACGGATCCTCAAAAATCTTTTCTGAAGACAAATGGTTCACGTCCATATCACCTCTGAACTATGAGTCATTCTCCCCACCAAAAGAAGACAGTCACGTCCATATTACCTCTGACTCGTCCCTTTTATTGTTATCCCCACAAAAAAAATCCATATAAACCAAGTAGTTCACATCCATATCACCTCTGAACTATGAGCTTCCCATGAAAGCAGTCACGTCCATATTACCTCTAACTCGTTTTCTTCTCTCTCTACAAAATATTCCACCATGGTCGTATTCAGCAAACTTGCTTGACTATCGGTTCTATACCACAGTATTCCTACCATCACAAAAGATGTCTCCACCAAACCTCCTTAATGAAACTGCTCTAGCTTATCACGTCCATATTATCTCAGATAGGGCTTAGCTTTATCTCCGTTACGATGTTATACTAGTCCATATTACCTTTGGAATAATACTCATAGCTGAGATATCCGTAACAATAAGAAAAGATTCAAACAGGAAATAAGACAAAATTTTCATTAATATTTAAGATCATGAGTACATATGAAAGTCAAATACATTCAAGGATTTTTATTAATGTTCAAGATCATGGGTACATGTGACAAGAAGGAGACCCCTCTGTGCTATTTCTGGTACCAACACATGTGAAGCCGACAGCTCAATACAATCTTGGTCATCACTTCAACAAGCCTCCTCAGTGCAAGCCACAGTGCAAAAAATAATCTATACTGAGGGATAATAAAGGAGCTTGCAACGCAGAGTCGAGCCTCTACAAACCCAACTATGTCGTGTGAAAGGACGTAACTAAAAATCTCTGTTGGGATAACTAGCCCCGCCGCTGCTACTCAAATGGGCCACCAGAACTCGACCCAAGATCCAGCCATCATATCCTGGCTGCATACGGTAGGAAGCTACAGTATGCTAAGTTGGAAGATCGCAGACAATCCTCCGGGTAACGTGCCCTTTCACCATGAACAACGGTGGCTATGATATCCTTCCATGCTCCATCGGAACCAGAGCAATCCGAGACAGTCCCTATACAAACGAGAATACAAAATACAGAATAATTGCAAGAAAATACAAAGGCGCGGATCCTCGAAAACATGCGTCGTGCGCCAACCAGTTGTCTATGCATTCACGGAGGCCACCCATAGGCACCAAGTCCCACATACATGCTCACCGCCACTACAGTACAAGGACAACTATCGCCATACAGAGGAGGATATGTTTCTATAACATGGTTGTGCGTCAGTTCTCGGTGCATGATTCAGGTGAGTGTCCAGAGACAACATCACCCATGCTACCCGGGTAGAACCTTCGTCGTCAGCACATCCTCAGGATAAAACCCTTTGGCAACGACCATGCGCGTTGGGCCAAGCAGTTCAGACAGTGCCAAGAAGGCACGAACAAAAGGGGTACAAACAAACAGTGCCAAGAAGCGCCCAAGAACAAAAAGAGTGACAAGTTTTACTCCTCACATTCACCGACGACGGAAGGATGGTCGACCATCAGAGGGAGAGGGTCGACGGACCGCTCGACTGACTTCCCCATACCCGACTTCAACAGAGACATTGTGTGAGGATAAAAAGTACCATTCTCCTTCCCCTAGCCCTCTATTTATAGCAATGAATCCATTAATGGCTCACGAATTGCTAGACGTTGAAATCGCGGGATGAACCTGACAGTCAATGGATGAATCTTCGTATAGACCTGTTGCGCCCAACAGCTAGCTACGCCTAGCTAAAATGACCTCCTGATTCGCCCAACATCTAATGCGCCAGATAGTTTGCTACGCCAAAGGAAAGTACTCCCCAGATGTGCCAAACATAAGGATGCTTCACACGTGTGCAAAAGCAATCCCTGCACTTATGTCTTTCATGCTTCTGTTCAAAGTATTTTGAACTTTAAAACATACAAAGTTTAAGTTCAAAAACTTTGAAGGGGGTCTTGTAGAAGTATGAAAAATCAACCCTATGCGCCTCAGTGAATCAGCCCCATGCGCATCAGTGATCCAGCCTCATGCGTCTCAGTGATCCAGCATCATGTGCTCTAGTGATCCAACCCTATGCACCTTAGTGAGCTAACTTTATGCGCCAACAGTCTCAACAGTGTCTCATGTGCCCGCAGTATCATGCGCCCGCAGTACCCTAGTGATCCCATGTGCCTGCAGTGTCATGCACCACTATAATTCTGTTGTTTCCATGTGCCGAGTGGACGTACTGCCAAGGTGCAATCAAAGTCTACGATAACACGTGTCACGAGTGTTATGGGCATCAGCAACCCCAAATCTCAAGCTACCATGCACTACCAAAATAATATATATTAACAACATCAAAAATTATCGCTAATAGGTAAAAAAATGTCGCTAAAATATATTAGCAACGTTTTGGTGTTGTCGCGTAATCCATGATCGCTGACAAGAAATTTGTCACTATTCGTCACTATAGCGACGTATATTTGCGATGCGTACACGTCGCCAAATTAGCGACGATCAGCTACGCGACGTCGGTATATCAGCAATATTGTATATTGTTGCATAACGTCGCCAAATCAGCGATATTATCATCGATGTTTTGCTACACCAATACTGACCTGGGCTAAATTGCCATGTCAACTTTTTTAGCGACGTCCCAGATACCAGTTAGCGACTTTTATCGATATTTTAACACAGATCAGCGACATCCCTGATACCAGTTAGCGATATTTTAACACAATTTAGCGATGCACTGTCACATTGGTAAACGTCGCAGAACGTCGCTAAATTTAAAAAAGAAAAAAAAATCATGCAATTTCTAAAATTATTTTTTAACAAAAGTCAGCCTGCTATTATAAAATCACACTTTATATAAATAGATCTGGAGCAACTCTCCGTTGAATTCTATGGGTTCGTCGACCCCTTCGGTGGAACACTCAACACCGGTACATACACAAACAAGCCAAGAATATCGAAACACGCAAGAATGTCCCAACAAATAAATACATGAATCTAAAATAATGTCACATCGGTCTCATCCAAATAATTTAGTAAAAAGTATAAATAAGTACATCAAAAACCCAAGAATGGGCCAATACACACCAACATACTATAAAAGTCCCAATAAAAACTACTGCGGATCAGGAGGAGGAGGAGGAACACTGCCGCGCATCTGGGATAAGAGGAAGCCATACTGCTCCTGAGAAAGCATCACCGGTCCCGATAGAGGAGGCAGTGGAATCGATGGAGTCGGTGTCAGTGTCGTTGCCGGCGGACCAGGAGGACGTATCTGCTACAATGCTAGCAGTCGAGCATTGTATGAATCCATGGCATATACCATCCTCGAAGTGTTTGTCTCCACCGCCCGACTCAATAAATCTTGCGTCGCATGTATCCTCGCAAATGAGTCACTCATGACCATATGCGACCCCTCCAGCTCCGCATGTCTGTGCTCCGTAGACGCGGTCAGAGTCGCCAAGCTGCGCTCTGTCGTCTGGCTCATAGTCCTGAGCTCTGCAAGGCTGGGCTTCATCGTATGGCTCAGAGTCCCAATCTCCAATAGGCTACGCTCGAGCGCATCAAAACGTGCGGTGATCGTTGCATCGTCGGTCTACGGCTGAGACTGGGGCTGCTCCGTAATCCTTCGTAGCAACTCATCACGCAGGTCAATAATTTGACAGTCAACGCTCTCCTGGGCTCGTGTCGACGCCTGCGATGGCTGCGAGAAATGTACACTGCCAGAGGGAAGACCTGGATGACTGTGTCGCAACAAAGGCGCCATAGGATCCCGTACCGTAGTACGTACCCCTCTGAAGACAACCAACGACGGCCATCCAGAGCTTGTCCGCCGACGGAGATGTAGAGGGCTACGAGGAAGTACCAGTCCCTCCTTCTGTAGGTGCACTAGCAGTCACCCACTCATGTAGTCTAAGATATTCGTCCTAGAAAAATGGTTGCTAACGTCTAAGGTACTTATTACTAACTATATAGATATCTATTTGCATATTTTCAAAGTGATATTAAAACTAACACAAGGTAAAGTAACGTGCATAGGTATGCGTGGCATTCTCATCGATGAGCTTTCTGCCCTTCCGATGGGTGTCCAGGAAGACGGTCACCATGTTGGCATCCTCACCCTTCTGTACGTGTTAAAAATTATATTGTTTATTATTAAAGTTAAACATCTTATCCTGCTTTTATTAAAATAATATATATTCAATAAAATACATACCAGACGACGGAAATATTTCGTCATGGGAATCGACTACCACACCACTTTTTTGCCTTCGACCTAGCCGCCTTTGCCTTCTCCGGCCTCTCCATGTACTTGGGTTCGCTGAATCTTGCCTCCATCGTAGTCCACTGCTCAGGCATGATCCAACAGTGGATCGGGGCTCCGTCGCGATCCCGATCCTTTTCATCGTTGATCGCATCACGGATCAGCTTGGCGACGACGAAAGAAAACTGCTCCTCGATCTTCTCAGCCCGGTTTGGTGAATAGAGATAGGTTTTCTACAAAAAATAAGATAGAGAGTTATATAATATACATAAATGAATATTGATATTAAAAGTAAATATATTTTTACCTTAAAGTGGGCAAACCAGAATGCCTTCCTATCTTCAGGAGTATATGAGTAGTTGATCCAAGACCCACCATAGTTCTGCCTCAGAAATACCTCCAATGCTCTCTATATCGCCGACGGACGATATTTATAAAACAATAATGAAATTCATGAATATAAAGATATAATTATTTGGCCCGTCGGTCCAAAATGTTAACTAATTAACTTACTTTTGAGGCCCGTCGGCCCAAATCTCCATCATTGTCTCGTCCGGAGGCGCGCATGGAGGATCGCTCTGAACATGTGCAGACGGAGTCGGCTCAACCTCCTCCATCTGTTCTTCTGCCTCCATGGTGCCGTCAGTTGGAGGAACTCTGAAAGAGGGAGTAGTCTCAGGCCTAGAACTACTCATCCCAGGAGTACTGCCACGTCGTATCGTCGACGGAGTCAGAGATGCTAAAGATCGGTACACTGGAGTACTCTGCGAGGAGGATCCGGAACCAGTAGTATGTACCTGAGGAGCACTCCATCTAGAGGATCGACCTCCGAATGATCCGCGTCGTCCGACCATACCTGATAATAACATATGATAATAAAACAAATACACAGACTTATAAAAGTTCATAAAAATAGATAGACCCGGAGCAACCCTCCGTTGAATTTTCTGGATACAAAATATCACAAAAGTATATAAAATATCACAATCACACAATAAACATAATATAAAAGTATCACAGTCAAATAATAAGCATAATATAAAAGTATCACAGTCACATAATAAGCATAATATAAAAGTATCACGGTCACACCATAAGTCTTATCCAATTTCTCAATCTCTCAAAAAATCCAATACGCTGGGGCAGAACTTAGTCCCTTAGATACTTCGTATAAGCAGCGTCTAGGTGATCAATCTCCGCTATAGGTTTTGGATGACCGAAACTCGCCCTCTGAGCTGGTGCCTGCCCAACAGTAGAAGGTATCACTTCCTCCTTAACAGTAGAACTTTTCACTTTCTCCTTAACAACCGCTTCCAATTTAACGGTAGGAGGTATCACTTCCTCCTTAACAGTCAATTCCTCCTTAACAATAGGAGGTACCACTTCCTCCTTAACAGTCACTTCCTCCTTAACAGTAGGAGGTGCCTCTCTCAAGCGACGTGCACGTGCTCGGGTCATAGGTGTCATCTGGTAAAATAGATAAAAACAAAGAATATAATTGATAACAGATATAAATATATGTATCCACACAGTTAAAATAGATGTTACATTCCATATTAAAAATACAGTACATAGCTAGAGTTCTAAATGGATTTTAATTTATTTTCAATCCTCTTCTAAAAATTTATTTTCTTAGTTTTTCTCGTCCTCTTCTTCCTCTTTCTCTTCCTCTTCATCTTCATCTTCATCTTCACTTTCATCTACTTTGTCTTCCTCTTCGGATAATTCTACCTCTTCTACACGATTAGACGTGTAATGAGCAACTTTTGTTGAGTCAACATCTACAATATTTGTTACAATAGGTAGCTCATCCTCCTGATAAGCTATTTCGTTAACGTCAAAGGTATTTCTAGTTGTCATCTTGTATACTGCCCACCAGTCCGACCTCGTTGATCCCCGTTTAGGATAAGTTGTGAAGTACACGAGCTGAGCCTGACTTGATAGGACAAATGGTTCATAGCCTTGGTACTGATGCATGTAGTTTATATCCACAAGATCATGCTTATCTATTTTCCAACCTTGATGTTGGATCAGATCGAACGATTCACACCTGAATAACACGATCTTAGTAGGCTCTATTCCATAATTATATGTCAACTCTACAATCTTCCATAAGACGCCATAGAAATTAATATTGTCTGGATCGATATCTTTGTAGCTCGAATATCTGATACACGAACAACTACTTTTCGTAGAATCGAGATCCAAGAAGCTGTCTCTTATCAGAGCTTTTGTTGACTTGAACCTAAATCCATTCACAGTAGTTTGGCCAGATTTTGACGGCATAAATTGGTCCATTAGCTAGAGTTCTAATAGACTCATTCCCAAGTGTTATGTGAGGATGATCGACCTAAATACCAAAAAAACGATATTAAGTTCAACGTTTTGTTAAAAATTGTGAAAGTGCATACACAAAAAGATCCTTACATATGCACTCAACCAAGAAGGGAAATAAAGTCTCATTTCATGTTCTACTTCTTCATCTGTTATGGTTGGTCTCATCGACCTCACATCTTCATTAAATGTTCTAAAAAACAATAAAACATCGTCCGATTAGTGTAAAAATATTAGTGTATAGTATTACATTAAGATGACTTAAACGTTGATATATTAATTACTTACCCATCTAGCTTCTCCACTTCATCCTCATTGCAGTTGAGTAATATATACAACTGAGCAGCCTTTAGCTCGTCGTCATTCAAATATTTCTTCATCATTTTGCTCGAAGTCTTACCGAAAGAATTGAATACTTTTAATATTGCATCATTAGATTTCTGATATCCGTCATCGTTTCTCGGAGCACTTGTTCTATTAGTAGCAACATGTAAAATCCCTAATTATTGTTTTTATTAATTAATTATCTAATTTATTATTAATTATAAGCTAAATAAAGAGAATATATTTTATTTAATTTTTATTTGAGATGTTTGTGCACTTAGGGGATTTATGGAGCCATTATAAATTTTTTCTAATTTATTCCATGTAGGAGACCCTTTGGACAGTTGCTAGCTTAATGGTATGCACAAATATAATTCTTAGAATTTTCTATGTATATATATATATGTATATATATGATTAATTAGAAAAGAAATTCCTTTTGGATCTCAACCCGAAATCCAAAACCCTCTATCCTAAACCCATTACTCGTGTATCCCCTACCCGGACCCGTTAGAAGAAGAAAATATCAACAGCAGCAGTAGCAAAAACCAACTTTCCTTTCCTTCTCCGAGCGTGTGAAGAAAAATATCAGCAGCAACACCACCGCCTCATTCTACCGCCTCTTATCTCTATTATTACTAAACTCTCCTCAACCGAAACCCAAAACAAACAAAGAAAGAAACAACAGCAGCAGTAGTTTTATGGAACCACTAAATTACCCTACTCTTATCTTTATATTTATTGTAAACTCTCCCAAACCCTAACCCCACTTCTTTCATCAAAACTTAAACACCGGTTTGAACGCTTGCACTATACAGAATTCTTGCTTGGCAAGTATACCTTTCCATTGTACTAGTATTTACATTCCATATGATGCATGCATAATTTATTTCTGCTCATTTAGTTCATTTATTTTAACTGCTATATAAATTGTGCTTCCAAGGAAACTTGGGTGCAACGACGGTGTCGTCGTATCCTGTTTTATTTATGTATATGCATTGGACCTACTTTATGAGACCACCCCATTATTATGAGGTATTTTATATTTCATTGGCTATGACACAGTTGTTACACGAGTGTGAGTCTCATATAGATCACGGATTGCGTGACAGGTCTGGCCTCCTGTACGTATGGGCCGTGCGTTAGGGATAACTGCCGATAGAAACTTTGTATGCTAGCAGACCTGGCAGTTATTTAGAGGTTTTATCGTATCATGGATGTGGCATGCTTAGAGCATGGGGTAGGGAGAACAACAAGTAAGGCGTTTGGGCTCCTTTGCACTTTTTTCCTGTGTACCTGGATTCTCCGCCGGAGAAACGAGTGGTGATGACCACTATATATTATAATTGGCGGCCTCTGCCGTTCAAAAGATGACATACTTTGAGGCCCCTGATTTCTCGAGAGAGTCACGCCAATCCCATATTTTTAGCCATATAGCACACTTGGTGGAAAGTTGTTCTCAAACTGCATTCACTTAGACGGTTAGGCGACCCATTGGATGTTTATTTTTCAGTACTTATTGGCATATTATTATGTATCTTGTTACTTCCCTCTGAGGACCTGGTCCCTTTCCAGATATGGACGAACAGGATTATCTGCAGGAGTACGGACCTGGACCCGACGCTACTTACCAGACTGAGGAGGTCTTACCATCAGAGTATCTGTGATTTATTACCGCTGTTTAGAGATGTTGTTGCTACTTCAGTATAGTCGTTTTGTAGTGGATTTATTTCCACCCGACTATCAGACTAGATACTCATCTTTGATATTCGGTTATTATTCAGCTCTTTATTCTTACTTATTATTTGTGTTGTGGATGAGATATAGATTGTGTGTGACTTGTTGTGACAGTATATTACCACTGGTGGATTGAATATTCATATACAGCGTACGTGTGTATATGATTTTCATATATTGGAGTTCGTATACATACGGCTGGGCGTGTACGTATTCCTAGTCCTACGTATTTTGGGACTGGGGCGTAACATATTTTTGGTGGTGGCCCATGCAGGTCAAGAATATATTATCTTGGTTACGTAACTGTACCAAACAAGCATGTGTATAGGAATAGAGTATAAGGATCTCATCCACGCTTGACTAAAATCTCATTCTTCCTTTCAATCATTCTATGTTTGGATAAATAAAGTTTTACGCCAGAACCCTTTACCCTGAGACCAGACCCTTTACCCTTGTTGGCGTAAAAGCCAAATGACTATTATTGGCGTAAAAGCCAAATAACTGTCTTGTTGGCGTAAAAAGCCAAACTATGATGAAGATTGCCTACTTTACGCTGCGGTTATGACAAACTGCTACCCACGTTCAATCTGCGTATGACACGTATCCCTTTATAAGATCATGACATGCAAGCCACGTAGGTAACTTTCCCTACGTAAACTTGATGATTCATGAATAATAGATAAACAGCGTAGAGTAGCCTGATTAGGAGTAAAATGTAAGGATGGTGATGTGAGCGTATTTGTCACAGTCTTAGCTTTCCCAGTCATGACCAATTAGAACAAATCTCGTGCATTAAATGCAGAGATATGCCTCGAGCCCTGTGCAAGAAACATGTTTTGATGTGGCGTCTGATTTTGTCCTGTCTTAAGCGTAAAAACTCATTTCTGTCGATTTTGTCTTATCTTGAGCATAAAAACTCATTCCTGTAGGCAGCGTATTCAAAAGACTCCATTATTTCTTCCTTTTAGATGCGTAAAAACGACTTGTATCGGATATATCACTAAACGACAACCTGGGTCTCTGTACAAAATTATTATCACAGCCGTCCTCTCGATCATCGTGCAGTACTTTTGTCAGATGTCAGGTTCACTGATTTGTCTGACAAATTTATCCGAAGAAATATAAAGAGTTTCTCGTACAAACTTTACGCTGCAACGTATTTCAGATTTTACGTGCAGATTTCTTTACGCGCAAAAACTTTTTACGCAGATTTTTACGCAAACTCTACGCACGCAGACTTTACGCGGGCAAAATTTACGCAGACAGATTTTTTTGAAGACTTTACGCAGGAAATCTTTTACGCAGCAGATCTTTTACGCGCAAATCTTTTATGCGCAGACTTTACGCAGCAGATCTTTTACGCGTAAATCTTTTACGCACATACTTTTTTACGCAGGCAACTCTTAAACTATATTTTACGCCAAAGACTTCCTTGAATCTCTGTTTTACGTGGACAACTCTGAAGCCCTACTTTACGCCAGACTACCTTGAATCTCTGCTTTACGCGGACAACTCTGAAACCCTATTTTACGCTACTCCGTAGAATACACGGACAGCTTAGCAACCTGTTTTACGCCAACTACCTTGAGTCCCTGTTTTACGCAGGAAATGACTTCATGTATGTTGGGGGTTTTGACTGTAAAATACGCAAAAAATTCTCCAGCATATTTCATACATCCTATTTAATGCTTGCATCCTGCTTGATTCATGTACTTCGCTAATACTTCCTTGAGTATAGCCCCTCCTAGAATATAGAAGTCCCTGTTGTTAGATGATAAGTAGGGTAACCTTCCTATTAAGAGTACAACTAGAGTGTTGACACACCACTAAGTTTATAATAACTAAGGAATCCTAGAATTCCTTATCTATAGATTGGTTTACCATTACCCCTTGATGTATTTATGAAAACTTGAGAGTAGTATAGACACTACTAGAGTTAGTTAGAAGTTTGGCCATAGTGTTTAACCCTAGTATTGAGGAACCAATATAAATCCAAGGTTGAATATTAGGACTAACCTAGCTTTTCATGGTGAGATAGTACTGGAAGCACTACAAACTTTAGCTTCTTGACTTGATATTAGCAGAACAATATCTTAGAAAGCCAAGGGGAATGACTAGAACATTTCTCTTGATGATACCTCGAACACAGAGATTAGCATAGCATCTTTCCTTAGGAAACCATGACATTATCTAAAGTCTTTCTATCTTTATGACTTGTTCCTCTGAACCCTTAGCGCTCACTAGTTGTGCAACAACTAATTATGTTCTTATATTCTTCATCTTTCAACTCGTGCCACCTGACACTTCTGATTGTAGATCGAGTGATTTTATTCTAGGATATATAGTTTGCTAAGGTTATAGTTATAATCTTGAATTTTGAATTATATGCTTAGTAGTTAGAGCATGATAGTTGAGTTGTTCATTTAGACTGTGATCATTAACCTTTAGTTGTAGATCCCGTAATTTGTATCCATAACTCGATACAAGTTATGTTCTATTTCACTTGAGAGCCAGTAACCCTTCTATTCTTAATGATTGACACTTGTCCTATAAGCACCATGATTAAGACTTAAGATGACCGTTACCTATATAATGCAATAGGAGACCTTAATAGGTACCAAGATCTTTTCTTCATATACCCCAATAAGAGTTTATACTTTATTTACAAGGACCGGATTATTCTGAAGAATTTCCTCAAGACAATTACAGTATTAGTTTATTGTTATAAGTTAGGTAGTATGCCTCACAACCTAGTATCACATAGTCCTTGTGATCCATTGATGAAGTATAGCCGAATGACACCAACTATATACTGGCATAAGACAATAGTGTTTATCCATACTGTAAATTTTAGAGGCTATACTCCTATTTGATCGACTAGCAACTTAGACAAGGAGTTGGTATGACAACTGTAGAGACTGGATGAGTCTTATCTTCTTTATGAACTTGAACTATTTTGTAACTTCTCTCATCATAATATAGCGTACTTATATTCTCGGTACTACCTTGACTTATGCTGCTAATTTATAGCCTAGTTTTGCAAGCTTATTCTTTTATCAAGCTTGTTCATGATATATGTATTAGTGGATGCATATATTAATATATTTCAGAATCAGTGTATTACGGTCTGATCAACCATAGTGCGCTTGGTTAGCCCTTCGCAATACTACTTTACGTGGATTGAGATACATAAGTTGACTAGTAGACAAATATACTTAGACATGCCTGACATATCGTATCGGTTACATAACTGTACTGATACGAGCATGTGAATAGGAATCACCAAAAATATGATTTTAACCCACAACCGTCTTGACGATTCCCAATTGAATTCTTTAAAACTCCTTGAACCTCGTACTTGTAATCTATCACCTTCACTTGGAATTCTTTATTATTGCTCTCCGTCTTCCCTTACTTCGGAAAGACGAAACCTCGTGCTTGGTATAAGTTTGATATGCAGATAGTACTAGATATACCCCATAGGCCAATCACATTATTTGATGATTACTTTCCGTAATTAAAGGTATATCATAGGTGATATATTTTGTGTAAACTTTGAGGATTGAATAACATGATTAAATAATTTGAGGAATAGTTTTCTTAAATATATAGCCTTAAGTGATAGATGGATAAATTCTAAGTTGGGTAAAAATTGCATTATTAAACTTGAGGTGAATTCTTTTAGACTGTGATCAAGTAAGATTAGATAGAGAACCCTATCCTATTTTAATTTCAAGGACGAAATTTTTATAAGTTGGGTAGACTGTACAACCCCTAATTATTGTTTTTATTAATTAATTATCTAATTTATTATTAATTATGAGCTAAATAAAGAGAATAGATTTTATTTAATTTTTATTTGAGATGTTTGTGCACTTAGGGGATTTATGAAGCCATTATAAATTTTTTTTAATTTATTCCATGTAGGAGACCCTTTGGACAGTTGCTAGCTTAATGGTATGCACAAATATAATTCTTAGAATTTTCTATGTATATATATATATATATATATGATTAATTAGAAAAGAAATTCCTATTGGATCTCAACCCGAAACCCAAAATCCTCTATCATAAACCCATTACCCGTTTAGCCCCTACCCGGACCCGTTAGGAGAAGAAAAATATCAACAGCAGCAGTAGCAAAAACCAACTTTGCTTTCCTTCTCCGCGCGTGTGAAGAAAAATATCAGCAGCAACACCACCGCCTCATTCCACCGCCTCTTATCTCTATTATTACTAAACTCTCCTCAACCGAAACCCAAAACAAAGAAAAAAAGAAACAGCAGCAGCAGTAGTTTTGTGGAACCACTAAATTACCCCACCGCCTCTTTATCTCTATATTTATTGTAAACTCTCCCAAACCCTAACCCCACTTCTTCCATCAAAACTTAAACACCGGTTTGAACGCTTGCACTATACAGAATTCTTGCTCGACAAGTATACCTTGCCATTGTATTAGTATTTACATTCTATATGATGCATGCATAATTTATTTCTGCTCATTTAGTTCATTTATTTTAACTGCTATATAAATTGTGCTTTCAAGGAAACTTGGGTACAACGACGGTGTTGTCGTATCCTGTTTTATTTATGTATATGCATTGGACCTACTTTATGAGACCACCCTATTATTATGAGGCATTTTATGTTTCATTGGCTGTGACACAGTTGTTACACGAGTGTGAGTCTCATATAGATCACGGACTGCGTGACAGGTCTGGTCTCTTGTACGTATGAGTCGTGCGTTAGGGATAACTGCCGATAGAAACTTTGTATGCTAGCAGACCTGGCAGTTATTTAGAGGTTTTATCGTGTCATGGATGGGGCATGCTTAGAGCATGGGGTGGGGAGAACAACAAGTAAGGCGTTTGGGCTCCTTTGCACTTTTTTCCTGTGTACCTGGATTCTCCGCCGGAGAAACGAGTGGTGATGACCACTATATATTATAATTGGCGGCCTCTGCCGTTCAAAAGATGACATGCTTTGAGGCCCCTGATTCCCCGAGAGAGTCACGCCAATCCCATATTTTTAGCCATATAGCACACTTGGTGGAAAGTTGTTCTCAAACTACATTCACTTAGACGGTTAGGTGACCCATTGGATGTTTATTTTTCAGTACTTATTGGCATATTATTATGTATCTTGTTACTTCCCTCTGAGGACCTGGTCCCTTTCCAGATATGGACGAACAGGAGTATCTGCAGGAGTACGAACCTGGACCCGACGCTACTTACCAGACTGAGGAGGTCTTACCATCAGAGTATCTGTGATTTATTACCGCTGTTTAGAGATATTGTTGCTACTTCAGTATAGTCGTTTTGTAGTGGATTTATTTCCACCCGACTATCAGACTAGATACTCATCTTTGATATTCGGTTATTATTCAGCTCTTTATTCCTACTTATTATTTGTGTTGTGGATGAGGTATAGATTGTGTGTGACTTGTTGTGACAGTATATTACCACTGGTGGATTGAATATTCATATACAGCGTACGTGTGTATATGATTTCCATATATTGGAGTTTGTATACATACGGTTGGGCATGTTACGTATTCTTAGTCCTACGTATTTTGGGACTGGGGCGTGACACAACATGTGGCTTGAAATACATCAAGCAAAAGTTTGTAATCTCCTCAAGAACATAGGCTTCATAAATAAAACTCTCGACCCTTGCCTTGTTTTTCACCTTTATCTTTAGGTGGTTTAGTTGACGTTCGAATGGGTACATCCACTGATAACCGACAGGGCCACCGACACATGCCTCATAGGAAAGATAAATTGGTAAATGCTCCATGGAGTCAAAGAATCAAGGAGGGAGCACTCTTTCAAGCTTGTACAGTGTTACCGCAATGTCCTTCTCTTGCTTTTCTAGACGATCGACGATCAACTTGGTAGAACAAAGATCTCTGAAGAATATGCTAAGCTCAGTTAAAGGATCCCAAACTACCTGGGGTAAGAATTCCCAAAATATAATTAAAATTAACCTCTCCATGAATACGTGACAGTCGTGGCTCTTTATACCTGTCAGTTTATTCTTCTTCGGGTCGACGCATCTTCTCATATTTGACACGTACCTGTGAAAATTTTAGCCCCTGAATCCACCTACATAGTCTTTCTTTATCCTCCTTGTCTAGTAAAAAAATTGCCTTAGGCTTCTTATACTTCCCATTCCCTTCCTCTATCAAATGCAACGCATGGCGTCTGCATATTTCTTCCAAATCCAACCTGGCCTTGGGATTCTCTTTTGTCTTCCCCTTTACGTCCATCACAGTATTAATTATGTTGTCAAACATATTTTTCTCGATATACATGACATCAAGATTATGTCTGATCATATTGGTACTCCAATATGGCAGGTCCCAGAATATGCTCCTCTTTGTCCAGTTATGAGTGTGACCAAATCCATCGCACTTGTACCCCTTAGTAGGCTCTTCGATAGCACTTGGTAAGTCTTTAACCTTTTTCCATATCGTATCTCTGGTCCACCTTGGAGGTGGATTTGCCTTCTCTGTAACGCCAGCATGAAATGCATTCATGTTCCTCCGGAATGGATGATCCGACGGCAGAAATTGTCGATGACAATCGAAGAAGCACGGCTTTCCTCAGTGTTTCAAACGAAAAGCCTTAGTACGGTCCATGCAATATGGACATGAGAGACGACTATAAGTACTCTATCCTGATAATATGCCATAAGCCGAAAAGTCGTTGATGGTCCACATAAGTGTTGTCCTCATATAAAAATTTTGATTTTTTGAAATATCGTACGTGTTGGCGCATACTTCCCACAACTGATTCAACTCATCTATCAATGGTTGCAAGTACACATCGATGTTTCTCTTCGGATTATTCGGACTCAGAATAATGACGGTTAAGAACATAACCAAAGTCTTTATGCACATCCAAGGCGGTTGGTTGTACGGGATGACGATCACAGGCCAACACAAATACTGGGAGCCCGAAAGTCCGAATGGGGTAAAACCGTCGGATGAGAGCCCCAATCTTATATTACGCGGATCCGAAGCAAAATCGGGATACTCTCGATTGAAGTGCTTCCATACTTCTCCATCGGATGGGTGATCCAACACTCCTTTAATCTGTTCCCACCTGTATCAACTCATATTTTTGGCAGCCTCCTTCACCATAAACAACTTCTGCAACCGCAGCGTCAAAGACAAGTAGTACATTGAATCGGTCGGCTTCCTTACACCGGCAGGCCTTCCTGTACCGGTTTTTTTGTAGCGATCAGCTCCACAAAATTGTCACATATCTGCATCATTGTCGTCTTTGTAGTACAACATGCACCCGTTGTGACATGCATCAATTTTCTCGTATCACATCCAGAGCGATCTCACCATCCTCTTAGACCGGTAGAAGTCTTTAGATAACTTAGCACCCGCCGACAAGATCTCTATAATCAACTCCATCAGTCGGTTGTAGCATTCTTGCGACATGTTAAAATCGGACTTGATGCTCAATAGTCTTGTAACTACCTCCAATGGTGAATGATCATCACAACCAGGATATAATGGAGTCCTTGCATTCTTTAATAACTCCATGAACTTTGCAGCATCGACATTCGGTGCCTCCTCAGCTACATCATAATTCTCCGGATCGAAACTAGACCCAGCAGCGTCAAAAACTATGTTCACACATATATCGAGTACAAATGATATGTCACATCCACTTCTGAGGAATTCAACGTGGTCGTGGACATCCATATACGGCTCTACATAAGGCTCTGGCTCCAATGCTAAAGACACAAGTTCTCCGTGTGAGGTCCACTGATAGTAATTCGACGTGAAACCCCTCGAGTATAAATGATATGTCACATCCACTTCTGAGTGATATTTTAAGTTGCGACATCTCACACATGGACACTTAATTTTGGTGTCATCCATGTACTGAGGGAACACCTTAGCGAACTGCAGGAACTGTTCCACCCCATGTATGAATTCATCCCGCACACCGCATATGTCATCAGGATAACGGTTATACATCCACGAACGATGACGTAAGTTATAATTTAGATCCATTTCTAGATACTTCTGAAAAGATTAATAGACATCGTTCAAGTATATTATCCAAATGGATGCAAAGATGGATACACATGTTCATTAAAGTAATTAACAACTCCTATTGATGCATGAGTATTCGAGTTGTGATGCGTGAGTATCCATATCGTGGTTCATGAGTATCCGTTTTATAATTCGTGACTATCCGAAAACTAGTAAACATATGGACAACTCTAAATTCAAACCGTATTAAATAGGTGTCGTCACGTATTCATTGTCTTCCTCAGGATCCTAGTTATTCTACTTTTATAATAAGTATTATCTATGTGAAACTATTTACCACTTAACTTATATTTATCTAGCTTGTAATATAAACCTAGTTACGCGATACATATACCAATGTCGTGTCACAATCACCCGAACACGAACTCTTGTGTTAATGATAGGTTTGACACTGTTGTAATCCAAGTTGGATACGAGTTCTATAAGAACCCAATACCGTGTCGTGTCTCAACTTTGAAGAGTTATTCTCGTGTCTATGTATACAATAATATTGTCCTTGGTTATTTTTGATATGGGGGCACACACTAATACTCTATCGATACTCTCACACCAAGACCCCCTGACACTCACATTTCATATATATATATCTACTACCTCTTCACAACCCCACCAATTTCATATATATCTCCTACAGTCGCTAAATACGTGTTATAATTCCAAACCGACTCTATTTAACCTTTGATGCAAATGCTAAAAGATAAATTGTAGTCGCATGATTATCAACATTATCTCAACATTATCGCATAAAAAATAGGGGTTAAATCACACTATACTATAAATTTTTTATTACATACACATACACATATGAATTTTCTATCTCTATGTTTCTTTTACAAATGAACATATAATTTTAGGAAGTTAAATCACACTATATTAGAAATTTTCTAGGGCTTGTGTGTATGTGTAAGTGTGTGTATGTCAGTGTGTGTGTCAGTGTCTATGTCCATGTCCGTGTCCAACTTAAACATGTCTGTGTTAGTGTGTGTGTGTGTGTCGTGTCAGGGTCAGTATTTGTGTCAGTATCATGTCAGTGTGTGTGTTGTGACGTGTCTGCGCTACGAGAGAGGAAGAGAAAGAGGGTTAGGGTTTATCGAGATGGCTAGGGGTTGACCGAGGAGGGGTCGACCGGAGGGTAGGAGGACCGGTAGTAGGGAGGAGGAGCGTCGGTGGGGAGACTGCGACCACCGGAGGGGAGGAGGAGCGCCGGTGGGAGGAGGAGCGTCGGTCGACAAGGGGGGCTACGGCGCTGTCGGCGAGGGCGACGCAGGGGCGGGCGGGTGAGGGGGTCGCGGGGGCAAAGGGGTTCTCGGGGGATTTGGGGGGAATGAGACCACTGAGGGAAAAATGAAAACTCAAACCCTATATTAAAAACTTTAGCGACGTCATTAAAAGACGTCATTAAATGTCGTTGATTAACGACGTATAGAAAATAACGTCGCTAAACGTCGCTATAATAAAAATAATAGCGACATTTTACGATATTTGGCGACATGTGCTTCTGTAATATTTGTTGTAGTCGCTAAGGGTCGCGGACAGTCGCTAACAGCGACGTTATGCGACGTTCCTTTCTGGCGTCGCTAAATTCATAAATTATAGTGACATCAGTGAGGAACATCGCTAAAAATGTCTTTATTTCATCAAATTTTGGTAGTGATGTGTCAACTTATGACAGCATGCGCCACTAATTGCAACATGCGTCGTCGTCTGGTAGCATGAGATGAGCGCATGTATGTCCCCTCAAATTTATAAATAGTAAACGTTTTCCACATGCAAAGAGAGACCAACACATAGAGAGAGACCAACACATAGAGGCAGACATCTACACGTAAAGGAGAATCGTAACCCCTGCCGCAAAAAGGAGAAGAAGGAGCGTCGAATCCTCGTCAACCCCCTTGGTCCCGGATCGTCAACGGAGTAAAGGAGCCGTTGCAGTGCTCAATTTTCACCGTCACACTTGTCCAGATCTTTTTTTTTTGTACTTAGATCCTCTTGTATAGAGATTCTCTTGTACTCTTTGTTTGTTCGCAATAAAAAAAAATTGGTACCCTTCAATAAAGAAAACACTTATTTTTGCGATGTCGACAGATTTTTAACTTAGTCTCATTAGAGGACTAATTGTTCCAGATCCTACTAGCTCTTGTTTCTAAGAGTTTTCTCTCCACAAATTAAAACCCTTTCTAGGACTTTGAATTTTTAAAGTAGCAAGTTGGGTTTACTCGAATGTTTATTTGATCTTCTTCTTATTGGTCTATTTTCTGAATGGAGTTTCTCGTATCGATGATGAAGGAAAATTCAAGTAGTTGACATGAGTTATCCATGGCAAGCAAGCAACTCGTTTGGCACGACTATCAATTACATTTTTATTGGAGTCAAAATACTTGATTTTATCTTTCGTCTCGTCATTGGAATTGTTCTTTTGTTTGTTTCATTGAGGGGTCTTAAAAGACGTGAATTCTATAAAAATTATGTGTCTCAAACTTTGTTCCAACTATTTTTTTTTTCCATTTTTTTTATTTACATCCAAAAATTATTCAAAACCTTTTTTGCGAAAAAAAAATTCAATATATATATATATATATATATATATATATATATATATATATATATATATATATATTCTTGAAAAGAGCTTAATTTTAAGGTGCTCTTCTCCTCCTTCACAGCATGAGAGTCAACCCCAAACCCTCCCTCCTCCTCCCCCCCCCCCCCCCCCCCCCCCCCTCTTTTCCATTTTTTAGGCTTTTTTCAACTTAAATATCCTTAACTACTCAAGTTTTTCAATTCGGTACATTATAACTTTTATATTATACCGCTAAATACATAGGATTTTCTTCTATAGTTATGCCATCCACGACTACTAAATTTAGGTTTTGTTTGATATTCATGATGGCGTAGATTTGGGAGTTGAGAACCACAATGCACATGTGATGTTTGTGCTAATGTGTAGGAATGTTGTTGGGACCACAAAACATTGTTAATATTTTTTGGCTTTAACATAAACCTGTTATATAAGAAAGAAATCAAGTATTGTTATGTAAGAAAGCTAAATCTCAGGTTATATAAATTCTAAAGTTTAGATTTCGCTAAAGTAACTTCTTTTTTCTCAGGAAAGCCAAGGTGGATGCCATGACTTAGGAAGTGAAAATGACGGTCTTGGTATCACTGTGTAGATTTTGGATATCTCTGTGTGGAATTGTAATGATATGGCTAGTATGACTTTAATTTTGATTTATATTACTTTTAGTTTTGTTAGGCTTGTGTATGCAAAACAAAACAACCAATCAATTTTTTTGTAATGAGCTTCCTTTGTTATACCAAGCTGAGCTGAAAGAGAAACCGTGACGTGAGTATTGTTGCATGTTTATTATGAGTTCGTGGTAGAACTTAACAATTCGATGTGCTTTATATGGTTGACAAAAGATTCAGGTCAATACAAGTTAATTATGCACATTCATATACAGTAGAAGCAGACGGAAATGTCTTTGAACAAACCTGAATTTAGAATTTGCCATCAAGATAACTGAAATAAATAACACATTTCGAGCTGTGCGAGGAGGAAGGTCCAAGAGTTATTAAGCATACAAAAAAAAGAATTAATAAGATTAATGTGGAAGGATTCATAACACAAGAAATTGTGTCACGTTGAGCAAGTGGGAATAATAATAACACAGCATCGAAGAAGGTTGGTTGCAAAGAAGGGTTTGCAGATGCTTGTCAAGACACCAAATAGTGTCCTTAAAAGAAAAATAAATGAAGGATGCACAAGCAAAGTCGGACTTAGACAACTCTTCCTCTGCTTAGGACAACATCCCAGATCCAGATGTTGATATAAAGAAAAACAATATAATCTTGATGTTACCAAACATTATCTATATAGACGTTTATTGTTATTATTAATTCAATAAAGATTTAGTTCTGACGAGGACAATCCAACCACACAGGCCGGCCTTGTACACAAGAAATGAGTCGGGAGGATCCATGAGCCAGAAGGATCTATTTATTGTTGTTCCCAATGAGTCAAGAGGATACATATTCCATGCATTTTAAGAAATTATGCCAATGTAAGAATCCAGCTCTCTACTCATAAAATTGGCATTCAAATTGCTAATTATGAGCCTCAACATCTGAAATACTTGGTGATATGCATTACCACCCTACCTGAATAAGGGGTTTGTAGAAGGATATCAAAAATACAATTTTAAGACCAAGATATCATCTGGCACAGGAATATTATCATTGCATATTCTAGTACCAAAATCAATATCAGTGCACTAGACAATAGATCAACTATATTAAGTTATGAAATGACTAATTTCTTACAAGAAAAAATATGCAAATTACACAAGAATACTAAATAATAGTAAACAAGGAAATGACAACCAAGCTTACACAACAGCTTCTCCTAACTAAAAGACCAACATGGGAACCAGAATGTTAACCAAGATTCCTGCTCTCAAGTTCCTCATCAACAAAACACCCACACCACCACTAGCATCTTGCAATTCTTCTCAGAACTTGGCTTTTCCCTTTCTTGTTTCATATGTTCCCATCACAACCTTCCCCGAATCTCTCTCGCAGGGATGGTAATATCATCATAATCATAGATCATTATCCCAGAACCCATCAATCTTTCGCTTGCTTTGCCCCCACGGCAAAGAACTCGCTAATGACCTCAAGGGGCATGCCCTTTGTTTCCGGAACCTTCAGGAACACAAACACAAAAGCAAGGGTGCAGAAAATGGCGTAGATGCCGAAAACTCCAGCAAGGCCAAAGGAGTCGAGCATCACAGGAAGGGTGTACGTGACGATGATGTCTCCGATCCAGAAAGTGAGGGCACAGATGGCGATGCACAGGCCACGGACCCGGGTCGGGAAAATCTCTGCACAGAGGATGTTGGGGATGGGGCCAAAACCCATCACGAAGCAGCAGAAGTAGACGATGACACTGGCGGTGGAGAGGATGGCATGGGCCATTGCACCGAAGTCCAGGACATTGGATATGACCAGGACGATCAAGGTAGCTATTAGGACCGGGATTGTGGCAAGAAGAAGAGACCTGAAACAAAAGGTAAAATGAAAAGGTTATTTTAAAGAAGATGCCACGAAAGAGTGGATTGACGAATCGAAGCAAAGAGGATAGGGTAATGTTGGAGAGAATGACCTTCTCCCGGAGAGATCCATGAACCTCATGGCAACACCGATAGCCGGGAGCATCAATAAGGTGACTAAGGAACTTATAAGGATGGATGTTGAGGTAGAGCTGAGGCCAAGGTTTGAGAGAAGAACTCCTACACCTGCTTGCTCAAGAATTTGAGGGGTGTAGTAGAGTACTCCGTTGATGCCAGCAAACTGCAGTAGAATAGTTATTTAGTAATGATAAATGAGTACAGAAAAAGGCTTCAAAGAAGATTAAAAGGAAACAACAAGATAAACTGTGATGATCATCACTGAAAATTCCTCGTGGTTTAAGAAAAAAGGCCATCTGTCTCGATGACCTCTTTCTTGGGCAGCTATAATTCAGATTGTCACGTCCAAATAAGGAATTTCAGATAATTAAATCTGAAAACCACTTGAAAGCCAACCAAAGGTCAATTAATTACTACAAAACCATGAACAATGTTGCAGTCAATATCTTCTTCTTGGTGAACATAAGACTAGAGCTCGTCTTATATTACTGCATGTGGTCCAGATTAAAAGTCATCATTAGAGTGCAAAGTATTCATGAAGAATCTACTAAATAGTAGGGTACAAAAATATTGTGCTGGGGGGGGGGGGGGGGGGGGGGGGGGGGTGTTGTTTGGTAATGCCAGTTGAAGCACTAAATGGTCTACTCATGAGAATGCTATGCTTGAAGACAGAATATCTATTATAATTAGAAACTCCGCAAGTGTTAAATGAAAGCTTCAAATTTCAAAACTAGTGGGGACATTGTGCTACAATCCAGTAACCTGTGCATCATGGAGAGACATCACTTGTAACCTGGTTCTGCATAAGCACGTCATGAGTTTGCATTTCTTATTTTTCTCATAGATAAGGAAATCTCTAAGGGAGATGATTCTACACCTAAGCTAATTGAAACTTATTTTCAGAAGTTCCCCGAGAAATCAAAGCTTAAGCCTACATATAGGCATACAACTGTAAAAAGATAAAATGGAAACCAAAATGGCCCTAAATGCAAGTTGTTCACATGAAAGTAACCTCAAGAACGTTGTTCATGTTAACGTCCACAAAAAATGGTCCTATATTAGAGGCTAAAACCCAAGCGTAAAGTGCACAACTTAAACATATACAACTAATCAATTAAACTAAAATACATATAATAACCTCGTATAAGTTAATAAATTTGGCTTGAATAAATAAGGGCCTAAATCATGATCTTGAAGCAATGGTTCAACATCAACTACAAAGAAAAAAATTATAAAAACTTTGCTACAAGTTTTTCTGAAATATGAACTATAGTCTCATATCATGCCTGGTATAAGCAAAGAATCGGAAAAAAGAAATGTATGTATGATCATAATGGAAAAAAGAAATATGCAGATTAAAGCAAGAAATAATATGTTTACACTTGATGAATGCTGTCATACATAACCAAAAAGTAGGAAAGTCCAATATAAAAAGAATCTTTTTAGGAAACATCAAATCACAAAACTTACATTAGAACAGAGTGTTAAATTTAGAAGACTGAATTTACTGCTCACACGATACCAATTAATAAAATTAAAAATGTAGATATAGTGAAGGCGTTTATAATTTTTTTTCTTTGCATTTGATGTTGAACCATTGTTTCAAGATCTTGATTTAGTCCACATCATGCTGGTATAACCAAAGAGAACTATATTGACCCATACGTAAGAAAACTGTAAATTTCTCAAAAATGTATGTAAGATCGTCATAATGGAATAAAGAACTGTAGATTAAAGTAAAAAATAACATGGAATGCCTTTTACATTTGATGGATATTGTCATACATAACTGAAAAATAGGAAAGTCCAATATAAAAAGAATCTTTTTAGGAAAAATCAAATCACCAAACATACATTAGAACATGAGACGGTTAAATTTAGAAGACTGAATTCACTGCTCACGTGACACAAATTAATAAAATTAAAAATGTAGCTATTGTGATGGCAAGAGATTAGCATGATATTATTTGATTCAACCGCCAAAAAAGAAAAATATTTCCATCCAAAATATCAGTCAAAATATCCATGGTGTATTCGCAAAACAGTAAGTCATAGCATGGCAACCCTTTTACCTGCTGAAGGATTTGGATTCCGACCCCAACAATCAATGCATGCTTGACTCCCGGTTCCAGAAGATCTCCCCATCTTGGCCCTTTAGCAGCTTCTTCTGATGGATGAGACATTGCTGGCCCAACTGGGTGCTGATTCATGAGATCTTTAGAATAAAGGACAGGCTGGCTCACCAAAGCAGAAGCCTGGATGTACTCGCTTTCTTCTGGAACATCACCTCCTGGAAGAGAGCAAATTGAGCCCCTTCGTGACCCTGGGCCGCCGTCTTGGTGCAGATAGATTCTTTTGAACCCACCTTCCTTCTTCCCATCTGCACCTTCTCTCTCAGACCATTTCCAAGCAAGTTGCCATCCTCCACCAATACCCATTGCCTCCCCCGTGTTCCCAGTCATCAGACTACTATTTCTTCTCATACTTAATACACTGCCATGAGCAGGATGTGGTGGGACCATGTCCTTGCCCTCCAAGCTTGTTGCTTGGCGAGAGAGGAGTGGAGTATGTAAGTTATCATCGGAATCACCTTCAACGTCAGAGGCATCTTCATCACCCTCCCTTTGACCATTCTCCTCATCCCATAGATCAGTCTTGGGGTGCTGCCCTGCAACACTAAACATGCTGCCAAAATTGGGGAACATAGAATTTCGCATGCTTCCCATCTGGGGTAGGTTCTCATGAACACTGCCAAAGAGAGTGACCAGAGGGTCCATAAGAGGTATATTACTCTTACTCTCCGTGCTTCCATGGCGAGAGACAAGACCAAGGGCACTTCCGAGCATGCTCTGCCCCTTTGTAGGCCTGGCAATCCAAGATTGACCCTCCTCAGGCCCATAAAGTGTGATTTGTTCCTTCTCAGCGGCCAGTCCCTCATCATCATTGAGATCATTAGCAGGGCCTATTATGTACTCTTCAATAGATGTCTCCCCTCCTACACCCAGCCCTTCAACGAGAAGAGCCAATTCTCCTAAAAACAGAAAGAAAAGGAAGAAGGCATCAGAATTCATGTGTTGAACTCGACTAGATCTATAACAAGTCAGGTCGACAAATTCCAACTAGATCAGACAAGATCTTATAGATTGAAGAGAAAATTACAGCAATGCCTTTTTTAATTAGTTTATAACATCATCAACCACACTGCTAACTGCCAAACTAATGTGAAAGCCCCTAATAAGATTCTCGTAGCAATATACCAGTTATTGTATAATGTACCTGCAGTATATTTTTTCAAGCATACTTGTTTTACATGTCTTTGAAGTGAAACTAGTGCACAAGTATATCTGTGCATGATGCAATTGCATCATCTTCATGTATTGTAGCAGTTTGTAATGTAGCCTATTTTTTTTTAGAATATGATATGAACACAACATGATATGGTTAGGGTGACTCAAACACGATATGGTTATTTTGACCTGTGTCTATTTTGTCCTTGTCAATGTCCGAGATCATGTCCAGACACATACACGGCCCCAATTCCAGGGAAAAGTAGAAAGGCAACTAGGCCATGTCAATAAAGATGGAAAGTAATTTTCAAGAAAGGTCTAGTCTAGATGCCCAGAAAGCAATACAAATCATGCAAAATAAATGGAAAATCACTTCATTGCTCTGAGTATCATGTATTTGAGTCGAGATGCCAACCATTTCAGCTCTCTACACAAGAAAGTAGTAAGCATCATGCCAAAAGAAGTGGGAAGTAACTTCATTTGCTTTGAGTAGCAGTATCAACTAGAACATGTTTGGTCTTCCTACTTGGTACTTACTATAAAGGAAAAGGTTAAAAAAAAAGATAAAGGAGAAATGAGAGACTAGTTACCACTTGAGATTTTACAAATAGTTATTCTACAATACAAACTAGTCTAGGACCTTTAGAAATGACTTCCCAACATCATGTACACTCTAAATTTCCTAGTTCCAACCAACCAAAGACGCCCTAAACTAAAGAGACATATGGGTCAAAGCAAATTGATTTAAAAGGGGTCACATCAATTGCACATACAATTTAAATTTAATAACCAAAAGAGAATGCTACCATTAATAAGGTAAAGTTAACCGAAGGTAAATTATTCCTTAGATTGATAATTTGAAAAGAATGTACAAGGCATGTTGTAGCAATTAAATACCCGAAACATCTTCCCTCCCACGCAACCTCTGCAGAACCTTTTTCGCCTCTGCCATTCGCCCTTTACTTACAAGCCACCTTGGGGATTCAGGCAAAAAGAATACTGTCAGAGCAAAAAATATGAGGGAAGGAATAGAGAGAACTCCTAGCATCAATCTCCAGTTTGGCTGCTCCATTAACGACATAGAGAAGACCATACAGTACGATAAAAACATTCCTCCAGAACCACTGAATTGAGGAAGTGTGTTCAGCGATCCCCTTATATCCGCCGGGGCTGTCTCCGAAATATAAACAGGAACCAAAGTGACAGCCAATCCAATCCCAAACCCATCAATAAGTCTTGCCAAGAGTAGCATATAGACATTAGGCGCCCATAACATCAGAAGACCACTGAGAAAGTAGAGGACAGATCCTATTATTAGCATAGGTCTTCTACCAACCATATCTGATACAGCTCCAGAGAATGTTGTGATAATTGTTGCTCCAATTAGTGACATAGCGACTATTAGCCCCTCGATAGTAGGCTCACTCTCCAATTTAAATTCTCTCTTTATGTAAAGGACAGCACCTGAAAACAAATATATAAATATTTATCAATAATTTCGAGTTTCTTTGTTTTCTAGATGTATATTAGCAAGACATGAAACATTGTCATTGCTAAGGAGCAAGGACCCTTCATGAGTACAATGATTAAACAAATTCGCTAATAAGAAATCATGTTTCCTGATTCTTCGAGTTTATGTTCATCATATGTCTACACATCAACAAGGCATGAATTTTTTTTTAAAAAAAGGTTACCATGATTGCAAACTGAAATTTTCACATTTGATGGTTTTAATGGTAATGTACAATATTGTTCAGTACATCATAATCATTGGGGTCATTTATTCCAAAAAAAAAAAAATGAGCGGTTGTCAACCTATCGTCAACCATCTATATCAGGGTGTCAAATTTAACCTAGATATCACGATGACGGAGTCATATGCCATAAAACCAAGATGGCCATTCGGCCGGTAAGTAGAACTACTTTCTAACTATGCAATTGAAGCTTGTGCAACAAAAGCACCCTCCAAGTTCCTCTAGACTATAAAGAGTCTAAAGACTGTTTGCGAGAAAAAGTTTATACGAAACTTTTGTGTTACAAACTGTTGAAAAGAAAGAAAAGTACAAAAAGATCATAAACAGGAATCTAAGTATAATTGATTATGGGAAAGTATAGCTGTAGAGATCTGATCTGCGGACGATCACTTCACTCCTTGGACCACTCGACGATGAAAAAATGTACACGACGACAGAGAACTGCACACGAAGACGAAGAAATGTAGGGATTGTTCTAGCCCCTTTCTCTCTATCTGTTTGTATGTGCCCCTCTGTGTGTGTATTCCCTATGTAGTCGCTGCATGTGTGTTTTTTTATAGAGTTTAGGAGCGGTTACGAGAGTGTGCACGCACTATGGACAGTCAACACTGTTTTACCATTTGCGCGTACTTTTGGTGGATTAACACCCCACGTTCTGCATGAGTGGGTGCACAACTTGTTGCATGATTGACACGTAGCTTCCTATACGAGAAAAACATAGGTCGTGGAGGACAGTTATTTGTACACCTTTCACGAGAAGTACGGCATATAAGACATATTCGTAACTGTTCACTGTCGGTTAGGATAGTATGCGCACTTTAGAAGTCGTCTGGAGACTGGCACATTTTTAGTAAGATTGGCACTACGGCGCATGTTTGAGGGAGTTGGCACTATGGCGCATTTTTTAGGGAGTTGGCACTGAAGCACACTTTTGAAGGAATGGCACTACAGCACACTTTTGAAGAAAATGGCACTGCGGCGCACTTTTGAAGAGATTGGCACTGCGGCGCACTTTGGAAGAGAAATAGCACCGTGGCGCACTTTTGAAGAGATTAGCACTGCGGCACACTTTTGAAGAAATGACACTACGACACTTTTGAAGACAATGGCACTACGCCGCACTTTTGAAGAGAATGGCACTACGGTGCACTTTTGAAGAGAATGACACTGCAGTTGGGTCGCTAAACGACAACCTGGATCTGCGTGCCATAGCTCCGCTGTAATAATGACCTCTGACTATTCGGTTTCTGTCTCTGTCAGTCTACTGCATTAAATGTTGAGAGAGAGAAGATCGTTTGTGCGTCATCTTTCGTAACATTAAGAAAATGCGCCACTTTTCTACTCTCTGAATAGTACGTCATCCTCTTTAAATTAAGGGAGAGTGCGTCAAAGTAAGAAAATGTGCGTCTTTCTTCTGGAACAAGTAGAAAGTGCGTCATTCTTCTACTTGTTTGATTTATTTGTAGAAAACTGCGTCATCTATCTGAGGCACTTTTTTATGCTTCTACAAGACCCCCTTCAAAGTTTTTGAATTCGTTCAGATGAATTCAAAATTACTTTGAATTAGAAGCATAAAAGTTGTTGAGATATTTTGTGCGCGCACTCAGGACAAATTCCTAACGGATTTGCTGACGTGGCTGACATGCACGTATCTTTGGCTTATTTTTTTGGTTTTGACGCGGTCTTTGAGGAGATGCAGAAGACTTTTCCGAAGATACAGACAGCTTTTTAGGAACAATTTTCGAGAGCTATGTCACACTTGGCATGTCTTCTCTTACAAATAGGAGCAAAACTTTACCAAGCATTCCAAGACTTATCTCTTTCTTGCTTTGAGACTTAAGCATGTCCACTGTTAAGTGCGAGTCTATGAAGATGGCCGTAGCAGTATGGCTCCATCAGCTTTGTTGTCTGCCAGAAGACGCAAGAGGAGACGCTTCTCAATGATGCGTGGGAGGCTCGTCTGGAGATCGTTGCCGCTGAGCTCTTTGTGTGATAGAGCATGGAAGGATATCATAGGCTTTGTCGTTCGTGTTGAACAAACGAATTACCTAGAAGACTGTTCTTTGTCTTCAAACCCAGCTCGCTGGAATCACTCTCTTAATATGGCCCATGTGCTGATTACAGGGTTGGGATTAGAATCCCAACCGGGGCTTCTAGCGGTGGCGCTGGATGGCGATAACGGAACAGCTTCTGTTCGACTCACAATGTCCTCCATCGAGTCCGACAGAAATGGGGTCGTGCTAATTTAAACAGGCCCAGTCATGTATAGCATCCTCGCCCACGACATGGATTTCTTTTCCATGTACTGTGGTTTGCACTGAGGAACCTATTTCTTCTGCGCCTCGGTTCATCTGCATCGGGAGCAGACGGCACGCAAAGATGGGGATAGCTCTGTGATAGATCCCCATCATATGAAAATCCAGATGTAATAGATTTCTATATGTATAATCATGATTTTTTAGAATGAAAATCTAGCTGTGATAGATCTCCATCATATGTAATCATGATTATGCATCAATAAAATTTTAGTTTTGACTTCATTGTGTTGTATGCGTATTGTTGACTGAAGCCTTTGGTCGAAGTGCGCCAGAAAAGACTGAATATGTTGACTTTTTCTTGCCATCCCATTGATACGCGCATAAATGTATTTTTTAGAGAAAACTGGATTTTATGCGCACTGTGTGGTTTGTCGCGCGCATTCTTGCAACTTTTCTAGTCATGCGTACTATGCAACATTTTCTGTCAATCAGACAAATGTGCGCACAAGGCCCTGCGGATCTTTCACCTTTCACCAGCACAATGGATTGAATCCTTAGTAATACTTTCAGATCGAGACTCATTGAATATATATATGCTCAGAGGTATTATGGACATGGCAGAATAACTTTATGGAAGAATTTGGTAGATGTATCGTCCAAGGCATACTCATGCTGAGTACAAATGATAAAATTTAAAGGATGCAATACTATCAGAAGTGATGTGGACGTGATAGTTCACTAGTTTACTCCACCGGTGAAGAGAAGAAAGAGTAGTTTAAGGACGAACTATTATCTTCTCTTTAGGGAATAATAAATGAAATATGATTCAGAGATAATATGGACATGAATCATGTTACACTTATTGACTGATGAATAAACATGTGAGATTATTCCCAATCCAACTGGGGATCAGGAATAGGATATCCTTAAAATAACTGGACTTTAATAATATAACATTTTGGTTGGAGAGAATTGTTTAGATGATCTCAACGAGAGTGTTCCGTTGGATCTGAGTATTGTCCCGCTGGGAAACTTTGAGGACCCATTACCCATGTCTTATTCAAAAAATGAATATAGGTAATAGTTCGAGAGGCCGTGTAGGCTATGAGTTGTGGGGATTAAACAAAATGTATCTGATGTACATCTTATTTTAATCTGTTGGAGATGGAGAAGAATATGTCGTGCTTAGACATAAAAATTCTTAAAGAATTTGCTTTGATAGGCATCATTATCAAATCTCCAATGACTTTATCATCTGGGGCAGTTGACACCATATTTACAGAGAAAGCTTGTTTGTATACGTCACCGATGCTTTCGTCAGAATCCCACAATGATGAGTCAGAGGAATAAGAATGTGTCTCTTCTTTTGATTCTGAACTTTCAGGACTTATTGGTGGTATAACATATCCCAAACCACGACCAGTCCGTTGGTAGTATGTTTCCAGCTTGCCTTTAGAAAAAATGTCACGTATAGGAGTCCGTCTGCCTTTTCCATAATTTAGTTTCAAGCCAGATTTTATGTTGTAGCCCATCCCTTGTATGATATTCTAGGTTGGTTGACTGTAATGATACGGTTGTATCTTTCCCATATCCTCGTCAGAACAATTAGTCTGCGCAACTCTTTTGTTTCTAGCTTTGCCAAAAATTATCTGACGTTGCTTGTCCTGTCTCGCTGGGACTATGAAGTATGCCTCCTCATATGGTTCATATGACGAACCATATTAGAATGAAGATGCCACGGGTATGGAGAGAGATTCGTAGAGGTGAAGAGCCTCTAAGAATTTTTCAGCAAAGGGTTCCACAACAATGTAGTGCGAAGTAAAGTCTTCTTTATTCATGAAATATAAGATTTTTTTCATCTTCCACATAGTCGGCAAAATCTTCATCCTTGAAAGGAGGCTTGGCAAGATTGATGACTAGGGGTTGATTCACTGATGTTGATTGCTTGTTACGACGAAGGTTGATAACAAGTGACTCATTCCCCAGTGTTGGTTGTTCATTGCATCGAAGGTTGATGACCAATGGAGATAACTTGTGCAGGTCAATGCCGAGAGACTTCGAAGGAGTTGGACGAGTAGTACGTCCTTCGACTCTGATTATCAGAGGCTCTACTTTTGGAGTGTTTTCAGCTTCATCACTAGCTTGATTAGATTCCTCTTTCATATACTTCGGTGTATAGAGTGCGGAGTCAGCGAAATAGGCTTCGACACCTTTGAAAGGGTTGAGGTTAGCTACCTCTATTTTGACCTCTCCTCTACTGTTCACATACTTGAAGCATTGATGTAGGGTGGAGGGTACAATTTTATGCTCGTGTATCCATGGTCGCCCCAGCAAAACGTTGTAGGATACGTCAGAGTCAATCACATAGCATGTGACTTCAGTACGTAGATCGCCTATCTGAATTTTTAGACGTATCTTTCCCAGTGATTTACTTCTTCCAGCATTGAAGCCTAGAATGGTAGTACTGGTGGTAGACAAGTTGTGCATCGGTATCTTCAATCCTCTTATTAGACTTTTAGGAATGATGCTGAGTAAAGAACCAGGGACGATGTGAATCCGGTTCACCTTAATAGATTCGATGTAACCGGTATAATACAGAGGCATGGCATGCTGATTATTTTGAGTAGCATGTCATCTTGCGTGAAGGTGATGTTAGGAATCTTCTCGATCACGATGTGGCATTGAGGACATCATCAAGGGTCTTAAGTTGAGCTAAGCATGAGTATGCATGTATCAGAGCTTTGCTCAAAGCTTCACGAGTCCCCTTCGACAAACGAAACAACTCGAACATGGAGAGTCGGGCTGGGGTATTGGCTATTTGTGCCAATATGTCGAAATTGTAGGACTTTTCAAGTCCTTGGGGTATATTCTTCTTCAGAGATTTGTCGAAGCGTACTTCCTTTTGCTTTCCTTTCTGTGTCGCAGTAGGCTTCGAAGGACCAGGTTCGGTTGTGACCGGAGCAGCAGGAGTTGGCGAAGTAGGAAGAGTTTCAGGAATATCTTCCGGGACAGATTCATAAGTTTTATGATAATCTTTGCCGGACCCGGTACCAGTTATGGCTTTTTCTTCGGACATCGGAGAAAACAGTACCATGTTACGGGACGAGTTTCTTTTTATCATGCTCCTTTTTGGAGCGAGTCTGGGGGCTGGTCTCGTCGTATCCCAATGCACTTCGGGATTTATTGGACTGTCCTCGGAGTTGTAGAGGAATACGTCGTCCCTTGCCAAAGTTCAAACCTTCAGCTTTCTGAAAATCATACCCCATATTTTGTATCAAGCGTACAGATTGTTGGCTGCATCGATGAAATTGGAGGCGATCCTCCTCAAACACCTGAGTCTAGGTCGATGCTCTAATGGTTGCAGAAGGAGGAGAAATTTGTGTATGAACACCTTCATAAGCACTGAAGATTTGTTGTGCCCTATATAGCGGAACACGGCCAATCATGGACCATTGCCGGTGAGTCAAGCGAAGCTTGCGAGTAAAGCTTGGTAGGGTAATGTTCAAATTTTGAAGTCTAATATCGAGATATACATCTTCTTGATGTTGGTCCTGATCTCTGTCTAAATGAGGATCCGAATAAATCATATTGCATTATTTATACTTCTTTTCCTTCTTAGATTTTGAATTGGAAGATGCTGCTCCCTGGTCCCAATCTGACAGCAGGTCGGGATGAATCCACATAATCTCGTCATGATCTGTGGTAAGAGGCACAAATTTCTCTGTTAGACTTCTAGGCGGCGGAAGATTTACCACTTCCATCGTAGCTCGAGGTATTGGAACGACGCCGTTCGGGACTTCTTGTGTTGGAAAGTCGCCGAATTGAAGAGACACCATATTGACAACGACTATCTTCTCTTCGTTGTGAAAGGTGATAGCTTAGCATCTATCAACTGTTGTATCTTCCTTTTTAAGACATAACAAGCCTTGGTAGGGTAATATATATATCGGTGGTACAAGCAGTACTTCGGGTTGTCTGTTTTACCAGCCTTATTTGGCCGCTTAATATCAGGCAACTGCAACTTGTTGCTTTTTATCAAGCATTCGAAAATGCTGGGAATATCGCTCTCGTCAAAGGAATATTCCCTAGGCCTGGAAGACTCTGTAGGATTTTGTGTTGGAGGAGAGGTGGGTCGCTTTGACAGATTTATAGCCAAGGCCTCCTTTCCTTTGTTGTTAAGATTATTCGCACTATTGGAAGGACGCTTCCCTTCCGCATTGGTCATTTGTATCCCCAAATTGTGTCATTTTCGCATTGCCTTCAGCAGCTTTGGCCCCGACGATGAACACCGTCCAGTCTTGAAATTGAGCTGGACATATCCAGAGCCCTACTATAGACAGTAGATTCTTTTTGCAGGTATCAATGAATGCAGAGTTTGGAATACCGGAGGATAACTTCAGAGTTGCCTGCCTGAAACGCTCAACGAATTAACGAGCAGATTCCTTCTCCTTCTGTTTGATATCGATGAGTGAAGACATCGTCATATCCATGTCTCCCTCGTAGAATCGTGAGAAGAAAATACTTCATGTCATCAAATGAGGATATGCAGTTATTAGGTAAATTGTGATACCAATTGTAGGCTATGTCGGCTAACATCCCACGAATAATCTGGTAAGTAGAGCATCATCTTTCTGCAGATGAGCCGTCATCATATTAAAGTAATTGATATATTGGCTCGGTGATATCCTGCCTTCAAACAAGACTATCGATTGAGGTTTGTATTTAGGAGAAAACGGAACATTATCCTAATGCGGAGGATAAGGATTTTCACCCCAGCTTGCGAAGTTGGTCTTTGTTCTTTAAAATATTGACCTGTGCACGCAACTCTCGGATAGCTTCAAGAGGATCTTCTGGTCGGAGTGGTGCGACTGACTAATAGGATCCTGGTTGAACAGGAATCATCACCGACGGAGATCCACCCCCAATGTTGAGAGGATTAAGAGTTTGTGTTACTGACTCTTGGTTTATGACCTCTTCTGGATTTGTGTTATCCTGCAGATGCGTTGTTCCAGGAGTAGGCTGCGTAGGTACGAATGAAACCACTTGGACGGATGCTGGTGTAGCAGAATGTTGGGTTGTCATCATTTGATGCATATTTTGCATCATTGTGTGCATGTCCTTGAGAGTGGCCTCTAATGAGTTGAGGCGTTGTTCGGTGGCTTCTGATGGAGAAGCTTCTTATTCATCACCGATGGCGTAAATGCTAACATCCCTGTGTACGACAGAGAAATTTGGTAGAAAGAACCGTGTAGTTGGAGTATACACTGTCAGTTTCAGAATCAGGGGGATTGCTACCCCTTGCCTCGGATTCTGAGTTATGGGGATTCTCGTGACGAACGAGCTCCCGTCTTCGAGAACGAGTATTTTGATATACTCCTTCTAAGGAGTCGACGAGTTGGTCAAATCTCCTCTGGCTGGGTGTTCTTGAAGAACTTCATCTTGATTGTCTCCTACCACGGGAAGATGCGAAGACATATATGCTGAAGCAAAGAGCGGTTCGTCATCGTGCTCCTGGTTGTCAACTTGCTTTGCATGTTGAGGCTTAGGAGACATAGTGTAAGTCAATTGGTCAAACACAGACCGTTTTGCTGATGCACAGCAATATTCGATTACATCTCTATGACAATTGCAACGATGTTCATTAGAAAACACTGTTGTAATGTCAGAAGGGTCCCTCTTTACATTTTTATACAATAAGCACACGTAAATCAAAAGAGGGAAGAAAAGAGGAGGAAGAGAGAAGACTCTACTTCTACATGAGACATATTGAATCTTCTGTGCACATTTTTGGTCTCTTGTGTATAGAGTGATGTGCTGGCTTGATTGGCAAGTGATTCGTCATATCTCGAGTTTTTGCTCTTCAGGGAGGAAAGGAAGTTGTCTCTAACAGTCTTCTTGTGCACACCCACACAATCATCATGTTGTGTAGAGATTGCTCCTGTTTTGCGCACATTCTGTGGCACAGACAAAGTTGACGCAGTTTGTCTACACGCATTTAATTTTGCACGGAGGTCTTAACCTGGCACACGAGTGGCGCATAATTTTTCCTCCATTGTGCGCGTAATCAAGATGTTAGGAGAATGATTCTCCCTAACCAACACTCCATTTGTACGCTGGTTGGTTTGGACAGCAGTGTCCATGCCTTGCTTGCGTCGCATATTACAACGAATATGCGCGGGCTAAGGAGCTTGGATGTGGATCACCCTTTGCTCGAAATTGTACGAGTTGCGCGAATTGTATCCCTTGTTTAACGCAAAGGATTGAGAAGCTTGGGTGTGGATCACCATTTGCTTGAAATTGCACGAGTTGTGCGAATTGTATCCCTTGTATAACGCAAGGTAATTGTCCACCAAGTCATTGATCTGAACATAATTGACAAGAGAACTCTCGTCAATCAGAATGCTCTCTCCCTTGTTGGCAGCAACTTCGGAATATGCATTACGAGGTTCAGGCACCCACACTTTGCGAGTTTTTCTCGACTTGAGTTCAGATGAGGGGTGAGCACTACCCCCAGAATGGAGCATTTCTTCATATGCATGTTGGTCGAAGTTCATGACCAAGGTCTTCTGCGTCGAGCCGACCGAAGCAGTGTCGAGTTGAGCTATCACCTTCTCGTCAGAGGAGAAGGAAGTCCCCAGCAGAGTCGCCATCTTGTTTGCGAGAAAAGGTTTATACGAAACTTTTGTGTTACAAACTGTTAAAAAGAAAGAAAAGTACAAAAAGATCCTAAACAGAAATCTAAGTATAATTGATTCTGGAAAAGTATAGCTGTAGATATCTGATCTGCGAACGATCACTTTACTCCTTGGACCACTCGACGATGAAGAAATGCACACGACGACAGAGAAATGCACACGAAGACTAAGAAATGTATGGAATACTGCGAACAACTTGGAGAGTTGAACAATAAGAAAGCTCTCGCACAACGGCACGAGAAGCTTCTATTTCTCTCGTTCTGCTCTTGAATTTCAAAGACTTGAAAATTCTAGCCCCTTTCTCTCTATCTGTCTATATGTGCTCTTCTTTGTGTGTAATCTCCTCGCAGCCGCTGCCTATGTCCTCTATTTATAGAGTTTAGGAGCAGTTACGAGAGTGTGCGTGCACTATGGACAGTCAACATTGTTTTACCATTATGCTCGCACTTTTGGTGGATTAACACCCCACGTTCTACATGAGTGGGTGCACAACTTGCTGTCTGCTAGACACACAACTTCCTAAACGAGGAAAGCATAGGTCGTGGAGGGCAGTTATTTGTACACATTTCACGAGAAGTACCGCATGTAATCACGCATTTGTAACTGCTCATTGTCGGTTAGGATATTATGCGTACTTTAGAAGTCGTCTGGAGACTGGTGTATTTTTAGTAAGATTGACATTATGGCGCATTTTTGAGGGAGTTGGCACCGCGGCGCATTTTTGAGAGAAGTGCACTGCGGCGCACTTTTGAAGAAAATGGCACTGCGGCGCACTTTGGAAGAGATTGGCACTGTGAGCACTTTTGAAGAAAATGACACTGCAACACACTTTTGAAGAAAATGGCACTGCGACGCACTTTTGAAAAGATTGGCACTACGACGCACTTTTGAAGAGAATGGCACTGTGGTTGGGTCGCTAAACAACAACCTGGGTCTGCGCGCCGTAGCTTCGTTGTAATGATGACCTCTGACTCTTCGGTTTCTGCATCTGTCAGCTGTCAGTCTGTTGTATTAAATGTTGAGAGAGAGAAGATCGTTTGTGTGCCATCTTTCGTAACATTAAGAAAGTGCGCCGCTTTTCTACTCTCTGAATAATGCGCTATCCTCTAAAATTAATGGAAAGTGTGCCAAAGTAAGAAAATGCGCGTCTTTCTTCTGGAACAAGAAGAAAGTGCGACATTCTTCTACTTGTTGAACTTATTTGTAGAAAACTGTGCCATATATCTGAGGCACACTTTTTATGCTTCTACAAAGACAAATGGAAAAAATGATATAATTGATCAACGTTCTCGATGGAACTACTTTCATCACTAAGACACATGAAGCCAAAAAGTGCGAACACGACCGACAAGCCAAGTCTACATCAACAAGCCATGAATCAAGAATTACAATGCTTGCAAAATCAAACTAATCAAACTTTCTTCCACATTTGATAAAATTTAATGACATAAACGTACATTAATGCTTGCTACATAGAACCACTATTAGTAGAGAAATACCTGCAATGGTAGCATTGTCCCATCCTTGCAACAAATTACCAATCGAAGCAGCAATTGCGATAAGTACCGCTCCGTTCATCGTTCCCGCAAGAAACCGATCAACTCAGCAAAGATTTAAAGAACCTGCAACATAATATTACATTAGCTTACATATATAAACGATTGAGCCAATCCACCAACTAAGTCAGCAACAAGATCTGGAAAAATCTATCATTGTTCAGTCAAAAATTTACTGATAACCTATGAATCTAACCTTGATCTACACCTAATTAAAGAAACAAAAACCCTAGCATCAAAAATTTACATTGGAACACTAAAACTGAGCCATAGTGAAGAAAACTAGAGAGACGCCAACTTTAGCTACAAGAAGTGAAACCCATGATAGAGAAAATCAAATGGAAGCAACCAACAAACACCAAACAAAAAAGACGCCAACTTTAACTGAGCAAGATCAATGATCACAAAAAATAAAAGCATGACCCATCAAATAAACATCAAATCGAAGCAAACCAACATAAAAAATTTGAGAAACACACTAACTTTAGCTACAAGAATCGAAACCCATGACACAGAAAAACTCAAATTATCAAAATTAAGCACGACCCATCAAAGAAAAAATCAAATCGAACGCAAACCAACAAAGAAAATTTGAGAAAGACGCCAACTTTAGTTAGAAGAAGCAAAACCCATGATTAAAAAAAAAAAAAAATTTGCAAACTTAAGCATGACCCATCAAAGAAAACATCGAACCGAATAAAACTCATCAAGAATTCCTTACCAATATGGTAAAAGAATGCAATGGTGCAAAGGCCAAGAAGAAGAAGAAGATCTGGCCCTTTTTGAATAAGGGGTTCACAACAGTAGAGACAAAGAAGAGAAGAAGTACAAAAACCAATAATAGAAAAAAAAAATCAAGAATTACTGGGACGGACACTTGTACGAACACTAGAGTAGTATTGCTCTCGAGAGTCCCACCTTTCCTTTCTCTCCTCTGAAAGAGAGAGAGAGAGAGAGAGAGAGGAGATCTACAGAAGAAGCATAAAGAAATGGACAAGCACTAGCTGTTCACAGTGGAAGAAACAAAAGAAGAAAAAGGTGATTTTTATTTATTTATTTTATTTAGAGGAAGTAGACGGAAGGAAGGAAGGAAGGAAGAGCACACGAGGCCAAGGGAGAGAGAGGGGTTGGATTATATATATGGGGTGGGTATGGAGGAGAAGAGAGTTGGATACCTCAACCTCAAATAATGTGGATTGGAACTGAGGAATATTCCATCAATTTTACTTTTCCATGTAAGTGGTTTCTAATATAGACAAATCATAAGGGCCCTAGAGAGAATAGAACACAAATACACCTGAGTTTTTTTGTTTTTTTTTTTGGATTGTCAAAAATTTCATCTGGGGTAACATGTATCAAAATTTAAGTTTTTCCTATTTCTTTCCAATTTTTTTTTTTCTCTTTCGATCCTAATTTTAAGTTTATGCTTCGTCAATGAATATTTTTATGAAATTTTAAATCCAATTTTAGGTGTTTCGAACTTCGAATTTTTATGCTTCGTCAACGGAATTGTCAAAATCCTAATTTTAGGTTTATGATTCGTCAAATGAGTGTTTTTATGAAATTTGAACTGGGTTTCAAACTTCAGGTTCTTACGCACTCGTTGGAGATACACAGGACTGTCAAACTTTTGGCAGTACTCACTGTAATCAGGACAGTAAAAATTTTGACAGTCCTAAACATTTTTTTTACGGTCAAAATTTTGGCAATCCTAAATTATTGTAGGACCGCCAAAATTTCGGCAGTCCTGACAATCCTAATTCATTGTAGGACTACCAAAAACTTTACAGTCCTGAAAACATACTTCTTTGTCTTCGGGACTTTTAAAATTTTGGCGATCATGTGCATACCTAGAACTGTCATAAATAGTCCCAAACGTAACTATTTCAATTTTGATATTTTGACAGCTCTTCGTCGCCCAAATGTAACTATTTCAATTTTGAAGTTTCGAAACTCAGAGTTCGAAACTTCATAAATAGTCCCAAATTGGACTATCTACTGAGAAACTATGTAAAAAAACATAGATTAAGATTTAGAAATTTGAAAAGAACGAGGAAGACAAACAAATTTACATTTGGTACTTTAGTTTGTGTTGCCCCCTAATAATTTTTCAAGGACATTTTGGGTATTAAATATTTTAACATTTGTGTCTTCCTCTAGTAAACTTTATAGTGTCCTTAACATTTGTCCTTGTATAGGCTATTGATATCGGCACCACATATATTTTTAGGGGGCAGCACAGCACAGGATAGGAGAAGTATAGAATAGATCGATTTTTTTTGTTAGGGGGTTGTCATCAAAAGTGATTGGGGACAACATAATTTCTTTTTCTCTAATAAACATAATTTTTTTTTCTCTAATAGCCCTGCCCTTTTTTTCTCTTTATACTCTCTTCTCCACACTTCATCTTTCTCTTCCAACCCTAAGTGAAGATGAGACACACCAAGGCTCCTTACCACAATCTAGATCTTATATTTCTCTTCTTGTTATATGTTTTGAACATTTTGTTCTTCTTCCAATTCTATATTTTTTTATCTTAGTTTTTATGTTTATTTTTATGTATTTTTAACATCACTTAGTATATTTTAGGTTAATGATTCGTCAATGGATGTTTTGTCGAAATTTTGAACCCAAGTTTAGGATTCGAACCACATATTTCGATACAGTCACGTTTGAGATGACACATGACTGTCATAATTCTGGCAGTACTAACAATAGTTATGAGTGTTGAAATTTCGACAGTCCTGACTTAAGTGGGTGATACCCCTAACAATTTCAAAAGAATATATTTGTAGTGAAAAATTAATATTTTTAGTGCTATCCCCTAGAATATACGTGAAATAGAATGTAGACAACTAAAAATATACTAAATATACAAAAATAAGTATCATATTTCGTATTTGACACACATTGTAAGTATGGAAATGGAGGAAGTCGAGCTTTCCTTTTTTTTCTTGATTCGGAGTGATTTTTTATGATTTGGAGTTTATAAAAAATAGTGCGTCTTTACAGACTGCTGAACAGTCCGAAAAAGAAATCGATGCCACGTGTCGGACGCGAATTAGTCAATTTTTTTTTGCCTACTTTAGTGGGGGCTGAGATCATTCATTGTTTCGACCAATCACGTACTGACACATGGCACTGCGAATTTTTTTTCCTTACATACTGGTCTGATTTTTCCAATGAAAAAAAGTGGTCAATGTTCAACAATCAACATATAAAGTCAAAGAACTCATCATAGTCAATGAAAATCTTTTTTTTTTCACCATTTATATTTGTTTTAGCATTTAGTTTGTTATAGTGTCAATTAATACAATAAGTGAAAATTGAGGGTCGACTATGTAGACTAGTAACGTGCACGTGTATTGCACGTACGTAAAAAAAAAAAATTTAATACGAAATTATTATAAATATTGTCGTTCCTAGAAATCAAATTCAAACAAACAAGAAAAATATCTCACACCTTAACCACTTGAGTTAGAATTATTTAATTATAAATAAATAATATTAGGTAGTTAAATAATTAGTTATTGTTTAAAAAAATAGTTAGTGGGATATTTACAAACGGCTTAGACTGCTCAAATTTGAGCCGTCTCCAAACCTCATTATAAGAGTAGAGATTTACACTAAAGTTTAGGATTATTTACACTAAGCTCTCATGTATTTTATGTTTATTACACGGACTTCCTTTATTTTGAAAATAATTATACTAACCTACTCTATGTTTTATGTTTATTATACAAATATTTTCTATGTTTTATATTCTATGTAAAGAATTATTACACTAACTACTCTGACAAAATAAAACATAGGAGAGGTCAGTGTAATTTTTTTTTAAATAATGGAGGTATGTATAATAAGCATAAAATATCGGAGTGGTTAGTTTAAATAACCCTAAAGCTTATCAAAATCATCTGCAGTCCAATATTTTACAAAATATTATAAAGGGTTATTTATACTAACATTTTCTATATTTTATATTTATTACACGGATTTCTCTTGTTTTAAAAATAATTAAACAAATCATTCCTATAATTTATATTTTATGTAAATGGTTATTATACTAATTATTCTTATTTTAAAAATAAAATATAAAGTATATAAAGATATGTGTAATTATTTTTCAAAAAAAAATCGTATAACAAACCTAAAATATATGGAAGATTATAATCTTATTATATATACTCCATGATGTGGATCTCCGACTCTCTACACTAAATAAATTTTGATTCTCTTTTTCATAGGACGCGTGAACCGTTGAAGGACGCGTCGTGGGGTCCACTTAGAATAGTAACAACAATGTGATTATTATATGTAAATACAAATAACTAAAGTAAAGATAGATGGGCTGTTTGGCCACATTAGCATCACCACAATCATATCAAATGTAAGAATTTCTCTCCATGAAAACATGACCACACACCAAACAGCAAATTTTAGCAAGGATTCAAGTGTCACATGTTCGATTATATATATATATATATATATATATATATATATATGTTGGTTTTGCTTTGCTTGCAAAAGCTCAAGTTCTTCTTCCTTTCTTTAGTCCCACATCGGATGGGCCAAAGCTCTCTTGTGTACATATATTAGCTTCTCTTCTTTGCTCTCTTAAGTTGTTGTGTGGGAAACCCCTTGGGCCACACGCGCGCGCCGCCGCCGCCGCCCGGTCCGATTCGGTTCGGTTCGGCGCGCGTAACGGGTGCGGGCGCCGAATGCCGATTCGATTTCCTCTTCGGGTTCGGACTGGGACCATAAAATTCTTTTTCATTTAATTTTCTGAACGTTAGAAAATTAATTTTTGAACGGTACAATTGTTTCTGAACCGTTATTGTGTCCAGGTTCATTATTTATTTCTCCTGTGTAACGGCTGAATTAATTCAGACCGTTACACATCAGTATTATATATTCGTCTGTGTTTCTTTGTAAACCATCAGAAAATTTCTTACTCCAAACCTCTGTCAACACTCTGTTCAGTCTTCATCGTCTCCAAGCTCTGGGCAGAGCTAAGTTCTGGTCATTCTCTCCAAGTCGTGTGCGGCGACGAGATACCGGTAGTGCGGGGGTTTTACCACTAGGAGTTTCGGGAACGTCTGTACACAGATCCCGAATCAACTCTTAGGGCAGCGCTTCGTGCACGACTTCCCCAGAGGCCGGTAACATCAATTTAAATTTATTTTTGTATTCTGAAATGTATCAATAAGAAAACGACAATATTTCTAACAATCTAAGAGTTGATTTTTTCTTAGAATTGATTTACTGTTAGTTTAAATTTACTACTGTTTCAATAGTTACTGTTACAATTTTGTATTGCTTCAATTGTTTCAATAGTTACTGTGAAAATTTACTATTGCTTCAATTGTTCAAATAGTTACTGTTGTTTTGTTCTACAAAGAAAGAAAAAAAAAATTCTCACTATTTGCTTAGAATAGATTTCTTAGAATTGATTTATCACTATTTGTTCAAATAGTTACTGTTGTTTTCATAGAATTGATTTCTCACTATTTGTTCAAATAGTTACTGTTGATTTTTCTTAGAATTGATTTACTAATAGTTACTGTGTAAGATAATTGACAGTTAATACAATTTGATTTTCACTATTAGCTTCTCACTATTTGCTTCTAATTGACAGTTAAGAATTTTTTTTTCTATCTATTTGTCGATTGTAATTTTTGATCACAAAAATTTCTTTCATTTGTAACATACAATTTGCTTCATTTTTAATCACTTAGTATTTTGAAAGCAATCTAGGACCAAAAGAAAATAGTTTAGTAAAAAGAAAATTGTAAATAAAATTTTTAAATCTAAAGTTTCAAAGTAGAGAGAAACTCGGACACAAGCCGAAAGGGTCCTTCTGTCAACCGGGTGTAAATAGCCCTACGCGACACGGTACTTAAGAGTCTTCGGACCGCCGCTAGCTGGGAACCGGCCCCTACAGCTAACCTGAGTTGATCAACACTTGAAAAACTAAAGATTTTAAGATTGTTTAGCAAAGACCACCTAAACTATTATCTTAGACATTGTTATTAAATAAATTTATATTTTTCAGACTGCAATCATGACTGGTAAGGAGGAATCCTCTACTGCAAAACCTGCTAAGTTTGATGGCTCATACTTTAAAAGATGGCAGAGTCAAATAAAATTTTGGCTCACGACCTTAGGACTTATTTCTGCCATTGATGGGTCCACACCATCACAAATGATTCTGATGATACTGAGTCTGACATAGGAGTGTCCACCTCCTCGAAACCAAAAACCCCTAAAGAGATAGACTTCCACTGCTTTCATAGAATTCTAAGCGCATTATCTGAATCCTTGTATGATATATTTTTTGAATACAAGAGCGCTAAAGAACTCTGGAAAGCCTTGGAAGATGAATACGGCTGTGATGATGCCGGAATAGAAATGTTTAATTCTTCAACCTTTAATAGGTATTTCATGGTAGATAACAAGCCAATGAATGACCAACTCCATGAATTCCAAGAATACCTTAGGCATATTCAAGCCAAAGGAACATCTTTCTCCAATGAGCATAAATTAGCATGCCTAATAGACAAGCTACCTCCCTCTTGGTCTGATATCTCTAAGGAACTTATCCATACACAAGGAGAACTTACCTACAATCAAGTCCTAAAGAAAATTAGAACTGAAGAACAAATTAGATTGAGGTCTAAGCCTAAGACTGAATCTAAAGCTAAGGTAAACCTTGTAGAAGGCCAAGGAAAACCCAAGTCTAATTTTCCTTATAAATCCAAAAAGAATTTCTTCAAGAAGAAGAAAAACTTTCAGCATCATCACCAAAACCAAAAACCTAGAAACTTCAGTCAGACTCAGGATCAAAAGAGATTTTATTTTGTGTGTGGTAAAACAAACCATATGGCCACCAACTGCTACCATAGGAAGAAGAAAGCTGTCCAGACCTCCTACAAAGGAAAGGGCTCAGTTAGACCAGAAGCGAACATGCTTCACAAAGGTTCTTCGAGTTCCTTCAGGTCTGTAAGCTTTCAACCCCTTATTAACCTCTCTTACCATTCTGATGATTGGTGGTTGGATTCTGGAGCTAATGTTCACGTTTCGTTTGATCGCTCCTATTTTTCAAACTATCAAGAATCAAGTGGAGGAGGTGTGACCCTAGGAGATGGCTCAACGACACAAATTATTGGAAGAGGAAAAGTTGACCGAATATGACATCAGGAAAAATCTTAACTCTTCATGATGTTCTTCATGTGCCGTCTGTCAGGAAAAACCTAGTTAGTGGATCCCTTCTTGTAGCCTAAGGATACAAAATTGTAATGGAGGCAAATAAAGTAGTTTTTTCTAAGCATGACTCTTTTATAGGAAAAGGCTTTGTAAAAGACGGTCTTTTCATTTTAAGTACAATGAATAAAATGTCTGATTGTTCTCTCATTGTCTCTAATATAGAATCTTTAAATGTTTGGGATGGCAGACTAGGTCATGTGAACCTAGGTTCTATTAAAAGAATGATGACCTTAGATCTTATTCCCAAGACTCCAATAGATGACAAACATAAATGTGAGATTTGTGTTCAAGCCAAACACACTAGATTACCTTTCAAATCTGTAGAAAGAAATTCTGACCTTCTAGAACTTATCCATAGTGATGTATGTGACTCAAATAGGATTTTGACCAGAGGCGGTAGAAAATACTTTGTTACGTTTATAGATGATTATTCAAAGTATTTTTATATCTACCTTCTCAAAACCAAAGACGAAGTTCTAGATAGATTTAAGGTCTACAAATCTGAAGCTGAGAATCAATTAGAAAGGAAGATTAAAATTCTTAGATCTGATCGTGGTGGAGAATATACCTCAAGCGAAATGATTAACTTCTGTGAAGAACATAGAATAATTCATGAGGTAACTGCTCCATATTCACCTCAGTCTAACGGAGTTGCTGAACGCAAGAACCGCACTCTGTTAGATATGGTGAATGCCATGCTTCTCAGCTCTGGTGCTCCTGATAACTTGTGGGGAGAAGCCCTTTTAACTACCTGTTACATTCTTAATAGGATTCCTAGTAAGACAAAAGATAAGACTCCCTATGAGCTGTGGAAAGGTAGAGCACCTAGGATTAATTACCTTAGAGTTTGGGGATGCCTTGCTAAAGTCGGAATTCCCGAACCTAAAAAGAGAAAGATTGGTCCCAAGACTGTAGACGCTATTTTCATAGGATATGCCTTAGACAGCTATGCCAATAGATTTCTAGTGACTCACTCAGAAGTTAATGAAATCTCTAACAATACCATTATAGAAGCAAGAGATGCAGTTTATTTTGAAAACATATTTCCTTTTAAGGATAGAAGTTCCATCTCTTCCTCCATACCATCTACTAGTTCTCATGTCCAAATACCTAGCTCTCAATCTGAACAAGACTTAGAACCAAGACGGAGTAAAAGGAATAGGATTGAGAAAAATTTAGGAGAAGGATTCTTCATCTTTTTGATAGAGGGTGATCCCTCAACTTATGAAGAAGCAATGTCGTCTCCTGATGCTCCCTTCTGGAAAGAAGCCATTAACAGTGAATACAACCCCATCATGGAGAATAACACTTGGTTTCTAACAGATCTACCTTTAGGCAATAAACCAATAGGTTGTAAGTGGATTTTCAAGAAAAAACTCAGAGCCGATGGTACTATAGAGAAATACAAAGCTAGACTAGTTGCTAAGGGTTTTACCCAGAAGAAAGGGTTAGATTATTTTGATACCTACTCTCCTGTAGCTAGGATCACATCCATTAGAACTCTCTTGGCCTTAGCATCCATTCATGATATGCTAATCTATCAAATGGATGTAAAGACAACATTCTTGAATAGAGATATAGAGGAAGAACTTTATATGGACCAACCTGAAGGTTTCATTGCTAAAGGTCAAGAAAAAAAAGTCTGCAGACTAGTAAAATCCCTCTATGGCTTGAAACAAGCTCCCAAACAATGGCACAATAAATTTGACAAAGTAATTTGTGAATATGGTTTCTTGTCAAATGAGTATGACAAATGTATATACTCTAAAGGTACATGTAAAAGTTGTGTCATTTTATGCTTGTATGTAGATGACATCCTTATCCTAGGTTCATCACTGGAATTGATAAATATTACAAAGAACTATTTATCTAGCCAGTTTGATATGAAAGACCTAGGAGAAGCCAACTTAATTTTAGGAATACAAGTGACCAAAGGAAAAGAGGGTTATACTCTATCTTTAGCACATTCAATTAAAAAAATGATAAAAAGATTTGAGTTATTTGATAAGAAACATGTTCTTACTCCTTATGACAGTAGTATTATACTGAAAAAGAATGAAGGATCACCTTTGGAACAATATAAATATCCACAGATGATAGGCTCCCTTATGTATATAACAAACAAGACAAGACCTGATATTGCATTTGCTATTGGGAGACTAAGCAGATATACCAGTAACCCAAATCAGTCACATTGGACTGCCTTGGATAGGGTATTTAGATATCTCAAGGGCACCCTAGATTACAAACTTCATTTTACTAGGCACCCTGATATCATAGAAGGTTATTCAGATACAAACTGGGTAACCGACTCACATGATATAAAATCTACTACTGGATATGTATTTACTCTAGGAGGAGCTGCAATCTCCTGGGGCTCTTGTAAGCAAACTATCATAGCTAGGAGTACAATGGACTCTGAAATGATAGCTTTAGATACAACTTGTAAAGAAGCTGAATGGCTTAAAAATCTTATTATGCATATACATGTTTCTCTTAGTCATGTTCCTGTAATTTCTATAAATTATGATAATAAATCTGTTATTGAACTACTAAAGCATGATTCTGTGAATGCTAAGATGAACAGGCACCTGCAGCTGCGCTTCAAGTCAATAAAAAGCCTACTAGGCAAATATGTGGTTCTTGACTATATAAAGTCAGAAAAGAATCTTGCAGATCACTTGACGAAGGGTCTGTCTAGGACTTTGATCCTAGAATCATCGAGGGGGATGGGGTTAAGCCCATAAGTTAGTCACCGGCAGTGGCAACCCAACCGAGTCCGACTGGAGATCCCAAGAAGCCGGTTCAATGGATAGAAACAAGCTGAACTTAGGTGACTTTATGGAACACTGACTCGAGATTAAAGTCTCATTAAAATAAAGCCCAAGCGGCTGTACATGTGTACAATGACTCCCCATCCCTATGGTGACAGTGTTCCTGTGTGATATGGTTAGGATGAGATTAAACTCTTAATAGGTCCAAGCTGTAATGCTGGGTTGATTCATATCACCAACCATTAAGGACTTACCTATATGAGAGATCGTGAAGGCCGTGACTATGGGACAGGGCGATCCCAGACAACTCTCATGAATGTGAAAAATGCGCATGGCCTTTTTTAAAAGCGTCACCCGATAGACCAAGGACCTCTAGCGTACTATGTGTGCTATTTTTCTAAATCTGGTTCAAGAAGTCTGATTCAAGGCATAGTCCATCAAGTACTTCTTCAAATTAAGGCAATAGTCACTACGTGAGATTCAAGGCTGTAGTCCATCTCATCTATGCATAGTATTTTACTGCCCAGATGCTCTCTCTCTCTCTATTTACTTCACTCTTATCTCTGTTTCGGAACTTGACCTTTGGGGGGGGATTGTTGGTTTTGCTTTGCTTGCAAAAGCTCAAGTTCCTCTTTCTTTCTTTAGTCCCACATCGGATGGGCCAAAGCTCTCTTGTGTACATATATTAGTTTCTCTTCTTTGATCTCTTAAGTTGTTGTGTGGGGAACCCCTTGGGCCACACGCGCGTTCCGCCGCCGCCGCCCGGCCCGGCTTGGCTCGGTTCGGCGTGCGTAACGGGTGCGGGTACGCATCCACATCTGCGGGCGCCGAATGCCGATTCGATTTCCTCTTCGGGTTCGGGCTGGGACCCTAAAATTCTTTTTGCTCCTCTTCTTTTTTATTTAATTTTCTGAACGTTAGAAAATTAATTTCTGAACGTTACAATTGTTTCTGAACCGTTATTGTGTCCAGGTTCATTATTTATTTCTCCTGTGTAACGGCTGAATTAATAGTAAATTAATTCAGACCGTTACACATCAGTATTATATATTCGTCTGTGTTTCTTTGTAAACCATCAGAAAATTTCTTACTCCAAACCTCTGTCAACACTCTGTTCAGTCTTCATCGTCTCCAAGCTCTGGGCAGAGCTAAGTTTTGGTCATTCTCTCCAAGTCGTGTGCGGCGACGAGATACCGGTAGTGCGGGGGTTTTACTACTAGGAGCTTCGGGAACATCTGCACACAGATCCCGAATCAACTCTTACGGTAGTGTTTCGTGCACGACTTCCCCAGAGGCCGGTAACATCAATTTAAATTTATTTTTGTATTCTGAAATTTATCAATAAGAAAACGATAATATTTCTAACAATATATATATATATATATATATATGGAAAAAAGGAATATGAGCCATAGACTCATATTCCTACATGAGCCAATACACTTATAGACCAATAAGAATTGAGTGTACTAGTGCACATGGGATATAGGAATCCATTTCTATTGGTCCACGTGTGCATGACTCATGTAGAAATATGAGCCTATGACTCATATCCATTTTTACCCTATATATATATATATATGAAAAAAATGGATATGAGTCATAGGCTCATATTTCTACATGAGCCAATGCACGTGTGGACCAATAAGAATAGAGTGTACTAGTACACATGGGTGCACATGGGATGCAGGAATCCATTCATATTGGTCCACATGTGCATGTCTTATATAAGAATATGAGCCTATGGCTCATATCCCGTTTACCATATATGTGTTTAATGTTCAAAATATTAAACACACACACACACACACACACACACACACACACACACACACACACACATATATATATATATATATATATATATATATATATATATATATATATATATATATATATATATACTAATAATTTTGTATCTAAAATAGAACTAGTATGTACCATAGGCATTTTTTAATACAAAATAAATATTTTGTAGTGGTTATTATGTTAGACTTGTACACCAGAGGTCCTGTGTTCAAGTCTTGGCCGCCATTTTTTTTTTAATTTTTTTACATTATATATTAGCCCCATTTTGAAAGTTCGTCTAGGGCCCCCATTTTGAAAGTTTGTTTAGGACCCCTATGATCTCAGGATCGGCCCTAGTTTTGAAATATTTTCTAGTGGGCAATGTTCAAATCTCTCAACAAATATTTATTTTATCACAAGGTAGAATACCTTTGAAAGAGGCCTAGCTCGGACTTGGACGAAGTGGACGCTTTGTTGGCACACACTTTAAACTTCGCAAGTCCACATCAGATGCGCAATAAGCTCCGTTGAAGCTGCTTGGTAGTGCTGCATTTCGTGACAGCTCGACATGGTTATTCGCGATAGTCTTTTCTTCATATTGTTCAGCTTTAAAACTGTCTTATTAACATGGAGTTACTGCTAGTAATTGTCCTATTAAAAATAAAGTTAATTCTTGGTCTTCCGTCCACGTTGTTGGTTGACAGTTACCGCTAATCAGGGGATTGCTCCCTATATATTGTGTATTCTAGGCTTCCAGCAATTAGTGCACACAAGACAGAAGAAATGAGATTTATCTACAACAATCGAGTGCCTTTTTGTTTCGAGTGCCATTATTACAACGCGTCTGTGCTTATCTACGAAAAGAAGTGACAAAAAGTGTTCCATAAGTTCTTACAAACTAGCTGGTTCCTGATAGCGGATTGACGGAGATGGTCGAAATCTCGCATTCAGTAACGATGGTTTTGACCACCCAACAAGTTCCATTTTTTCTAGAGCTCTACTCTATTTTCAACAAAATTGTTGCTAACTTTCTAGAATTTCGATTACTTGTTTTTTTATGAGTTTTTATAAATGCACTGCAAAAGTTACTCAGGGCTACCCAAATTTTTTTATTTACAAGTTTATCACTCAAAAATTTACTCGGGACTGTCCATTTTTTTCTTTAGGCATGTCAAAATATTTGACAGTCCTACCAATATACTTGACTGTCAAAACTTTTGACAGTCCTTCCAACTGTCCTTTCAAAAAAAATTGACAGTCATACTCTATGTTATCTTTAGGACTGTCAAAATTTTTAATACTCCTTCCAATGGAGGGGACTGTCAAATTGGATCTGGGTACGGAACTTAGAGACGTGTTACCAGTCTCGTTGGCGATGATCTGGTGCTCGAACTCGGGATCGTTCTTGGCAAAAAAGGTGGTCGTTTTCTCTATGATCATGTGGATATCAGAGGGAGGGTAGATGATATTGATGGTCTTCGTGTGGGTCACCACCGCCAATGACGCGGGTAAAGGATCGGAAGGGGGATGGGAGAAGGGGACCTGGGAGGGCGAGAGGGGGAGGATGGGGGCGAACATGGTGGATTTGTAGGGCAAGGAGGGGTGATCTCTGACATCGTCGGTGGCGCTGGTCCGGCTTCGGCATGACAGTCGATGGGGTCGTTTCGGCATACGATGACGAGGTAGTGAAGGGCGACAGCCGACGACGAGGCGTAGGATTTAGGATCCGTCGCAGTGGACCAGGCGAAGGATTTCTTCTCCTCCACTCTCATATTTGGGTTTGGAGGAGATGGAAGGGAAGGTAGGCAATCCTAGTTGTTCGCCATTATAGTTGGTTTGGAAAACCTTCGTTTAATAACAAAAAAAAGAGTACAAAAAGATCCTAGACAGAAAATCTAAGTACAATATTCTTTATCTGAGTAGTGTGACCACTACCAAAATATGTCCAATTAGCACATTTTTAGCAACGTTTAATTATGACGTCGCTATATTTTACGAATTTAGCGATATCATATTCTAACGTCACAAGACGTCGCTTTTAGAGACTGTCCGTGGCAGTCAGCGACTACGAATAATATTACGGAATAAGATGTCGCAAGACGTCGCTATTTTTTTATTTTAGCGACGTGTATCGACGTTATTTTGCATATATTACTAAATAATATAAAATTAGCGACGTTTAGCTACGTTGCATTATGACGTCACTAACGTTTTTTAATATAGATTAACATATTTCATTTTTCTCCCATACTCTCCAAAAAAATTCCAAAACTTTGTTAACCCCCGCTCGATCGTGCACACCCCGCGACCCCCTTCGCCACAGCTCCGGAGCTCCAGTGCCGACCCCAGGCACCCCCTCTTCCTCCTCCACCGAGCTCCTCCTCCTCCTCTCCGGGCTAGCTCCTCCTCCGCCACCAAGTTCTCATCCTCCTCTCCGGACTCCTCCTCCTCCTCCACCGAGCTCATCATCCTCATCTCCGGACACCCCCTCCTCGGTCAACCCCGTCCTCTCCGGCCACCCTCCTTAGGAAAATCCTAACCCTAACTCGGACACACACACATATAGACACTAACCCTAACCCCAAATCGGGCACACACACACACACACACACGCGCGCGCGGATACACTAACACACGCGAACACACACACGCACGAACACACACACGCGGACACACTAACACATGTGTACACTAACCCTAATATGGACACGGACACACTAAGACACGCGGACATACACACACACGCGGACATACGCGGACACACACACACTAACACACGTAGACACTAACCCTAATACGGACATGGATAGACTAACACATGCGGACATACACACACGCAGACACACTAACACACGCGGACACTAACCCTAATATGGACACGGATACGGACATACAGACACATACACACTGAGATGGTGTTTTGTGTGAAATTGGATTGTTGGTTGTGTGTGGAACTCAGACACACACTAACACACGTGACGTTTAGCGTGTTCTTCTTAGTATGCAAAGTTATGTGTTGAGAGAGTTATGTACTAGTGTTGAGCATCAAGTGTTGGTGCCTAAGTATAAATGTTAGCAATGGATGAATGATATATCTTAGTATAGATATCATGGGTGCGATTGAGGGTTGTAGGCAATGTGATAGGGTAGGTTGCTAATATATGATACTTGGGTACTTGGTGTTGAGGTATCTTAATAGCTAGTAGCATATGTGGAAACTAATTATATAGTGATCACCTACGAACAAGCAAACTGGTGGGGGGTCAGCACTTTGGGAAAAGTACTGGTGAGTATAAAAGCAATGAACATAAGCAACACTCTCTAAAATCAACATAAGCATGTGATAAAATATTACATTACTAGTGATCTTACAACTTTTTACCTAGGTTCATTTCATGCAGCACAAGATTAGAGTCAGATTACTTCTTTCAAAAATATATCTTTAAAAATGGTTTGCACATTCAATACATTCAAGCATTCTATAGGGATAGTGTTCTATCTTGCAGTGCGCAGCATGTACCGTAAGCCATATTCATTAACTCTAGGGACAAATTTAGGTTCACTTAGCTTAGATAGAGAGATTAGGGTTAATTTAGAGCCAATTAGAATTTGATTACATTATTTTATATTTGTTGTGCAATATTTATATTACTTAGTGCACCTTATCATTTCTTCGATATTTAGAGCACTACACTGGCTATTACCCTCAAACAGATTCCATACACTTTTTCTAGACGTGACAGCCTACTATTCTGATCCTTGTGTAACTCACAAATACTATATCTTGTACTTTATTTTAGTCACACAAAAAATCGTTACAAACGTCCGTGCTTAAATTTAATTAATTCCAACTTTGCATTCTTTGTCCGTTCCAATCGAAATTGGAGACACAACATCAACCCGTTTTGTCCAACCCAAATTATGATTATTATTCTATTCTAAATCTATTACGTCCATGATGCTTGTGTTCCACCCAATTTTAACCCTATATATTTCCAATTAATTAAAGAACACCTTGTGCATAAATTTTTAATTAAATTAATGCAATGACCCAACCTCACCCAAAACTAGACCCAACTCCAACCCAAGCCCACACTCACACCCTCAAGACTCATACTAAATACCACACACCATTTTAGTGCATTACATCATACCAAATAAGGTATTTTCTTCATTCAATGCCAAAAATCTTCTTATTTGTGCAAATTCCCAATTTTCAAGGGCTCTTGTGCAATTTCTAAATTGCCAAGGACTTTTGTGCAAAAAGGAGGGTGAGATGTTCACCTCCCATTGGAGGAAACCCATGGAGGATTCTCCTCCATTCATTCGTTTAAGGCTAAATATAATGCATTTACATGCATTAATGTAGCCTACCATACATTAAATGCTTTCACACCTAAACCAACTCCCCTCCACTCCTATATAAACCACCTGACCCCTCCTTCCTCCTCCGACTTCACCACAGCCACCCCCACCTTCCTCCTCCTACTTCGACTTCATCTCCACCACCCCCTGCCGTTTTGGCCACCGCCACCAACAACTGCCCCCCGCCAGCAGCCACCACACACCATCCTCCTTCCCCAACTCCTCCTTCCCCACCCCGACCCCCGACTCCCCCCACCGTAGCCACCACCACCACAGTCCACCACCACCACCTGGGCCACCGTCCTAGCCATCTCCCACACCGTCCTTGCCACCTCCACCACCCCCTGGCCGCCACGGTCCAACATCACCATCAGCAACACCACCAGCACCACCATCACCAATATCACCTCCACCACCGACTACTCCTCCCCCGACTCCCCACACGCCACCACCACCGACCCTAACCACCCTCGACAACCGCCACCATTACCCCCGACCACCCACGACCCTTTTCCCGCCGTCAACCACCCACAACCACCGCCCCCGCAGCCGCCGGAGCCGCTGCCGCTGCTGCTGCTGCTGTGCACTGTGCACCGCCGGAGCTCCGTCCCCCCTCGCCGACGACGACCCCCCGGACACGATACAGGGCAGGTATATACCTGTATTTATATATATATATATATATGTGTGTGTGTGTGTGTGTGTGTGTGTGTGTGTGTGTGTGTGTGTGTGTGTGTATAATATATGTATTATGTATATATAAAAATAAAAATAATTATGTATAATTATGAGTATATATATATGTATTTTAAGTATATAAGAATATAAGAATATTATATGTATGTATATATATATATGTATTTATATATGTATTATGTACTACGTATATATGTATATTATGTATATATATATATGTATGTATATATATGTATGTATATATATATATATATATATATATATATATATATATATATATATATATATATATATATATATATATATATATATATATATATATATATATATATATATATATTATGCATATATTGTTTATATATTATACGTATTTATGCATATATGTATATGTATTTACTATATGTATATATGTATATATATACATACGTATTTAAATATTAATTATGTATTACGTATTTTTAAGTATTAATATTATTATATATATTTATAAAATTACCTTCTAATAATTTATGACACGTGTACGTCTTAGCGGCGTGCACACACGACACAATTAGTTGTCCAAGTAAGACCCCCTTGCGTCAAGTACAGCGTAGCGTTTCCTGTGCGTAATACTGTAGTGACTGATGATCATATTATATTATTATATTATATGTATAGGGTCGCTGGACCATTCAGGCGAGACTTCGGAAGCAGGTTATTGGCACTCACAGCCCGAGGACGCAGGCAAGTATACCTTGCCTGATTTACTGTTTAATTTAAATTATAAACTGTTGTATGATATCTTGTTGAAAAATACATATAACTGTGCGCGCCCGAGATTGACTCGGGTGCAGTCGACGAATACGTCGATGTGTAGTGTAATTGACTTAGACACTAGCAGGCTCACCTACCATTGCTGTCACGACCCGATTCCTTAGAATCGTTGGGGCGTCCCCCGAATCGTGATGCCGTGCGGGCCTAGGGTTGCGCCCGCACAAGAATAAAGTATTTTGCATAACGAGCACATATTCAGAGTACGCAGATAAATTGAAACACAGATTTGAAACATAGAAAAGTTCTCTTTATTGATAATGAACATCTATTACAAACTCTTGAACGAGTCAGCTAATATGCCGCACGGGCTAACAAAAGAGATGACTCAAAATGAGATAGCAGTCCTGTACATTACATCCCTTTACTAAACTTCAAAATGTATAGACCTCCAGGCTGGAGGACAGCTTTGCCACGGAGCTGCATTTGTGTATGAAGAGTTGCAGGCTCCTTTCTTCAAAATGCTTCAAAGGGGCGCAGTGAAGATGCGCCAACAGCTGGACTGGATCGGGAAGACGACTTCGGCTCCTCGCTCGGTTCGCCTTGGTGCGGAGAACCTGTTTCAACGAGGGTCAGCATGTCGAAACATACTGGTGAAGGCGAGCTAACCGAACTATACCAATTAACACGTTGTTTAATGAAGCATGCATATTTTGTGGGTTTCTATCTTGCCTTAGTTCATTTACAAGTAAGCAGCATATAGAATTTACTGAAATGAACGTGCCACCGTTCGGTGGATTTTACCTGTCCGTCTGAATGACCTGCACAATATTTACCATGCCTTTCCTGCCACGAAGACACAAGTTAGTATGCAACAGGTTTAAATATACACAGAGATCACTGGCTTAATGCCACAAAGGGACGATTTATAGTCTCGGGACAAGAATGATATGCAACGCAGGTGGCGAGCCCCGCTACATAGCATCCCGTCCATGACAAACGACTATACGAACTCTTTCGCCCGGATCGGATCGGCCCCAGTGCCCTGGCGGCCGTCCGCGGAAGCCAAAATACCTTGTGCACAAGTTGTCCGTGATCAAGCACATTTAGTTCGAATTATTTCACACGAATTTCAAACGAATATGGGCAAGGTCCATAGCACAAATGTTTTGCATAGTCTTACTGATCAGTCTATGCCGAATTAAAGTGTGTTACATATGCATAGCACAATTTATAGAAGAAATATGTATTCTAACTAAAATTGAAACATATGATGAACATTCCAAACGAATAAGCATGCAGTGTAAGTAATCGTTCCCAAGTTGAATGACAAGCAATACAAACCAAGTCTATTCCCTTTTTATCTTGGTATATTTTATTATTACTTGGTATCGTTTGATCGGGGCAAAGGAGAGTGCACGATTTTAGGGTGTGAAGCTTGGAAGCAGGGCTAGCTAATCGGGATGGTAGCCACTCACTTGGATTGTTGGAAGGGAGAAGGAAAGAGGCGCTTCACGACTCCGCTCGTAAGCCGCCTACTGCTCGTTCACCTGCACACGAACAGCTCGATTAATACTTCTTTCTCTCTTTCCAATCTCGGAATAGAAGTGCAAGTCAATGAACGAAAATAATAAAAACCATCGAAACCGTTCAAGGAAAACAAGCAAATCCCAAAACCAACTCAAAGCACGAAAGCAACAAGCGACATCGAAAACTGAGGCAATAAAAGATAGCAGCGCAGAGGTCCCTCCTGACTCTGCCGCTAAGTCGATCCCGGGGGCACGGTCCACTGAATATGGGAATCGATTCCGAAGAAACAAATTCATAACGAGGACGAGTTCTTAATTCAATCTATCCCGATCGAACGATACCGTCTTGTGTTTCTTAGCCGCGCTCCTCGAATAGGAGGAACGGGGCGCTACATCCTACCCAACCAATTGGAAGTTTTGTCCCAAAACTTAGGAATAGAACCAACCGTTAGGGATTATTTTGTTGCTGGCGGCGATCCGGGAGCGGACAGTTTCGAATCAGGTGTTCGTTTCCGCCACAGTTGTAACAAGACCCGTTCTTCAAGTAACAATTAACGATGGTGTGCCCCGGCCTGTGGCAGTGCTCACAACGTACTCCTGCATTTGTCTTATTCCGACCACCGTTGTTTTGTCGCTTTGCAGCGTTGTTTCCTCTCTCGTTGCCTTGGCGTTTGTGATTGTAGGTATGCACAGCGCCGGTGGAAACGTGAGGATACTGCGGTTCAAGGGATAGGGCGTGATTCATGACTTCACGCATTGTCCCGTACTGATTATTGACCACGTGCGCATGGATGGCAGGGCGCAGACCACCTTCAAACCTTCTAGCTCGACTCGCTGCATCAGGTAAATAAGCCCTAGCGAATTTGGAGAGTCGGTTGAATTCGGCGGAGTACTGCTTCACCGTCATACTATCCTGCCGCAGCTGCACGAACTCGTTTTCCATCTGACGTTGTACTGGAGGGGGTATAAACTCCTCTTCAAACGCGGCACGAAAAGTCGTCCACGAGACCGCCTTCTCTCCGTGATCAAATTGGAGAGATCGTCGATGCACGTTCTACCAATCGTGCGCATTGAGGCGGAGCTGAAGTTGCGCGCAGGCGACGCGCTTCTCTTCGGGGACCTCTAGCAGAGCAAAATGATCTTCAAGCTCGACTAGCCAATCTAGAGCTACCACTGGGTCCTCAGTCCCGTTGAATGGGGTATTGCAAACTTTCTTGAAGTGGCCCAAGTTGAAGGCAGTCACGACCCTCGGCCTTGGGATTTATGGCGTCTCTACTTCAAGCACGGGCTGTTCCACCGGAGTCGTTATTGTTGCGGGGGAATGGTTGGCAGCCAAAGTTTGAACGATCTGTTGCAGGGTATCTACCTGCTTCTGTTGGACTGAGAATCGGGTCTCTAAATTGCTTTCGAACTAGGCTTGGCGAGCATCATCTCTTTGTCGTTGCGATTCTAACATTTGCATTACCCGCTCAAGCGGATCGACTTGAGATATGTCGCGCTGGCTCTGAGGGCTTCCCGAAGTTCCTGAACTACTTTCTTGTGTTTCGTTCGGTACTTGCGCTACAGATTGCGCTGGTGTCATTCCTTCAAAAGAAGGTAAATTACATTAGAATCATAATGTATTATGGACTTATTGCATGAATGTATCTCATTTTGGCCTAGCGAGTTCAAGAGTTTGCACAGGAATTTGATCGTTAAAGGAACTTTTCCAGCACGAAGTCTAAGGAACTTGAATCTGTGCTCTGATACCATTATGTCACGACCCGATTCCTTAGAATCATTGGGGCGTCCCCCGAATCGTGATGCCGTACGGTCCTGGGGTTGCGCCTGCACAAAGCTAAACTATTTTGCATAATAAGCACATATTCAGAGTACGCAGATAAATTGAAACACAGATTTGAAACATGGAAAAGTTCTCTTTATTGATAATGAACATCTATTATAAACTCTTGAACGAGTCAGCTAATATGCCACACGGGCTTACAAAAGAGATGACTCAAAATGAGATAGCAGTCATGTACATTACATCCCTTTACTAAACTTCAAAATGTATAGACCTCCAGGCTGGAGGACAGCTTTGCCACGGAGCTGCATTTGTGTATGAAGAGTTGCAGGCTCCTTTCTTCAAAATGCTTCAAAGGGGCGCGGTGAAGATGCGCCAACAGCTGGACTGGATTGGGAAGACGACTTCGGCTCCTCGCTCGGTTCGCCTTGGTGCGGAGAACCTGTTTCAACGAGGGTCAGCATGTCGAAACATACTGGTGAAGGCGAGCTAACCGAACTATACCAATCAACACGTTGTTTAATAAAGCATGCATATTTTGTGGGTTTTTATCTTGCCTTAGTTCATTTACAAGTAAGCAGCATATAGAATTTACTGAAATGAACGTGCCACCATTCGGTGGATTTTACCTGTCCGTCTGAATGACTTGCACAATACTTACCCTGCCTTTCCTGCCACGCAGACACAAGTTAGTATGCAACAGGTTTAAATATACATAGGGATCACTGGCTTAATGCCACAAAGGGACGGTTTACAGTCTCGGGACAAGAATGATATACAACGCAGGTGGCGAGCCCCGCTACATAGCATCCCGTCCATGACAAACGACTATACGAACTCTTCCGCCCGGATCGGATTAGCCCCAGTGCCCTGGCGGCCGTCCGCGGAAGCCAAAATACCTTGTGCACAAGTTGTCCGTGATCAAGCACATTTAGTTCAAATTATTTCACACGAATTTCAAACGAATATGGGCAAGGTCCATAGCACAAATGTTTTGCATAGTCTTACTGATCAGTCTATGCCGAATTAAAGTGTGTTACATATGCATAGCACAATTTATAGAAGAAATATGTATTCTAACTAAAATTGAAACATATGATGAACATTCCAAACGAATAAGCATGCAGTGTAAGTAATCGTTCCCAAGTTGAATGACAAGCAATACAAACCAAGTCTATTCCCTTTTTATCTTGGTATATTTTATTATTACTTGGTATCGTTTGATCGGGGCAAAGGAGAGTGCACGATTTTAGGGTGTGAAGCTTGGAAGCAGGGCTAGCTAATCGGGATGGTAGCCACTCACTTGGATTGTTGGAAGGGAGAAGGAAAGAGGCGCTTCATGACTCCGCTCGTAAGCCGCCTACTGCTCGTTCACCTGCACACGAACAGCTCGATTAATACTTCTTTCTCTCTTTCCAATCTCGGAATAGAAGTGCAAGTCAATGAACGAAAACAATAAAAACCATCGAAACCGTTCAAGAAAAACAAAAAAATCCCAAAACCAACTCAAAGTAAGAAAGCAACAAGCGACATCGAAAACCGAGGCAATAAAAGATAGCAGCGCAGAGGTCCCTCCTGACTCTGTCGCTAAGTCGATCCCGGGGGCACGGTCCACTGAATATGGGAATCGATTCCGAAGAAACAAATCCATAACGAGGACAAGTTCTTAATTCAATCTATCCCGATCGAACGATACCGTCTTGTGTTTCTTAGCCGCGCTCCTCGAATAGGAGGAACGGGGCGCTACATCCTACCCAACCAATTGGAAGTTTCGTCCCAAAACTTAGGAATAGAACCAACCGTTAGGGATTATTTTGTTGCTGGCGGCGATCCGGGAGCGGACAGTTTCGAATCAGGTGTCCATTTCCGCCACAGTTGTAACAAGACCCGTTCTTCAAGTAACAATTAACGATGGTGTGCCCCAGCCTGTGGCAATGCTCACAACGCACTCCTGCATTTGTCTTATTCCGACCACCATTGTTTTGTCGCTTTGCAGCGTTGTTTCCTCTCTCGTTGCCTTGGCGTTTGTGATTGTAGGTATGCACAACGCCGGTGGAAACGTGAGGATACTGCGGTTCAAGGGATAGGGCGTGATTCATGACTTCACGCATTATCCCGTACTGATTATTGACCACGTGTGCATGGATGGCATGGCACAGACCACCTTCAAACCTTCTAGCTCGACTCGCTGCATCAGGTAAATAAGCCCTAGCGAATTTGGAGAGTCGGTTGAATTCGGCGGAGTACTGCTTCACCGTCATACTGCCCTGCCGCAGCTGCACGAACTCGTTTTCCATCTGACGTTGTACTGGAGGGGGTATAAACTCCTCTTCAAACGCGGCATGAAAAGTCGTCCACGAGACCGCCTCCTCTCTGTGATCAAATTGGAGAGATCGTCGATGCACGTTCCACCAATCGTGCGCGTTGAGGCGGAGCTGAAGTTGCGCGCAGGCGACGCGCTTCTCTTCGGGGACCTCTAGCAGAGCAAAATGATCTTCAAGCTCGGCTAGCCAATCTAGAGCTACCACTGGGTCCTCAGTCCCGTTGAATAGGGTGTTACAAAATTTCTTGAAGTGGCCCAAGTTGAAGGCAGTCACGTCCTTCGGCCTTGGGATTTGCGGCATCTCTATTTCAAGCACGGGCTGTTCCACCGGAGTCGTTGTTGTTGCGGCGGAATGGTTGGCAGCCAAAGTCTGAACGATCTGTTGCAGGGTATCTACCTGCTTCTGTTGGACTGAGAATCGGGTCTCTAAATTGCTTTCGAACTTGGCTTGGCGAGCATCATCTCATGTCATTGCGATTCTAACATTTGCATTACCCGCTCAAGCGGATCGACTTGAGATATGTCGCGCTGGCTCTGAGGGCTTCCCGAAGTTCCCGAACTACTTTCTTGTGTTTCGTTCGGTACTTGCGTTGCAGATTGCGCTGGTGTCATTCCTTCAAAAGAAGGTAAATTACATTAGAATCATAATGTACTATGGACTTATTGCATGAATGTATCTCATTTTGGCCTAGCGAGTTCAAGAGTTTGCACAGGAATTTGATCGTTAAATGAACTTTTCCAGCACGAAGTCTAAGGAACTTGAATCTGTGCTCTGATACAATTATGTCACGACCCGATTCCTTAGAATCATTGAGGCGTCCCCCGAATCGTGATGCCGTGCGGGCCTGGGGTTGCGCCCGCACAAGGCTAAAGTATTTTGCATAACGAGCACATATTCAGAGTACGTAGATAAATTGAAACACAGATTTGAAACATGGAAAAGTTCTCTTTATTGATAATGAACATCTATTACAAACTCTTGAACGAGTCAGCTAATATGCCGCACGGGCTTACAAAAGAGATGACTCAAAATGAGATAGCAGTCCTGTACATTACATCCCTTTACTAAACTTCAAAATATATAGACCTCCAGGCTGGAGGACAGCTTTGCTACGGAGCTGCATTTGTGTATGAAGAGTTGCAGGCTCCTTTCTTCAAAATGCTTCAAAGGGGCGCGGTGAAGATGCGCCAACAGCTGGACTGGATCGGGAAGACGACTTCGGCTCCTCGCTTGGTTCGCCTTGGTGCGGAGAACCTGTTTCAACGAGGGTCAGCATGTCAAAACATACTGGTGAAGGTGAGCTAACCGAACTATACCAATCAACACGTTGTTTAATGAAGCATGCATATTTTGTGGGTTTCTATCTTGCCTTAGTTTATTTACAAGTAAGTAGCATATAGAATTTACTGAAATGAACGTGCCACCGTTCGGTGGATTTTACCTGTCCGTCTGAATGACCTGCACAATACTTACCATGCCTTCCTTGCCACGAAGACACAAGTTAGTATGCAACAGGTTTAAATGTACACAGGGATCACTGGTTTAATGCCACAAAGGGACGGTTTATAGTCTCGGGACAAGAATGATATGCAACGCAGGTGGCGAGCCCCGCTACATAGCATCCCGTCCATGACAAACGACTATACGAACTCTTCCGCCCGGATCGGATCGGCCCCAGTGCCCTGGTGGCCGTTCGCGGAAACCAAAATACCTTGTGCACAAGTTGTCCGTGATCAAGCACATTTAGTTTGAATTATTTCACACGAATTTCAAACGAATATGGGCAAGCTCCATAGCACAAATGTTTTGCATAGTCTTACTGATCAGTCTATGCCGAATTAAAGTGTGTTCTATATGCATAGCACAATTTATAGAAGAAACATGTATTCTAACTAAAATTGAAACATATGATGAACATTCCAAACGAATAAGCATGCAGTGTAAGTAATCGTTCCCAAGTTGAATGACAAGCAATACAAACCAAGTCTATTCCCTTTTTATCTTGGTATGTTTTATTATTACTGGGCATCGTTTGATCGGGGCAAAGGAGAGTGCACGATTTTAGGGTGTGAAGCTTGGAAGCAGGGCTAGCTAATCGGGATGGTAGCCACTCACTTGGATTGTTGGAAGGGAGAAGGAAAGAGGCGCTTCACGACTCCGCTCGTAAGCCGCCTACTGCTCGTTCACCTGCACACGAACAGCTCGATTAATACTTCTTCCTCTCTTTCCAATCTCGGAATAGAAGTGCAAGTCAATGAACGAAAATAATAAAAACTATCGAAACCGTTCAAGAAAAACAAGCAAATCCCAAAACCAACTCAAAGCACGAAAGCAACAAGCGACATCGAAAACCGAGGCAATAAAAGATAGCAGCGCAGAGGTCCCTCCTGACTCTGCCGCTAAGTCGATCCCGGGGGCACGGTCCACTGAATATGGGAATCGATTCCGAAGAAACAAATCCACAACGAGGACGCGTTCTTAATTTAATCTATCCCGATCGAACGATACCGTCTTGTGTTTCTTAGCCGCGCTCCTCGAATAGGAGGAACGGGGCGCTACAATTGCGAGGGTATTCTGATATCTTCCTAGACCCTGACACTTGTACAAGCATCACGATTGTAACTCATGTTGGGATGCGGGTTCACGTACTCGACTAGCTACCGGTGCGTGTGACATGCATCACGGTTTAGCACGTAATCAGGATTATTTAGTTAGTTGTGACTTGGCATATAGCTACGTGCTATACACGTCGTATATTCGTGTCACGCCCCAGTCCCAAAATACGTAGGACCAGGAATACGTAACATGCCAGCTACGCATTCGACCGGACTCTGGTCCGATTCGAATACGTATAAGCTGTACTAAAAGGGTCACTATCTATTTAATCAAGTGAATATAAATATCTATGCCTCAATCCACAATGAACAGAATATACAAGAATGAGCTACATGTGCTAAAGTTGGCCGCCAGTAACCCATAAGCTCGAATAGACTCGAAAATGAATGTGAGTCTATAAAACTAGGCTATATCAGTAGATGAATAAACAATATGAATAATAACCAATATTCCGGAAGAAAAGATGTAAGTACCTGGCACCAAATTCCTGCATGACAAAGCAACACATCAGCAACTCCAAACCGGCTCCACAGCGGTCTATGCTGCAAAACTGGCAAGGGACCAGGTCCTCAGAGGGACGTAACAAGGTACAGAAGATACAAGCCAAAATGCAGTGTAATAGTAAATGAAATAAATAGGGTAAACTATATAACCATCTATGTGAAATGCAAGTTGAGAGTTTTAGTCATACTCGGGCTGAGACTACTACAGGATCAGTGTCGGTGAAACCCATAGCAGTATTTTCTCGAAGGGCCAGTAAGGTACCATAGTTCTGTTGCCAGAGACTAAGGCACTTCAAGTAAAGTAATATATATATATAATCAGCCTTTTGTATGGTAAATCTCTCTCCACCCAATGTAATCTCACGTCTCATGTCCATGACACGCAGGATCAAAACTAATGCAACAAGTCATATATTAAGATCTAAGAAAATAATGTCAAAGTCATGAAATCTGTATCCTATATAGAACCACCTTGAATATTTCAGGAAGATTCTGTTCTCATGATCTGTGTCAGGTGTCCTGGGTATAATGTACTTGATATGGCAAGTACGAGCATGTAAATGTCACGATATCCATCTCTAGATGACGTTGCACAACCCCGCGTACGGTGTTGGCACCCAACTATTAATCGGACGCTAAGCTAGTCACACGGCCCTAGGGTTAAGCATGCACAATAGTATATATATATATATATATATATATATATATATATATATATATATATATATATATATATGACAAGGGAATAAGTAACAAGAACTGCAAGTTTTGGCAAGGTACACTTGCCTGGTGTTTGGTTTCCAACTGTGGCTCTGGTATTCGTGAAATCTCCAGGAACGTCTCCGGATGCTGAAACAAATATTACCATCATGCTCAGAAGATATCAAATAGCTAGAAACGCCTGTCCTTGAGTCAAATTTGGAGACAAGGACAAAAATGACAATTTCGGGTCAAAGCGGGATCCACATGTGGCCCGCTTCGCACTAAAAAATGTGTCAGGGTCAAAGGTCTCCAAATTCGTCCAACTTAGTGTCAACAAGTCAGGAACGATGATACGAACCCAACGGAACTTCCAGAATTGGATTCCGATGAGCCGATCACAAAATCGTCCGTCAAGTGGAGCTTGTGGGGTCCACGATACGCGATTTTGTCAACGTTCTCAGAATTGAACCAAACTTGGGTCACAGGACCAGCGTATCGCTACGAGTCTGATGGCATAAGTTTTGTTTCGATCCGACGTGTGTACACAAAGTTACGACGCGTTCCAGAACTGATGGATACGGGACGGTGTCCGCGGATACGCGTTGATTTCGGTGTGCACGCACATCCAAATCAACTTTTGCGAAATCTCGCACGTCCGTATCAATGGCGCGCACGTATCGGTGAAGACCGCACCCGACCAAGTCGTCCCGTTTGGCGGGGCGTACTCAGTTCTGGGGTAAAACGGGGTATTGCTTTTCCTGTTTTTGGATCGCGGTTCGCGATCGCCACAGGACGCGATGTCCCGAGCGGGTTGCACGGGCACCGAGAGGGTCACGCAGGGTTCGCGATGCAACAGACGGAATCGAAAATGGGTAAATGAGCAGGGAGATACGTGTACCTGAACAGGGCTCAAAAAATCGAACTCTCTCGTGTCTGACACGACACGGCGCGTCCGGATCCGAATCCTAGGGTTAGGGTTCTGGCAGGAGCTGGGCGGCGCTGCGACGGGGGATGCCGGGCGGAGGGGGCTAGGGCGGCGCCGACGATGCTGGGCGGAGGCGGCGGCGCGGGCACGGCGGCCGGAGGGGCTCGGGGTCGGGTTCTGGGCCACTGTGGGCGGGGAGGAAGGAGGAGGAAGGTGAGGGGGCTGGGGGCTGCGGCGGACCGGCAGAGCTGGGCGGGAGGAGGCGCTGGCAGCGGGAACGGCGGGTGGTGGACGGAGTCGGGCGGCGCGCAGCGGGATCGGGCGGAGGAGGGATGAGGGAAGATTGGGGGAAGATTTATAGGTGGCCGGCAGGGGGAGAGGGGCCGGGCGAGGCGGAGTGTAATCCCCCTGATTTTCAAAGAATTTTAATTTGGATTTTTTAGAATTTTCTGGAATTTTCCAGGATTTTTCTGTAATTAAATACCAGTGTTTTAATTATTAAAGGATTTTTAATTGATATTAAATGGTATTAAAATATTATGAAAATAATATTTTATGGTGTAAAATGAAAAACTAGAAATATGGTAATTTTCCGGGAATTTATTGGACCCCGGATGATTTCTAAAAGCCCTAAAAACTATTATTATTAATTTTAATTAATTAATCATTAAATTGGGGTTGTCCATCGATGCATGCTGCTGGCCATTGCCACGTGTCCAGTCCCTCGATATTTTGGGACTGGGGCGTGACATGGTTTTTGTGGTGGCCCATGCAGGTCACGACTAAATTGTTCGGTTTCAACTTAGGGACCGAACAGGCCGGCAATAAGAATAAGATAAGTTTTTAGGATCTCATCCACTTGCTTGCAAACGTTCTTGATATCTGTATCGTATTCATTTTTGAATTTGCATCTTGCCTTGATTCCAGTGCGCCTCATATAGTTATTTTTGATGCAGAGAAATGGAATCACAAACAAATGACGGAACTCCAGCAAGAACACCAATAGGTGCTGTAGCCACCTACGGAGAAGATGACGTGACGCTATTGAGTGGAGATCCCTCTACTCACCGAAGCAGACAAGCAGATCCGCAATCTTCTCGATTTTGGCATGATGATATTCCACCTCCACCCCAGTTCACTCCTCAGATGCCTGTCTTCCCACCAGGCCAAGCAATGGACGGACAGCAGATGTTCCAGATGTTCTTCGCAATGATGCAAGCTCAGCAACAAGTTCAAACCGAAGCCCAACGTCGTGAGGCTGAGTACTTGAGGAACAACCTAGTAAATGCACTGGAGCAGGCCAACCTACCAGCTAGAAGGCAACCGACGGGCTCTATCACAGACTTCCGCCAGCTGAAGCCCCGTACTTTCTCTGGCAAGGAGGGACCAACAGAAGTGCATGAATGGCTCACCAATATTCGTCATCAATTAGAAGCAGCTGAGCTTCCCCAAGAACGTTGGATGACCGCCGTAAGAATGCAATTGACGGACAATGCTCATCACTGGTGGCTATCCGAAGAGACCAGGCTCGGACCAGACCGAGTTACTTGGGAAGAGTTCTCCAGACTCTTCCAGGAGATGTACATACCGGCTATCGCTCGATCAGAACTGAGGGACAAGTTCAATCGACTCACTCAGGAAGCTATGACAGTGGAAGAGTACAACGCCGAGTTCATTCGTCTGAGTCGCTTCGCTCCTACCTTGATTCCGACAGAAGTAGAGAAGGCCGAGAAGTTTTTCGACGGACTCAACATCGAACTACAGAAATTGATTGGATCTGTCGCACCAACTTCGTACACGGACGTCCTTGCTGCAGCTAGACGCATGGAGCGCGTCACCAGGAGAGAAACCAGTCTGAAGAGGTCTTCCACCTCAGTACCAGCCAGAGCAAACAATGGAGAAGCTGCCAAGAAATCTCATCTGCATCAAGCACCACAGGGATCTGCATCCAAAACCCTGACTCTTCCTACTTGTTACTTCTGCGGCAAGATAGGCCATGTGGAGAAGTAGTGTAGACGTAAACACGGACTGTGCTTAGGTTGCGGATCCAGACAACATGCAGTGAAGGACTGCCCTGAGCGTAGAGAAGTACCAAGAGCAAACCAATAAGCTCTACCAGCTGTAGCGCCCCGCTCCGCGTCAGGCGCTATGTACAAGTGGGATCGCCTTGCTTGCTCGAACGGAAGTCTTCTCGGAGAGTTCCCGGCCGATTAATCAATGTGAGTGGGCAGAACTGCATTCTCTGATTCTTGCACGACTTAATAATGAATCTGAGTTTTTGAATGCTTGTTGCTTAATAAGAATGTTTCATAAGAAGAATGCTAGAACCGACTCAGTATGCTAATAAGAGAACTCACATAGCTTGTCATTAAAACGAATCTGCTTGCTTGCCTAATAAGAGAACTAGAATGCTTGTCTGAAATGAGATAGAACCATTGCTATGCTAAGAAGATAGAACTGTATGTTTACTTGATGCGATAATAGACCCGTGCCATGCTAATAACATTGAGTAAAAAGGATTTCTGGTACTTATATCGTATGCTAGACTGGAATACTAGATTGCTTGTCCACAAGAGATAGAATTTGCATGCTAGAGTTATAAGAACTGTTCTTGCTTGTTACTTGTTTAAGAGTCAGCTTGCTTGAATATGTTTTATTGTTGGCTTATGAAGAGATGGAACTTGGAGAATAGCGTGAACTTGTGAATCTAGACTAATAGCCCACCCTGAGGCTTAAAACACCTTAGTGGGGAGATATGGCTATTAGGCAATGTGCATTAAGACAATGAGCTTCGGCTATCTGGACTTGAGAAAAGAGGAAAGAAAGATAGACTTGTGTGCTTGGTTCATCAGTTGCATGATAGCATATTTTTCTGATAGGGCTTGCATTCATGCATTTGGTCAGGACAACTTGTGCACAAGGTTATCTCTCGGGCGTTTCCTGGGGCACTGGGAGCGTTCGGCCTAGGAGAGATCTAGATACCTGAGGCTTGTATGTCCTTGGGTAGACCGGAGACTCGTCTATTAGTTAGATTGGGCTTGTACGTCCCAACTGCTAATCCCGTGGAGGGGACCATCATGTAGTTAGGGCGCATGCTAGGCTAGCCTTCTTGCATACCTAACTGTTTGATGCAGAGACGAACAGGGGAAACTAGAGAACTGTATACTTTATGTTATGCAAATTGTTGCTAACTTGTGTGTCTGCTGCAGGGATAACCGTTCGGCCATGGGTAAGAAATATTATGAGTTTATCTATAGCCTGCTTGTCATTCAGTATGCATCATGATTTATCTGATAGAGCTTAATTATATAGATGTGTTGCCTCAATCGCTTGATGGAATAATAGTCCACTTGAGATGCTTGTCTCGATTCGATATGTTCAATCTGCTAGATTAACTTTGCCCCAAACGAGATAGATTGTGATGCACAATACATGCTGCGCACTGCACGATAGAGCACTGTCCCAAATCGTATGCTTATAGTTGAATATGCAAAAACTGTTTCAAAGTTATGTTTCAAAAAGATGTAATCTGACTAATAGTTCTGAACAGCATGAAACAAACTTAGGTAAAAGTAGCAAGATCACTAGTAATGCAATGTTTTGCCACATGATTACTTAGTGTGGGTTTCAGGGGGTGTAGCTTCTGTTCACTTGTTTTATCTCACCAGTACTTGCATAAAGTGCTGACCCACCAACAGTTTGCTTGTTCTCAGGTGCTCGTTCGTTCGGGAAGCGATAGCCATGCCTCATCCCAAGGAACCGGAAATCTGGAGTCGATGCCTGGAGCCGCATCGAGTTGTGCCTGCTTTGAGCTGCTTTTGTATAGAGGGACATAATGTATGGAACGGTATCATTGTAATAGAGAGAAGAGTGCTTGAGCGGATTGTAACCTCGGCCATGTGCCGCTTGTAACATTTGTGAATATCAATAAAAGAGCCTATTTTTATATGCCATTGTGTTCTTCACTTTTCTGCAATGTTATGTGCCGCTGCTTCAGATATTGAATAGCTTACTTGCCCTTGTTCAAAGCTTTGGCCTTGTGCAAGCGCATCTTAGGCTTGCACGGCATCACGCCCGTGCGAGGACGATCGGTTCCGTAGGGACCAAAGCGAGGACGAACGGCCCTGCGGGACCGGGGCGTGACACCAGCACCAGCAGGACAGCAACCAAGGCCACCCTTGGCACATCAAGTAGCACCCTACCAGCAAGTCCAGCAACATCAGAGAGCACCACCTCAAGGACGCGGCCAAGTTTTTGCGATGACTGTGGGAGACGCGCAGAACCAAGGAGTTGCTAATGCGAGTAAGTCTTTGTAGTTGTTTCGTTTCTAGCATTTCTGTAGATCGTGTCTGCTGGTTCGTGACCCCAGACTTGATCTGATAACCTTAACCTAATAGCTTTAACCTGTTAATAATTGATAACCTAGTATTAATCTAGTAATTTTGAACTTGATAATAACTTAGAATGTTTTATAATGTTAACCTGATAAGTTTTGAAATATAACCTGGTTTTCTAAAACTGTAATTTTCTAGATTTCCCATATTTGGGAAATTGCATAACTTTTAATGCTTGGGAAAAATAATTTTTCCTAGGTGTCACTCTCAATCTTGATTTTTGTGATTCGAATAAATTTTGCAACTGTGTCATCTCTGTTGACCGGTTATTAATTGATTGCGAGGACGCAATCCTCTTAAGGGGGGTATATTGTAATCCCCCTGATTTTCAAAGAATTTTAATTTGGATTTTTTAGAATTTTCTGGAATTTTCCAGGATTTTTCTGTAATTAAATACCAGTGTTTTAATTATTAAAGGATTTTTAATTGATATTAAATGGTATTAAAATATTATGAAAATAATATTTTATGGTGTAAAATGAAAAACTAGAAATATGGTAATTTTCCGGGAATTTATTGGACCCCGGATGATTTCTAAAAGCCCTAAAAACTATTATTATTAATTTTAATTAATTAATCATTAAATTGGGTTAATTATTTATTTTTAAATTGAATTTGGCCCAGCCCAATACCCAGCAGCCCATTAGCCGGCCCAGCCCACCAACCTAGCCCAGCCCGCTCCCGACCGGGTCGGGTCGGGTCCGACCAACCCGCTCACCCGCAGACCCGCGAACCCGAATACCCTTCTCTCCCAGCCGAACCCGCTCCCCGACTTCTCGCCTCCCGCCTTCGGCCGTTTCCGCCGCCGGCGACGCTTCCGTTCCAGCTCCCTCACCCGCCGCCGCCGACCTATCCTCTTTCCCTCCCCCGTTCAACCGCCGTCTGCCGTTCGCCTCCCCCTTCCTCCCTATATAAACCCTAGGATCTCCACCCTCCGGCCACCTGAATACCCGCCGACCTCAAGCTTCCGCCGCGCGCCGCCCCGACTCCAGCCTCGCCCGGCCCTTGCCTCCTCCCTTCGATCGGTCCCGCGGCCAGCCTCGGCGTGCAGTGGCCACCCAAGCCAGAGCCCATCTTCGTCGGCCGTCCCCGAGCCCATCTCCGCCGGCCGCCCAGACCGTAGCCGACGCCTCCTCGAGCACCGCCCGGCGACAGTGAGCTGTTCCGCCACCCCAGCCGTGGTCAGCATCTCTCCGGCGAGCCGCAGACACAGCAGTATTCGACACAGAGGACGCGGACACAGGAGATCTAAACCTAACCCTAGACACGAGGACACGAGGATTCGGTTTTCTGGAACCCACTTCAGGTATTCGTAACTTTGTACTCGTAGCTCAGAATTCGATTCCGTAAATTGTATCGCGTAGCCTGCATGACCCTCTCGGTGCCCGGACAAACCGCTCGGGGCATCGCGTCCTGTGGTGATCGCACACCGCGATCCAAAAACAGGAAAAAACTTAGCCCTGTTTTACCCTGGAATCGAGTACGCCCCGCCAAACGGGACGACTTGGTCACGTGCGGTCTTCACCGACACGTGAGCATCGTTGATACGGACGTGCGGGATTTCGCAGAAGCTGATTTGGATGTGCGTGCACACCGGAATCAGTGCGTATCCGCGGACATCGTCCCGTATCCGTATTTTCTGTTTCTCGCTGTAACTTAGTGTAAACATGTCGGATCGAGACGAAACTTGCGCCATCGGACTCGTAGCAATACGCTGGTCCTGTGGGTCAAGTTTGGTTCGATTCTGAGAACGTTGACAAAATCGTGTGTCGTGGGCCCCACAGGCTCTATCCGACGGACGATTTTGAGAACGGCTCATCGGAATCCAATTCCGGAAGTTCCGTTGGGTTCGTATCATCGTTCCTGACCTGTTGACACTAAGTTGGACTATTTTTGAGACCTTTGACCCTGGCGCATTTTTCGGTGCAAAGCGGCCCACATTGGACCCCGCCTTGACCCGAAAATGACGTTTTTGCCCTTGTCTCCAAATTGGACTCAAGGACAGGCGTTCCTAGCTGATTAATATTTTCTGGATCTGTTGGTGATGTCTATTTCAGCAACCGGAGTACTGCTTGGAAATCCAGCTGAAGCTCGAGCTATAATTGATACAGGAAATCCAGGCAAGTGTACCTTGCCAAAAAAATGCAGTTTATTGATTCATTTAGATTCTCTTGCTTTAAATTCTGTGGCTGTTGTACTTTCCCTATCAAATACTTTATCCCCAGGACACCGGACACAAAGCATGATACAGAATCTTCCTGTTTATTCAAGGGGATTTTGTTTAGGATATAGATTTCATAACTTGAGCTTTATGTTTTATCCTGACTAGCTGCATTAGTTTCAATCTTGCGTAACATGAAAATTGAGATCTGTGACGTGAGATTCATTGGGTGGGGAGAGTATTACCATATCAAGGCTGATTATATTATATATATATCTGGTTATCTGGAAGTGTCCTAGTCTCTGACACAGAGCTTTGGCACCTGTACTGGCCCTTCGAGAAAACACTGCTATGGTTTCTTGTCACTGATCCTGTAGTAGTCTCAGCCTGAGTATGAATAATAACTCTCAAATTGCATGATCACTTAGCTAGTTTAATTATTTACCCAGATTTGTTTGATAGCAACATCGGCATGCCACTGTCTTAGACTTATTAATTTATTGTGCTTCTCTTGTGTTTAACATTTTGGTTGATTTGCATGCTCATTCACTGTATTATGGCTCGTATTCTTCTGTACCTTGTTACGTCCCGCTGAGGACCTGGTTTTGTTCTCCAGTTATAGCAGACGAGATCTACCCTGAGGTGTACGGAACAGGGGCACTACTCGGAGCAGTACCTGAACCTGACGATGTGGTGATCGCTGAGGACTTCTCCTGAACAATTGCTGCGCCATGCTCAGTCATTTAGTCTTTATTTTCCTGTTTCATTAAACTCTCTATTTCCTGTTTAATTGAACTCTTTATTTCCTGTCTTTGAGAACTTATGTAACAGACTTAATATCGGATTGTTCTCCGATTTTATTTACTTTGTCTGGTTGTAACTTAATATTTCTTTTGCTGAAGTTGATATCTTATATCTGTGGATGAGAATAGTAGACCCCGACTGATGTAATACAGCTTAAGTATGCTCGATGGATCCATTAAATTGGGGTTGTCCATCGATGCATGCTGTTGGCCATTGCCACGTGTCCAGTCCCTCGATATTTTGGGACTGGGGCGTGACACGGAGGTCGTGGGGTGCGGGGCCGTACGGAGCGGGCGGGGGTGCGTGGCCGGCGAGGCGCGGAGGGCGGCGGGAGACGCGGGCGGAGCGGGGGACGCGGGCGGCCGAGCGGGTCATGCGGGGAGAGGGAAAGGGTCTGGCGGGTTCGGGCGGGTCAGGTTCGGTCGGGCGGACCCGACCCGACCTGCTAGGCGGTTTGGTCCGGTTCAGTAGTTTGGACCGGGTTCTGCCGGTTCAGGCCGGTTTGAACCCGGTTCAACCCGGTTCAATTTTAATTTAATTTTTAAAATAGTTTTCGGGCTTTTTAAAAATATTTTCGGGGTCCAATAAATTCCCAAATAATTATCCTAAGTCCAGTTTTTCATTTTACACCCAAAAATATTATTTTCATAATATTTTAATATATTTTAAAAATATTTAATTTTATTTAATGCCAAAAATACCTTGTTTTTAATTACCAAAAATTCCCGAAAAAATCCCAGAAAATTCCAAAAAATCCAGTTTTGAAAATCTTGAAAAATCAGGGGGTTTACAATTCGACTTGTATATCCGCATTGGGCGGGAAGGACAACTAGTAGGTGTATGGGATACACACATTGGACTCCGTAGTATCCAGAGGAGCCACGGATCCAATGACTTCCTTTATTCAGATATCGGGTTCTTCGGAGCGATACAGACGTATATATTTGCAGATACCTCATTCTTCGAAATGATGGACGTTACATGTACAGATACCACGCTCTTCGGAGAGTGGACGTTATGCCTACGCCTACCCATACGTACCAAGGTTGTCTTCACATTGCATTCACTTAGATGGTTAGCATACCCCTTTATTTTATTTAGTATTTATATATGTCATGCATTTTTGTATCTTGTTACGTCCTTCTGAGGACCTGGTTTCCTTCCAGATTTGGACGAGACATACTATCCTACTGTGTACGGACCCGGACAGAAGACGAGGTACGCATCCGAGGAGGAGCTAGAGGTGCTGCCATCAGAGTTTCCTTGATCACCAGTAGATCTACCATCTAGGGCTGGAGCCTCCTTATCTAGTTAGTCGATGCTCTAGTCATACTATCTTTCAGCACTTATTTTACCTTTGTAGTGGGTTTGTTCCCATCAGACATATCTGGATTGTACTATGATATTTCAGACTCTGCACTTATTTTTCAATACTTATTTCAGTATTTCTTGTTATATTGTGGATGAGATTAGACATTACATGATATATGTTAGTATTTTAGGACAACGTAGCACGTCTCAATGGGTCCATTAAATTGGGTAATCCCTCAGAGACGTGTCAGCTGGCCAATACCACATGGCCTGGTCCCGTATACTTTGGGACTGGGGCATGACAATAGCAGTGATTTAGTAGAATATTCATATTATAACAAGAGGGCAACGACATAATCAAGTTAAACATGCAAGTCTAGGAGCAACACAAGATAGCAAGCAAAATTTTATAATGAGTACATCACTTATTCAGTGATTGTTACCCTTCGCCGAACGGTTATCCCTGCAATAGATATACAAGTTAGCAATAATTTGCATATACAATAGGTATTATTTCATGTTCGTTCCTGCATCAAACAGTTAGGTATGCAAGAAGGCTATCCTAGCATGCGACCTAACACCGGATATGCAGATCTACTAGATAAAATTTTATGATGCACAGTCTCCTGAAAATGCCTACATCTCCAACTCTTCTCTTCCTAACAGAAGCACTTCCTCATTTCTAATAGCCACACCCTCAGGGCGCACTATTAGTCTCACCCCTTCATTAGCCTACATCCACCATTCTAATATCCACACCCCCCAAGATCCCGAAGGACCGATCCTCAGGGCATACTATTAGTCTCCCATCTTTTCGTTTAGCCTCCATCCACCATTCTAATAGCCATACCCCCAAGATCTCGAAGGACTGATCCTCAGGGCGCACAATTAGTCTCCCATCTTTTTGAAAACAAGCATAACATATCGTAATAATACAAGATTTTCATTCAATCTATCTTTACACAATAACAAGAAAATATGTAACTGATCTTCTATTTAACAAGCATGACGATAGTTCTTTTATCTTTATCTTTAGTATACAAAGAAGGAACATAATCAAGCGTTTGTTTTACTCTTCTTATTAGCATGGCAAAGGTTCGTTCAATAGCGGTGTCCGTGTAACTAGCATGCAATATTTTTATCTTGACTTAGCATGGCAAGGGTTCGTTCTTAAGCAGTGACAATATTCTAAGCATGCAACATTCTTTTCTATAGTAGCATGGCAATGGTTCTCTATTTAGACAAGCATACAAGTTCTCTAGTTAAGCATGCAGGTTCTCGTTCTATCATTCTCATGTGAACATTATCTACTTAGTAAACAAGCATTACAAAAAGATTCATTATTAAGGCATGAAAGAATCAGAGAATGAAGTTCTGTCCACTCACCTAGATCAATCACCTTGTGTTTTGATCGAGGAACTATTTGAGAAGGCTCCCGCTCGAGCCAACAAAACGATATCTCTTATACATAGTGCCAATGCGCAGCGAGGCCCTACAATGATGAGGGGCTTGTGTGCAGTTACGAAAGTTTGCATGTTGTGACATGGGGGCTTTGTGTGCAAAACCTAGAAGCAGTAAGGGGGAGGATCTACATGTGTGTTGCAAGCAGCAATACTGTGTGTTAGTGCACAAAAGTGAAGTAAACATGAGAGAGTTAACTAGTTTGGAACTCTGTGAAGGAGGGTTAGCACCACAGGTGAGGTATTGAGGGGTATCCATGTGACTCAAGATTAAGTGTGAGGTATAGGTATCAGAATATGATTAAGAGCCTGAGAGTGTGAGGTAAGTGAGTGTGTTAGAGGGCTATGAGTGCAAGAGCTAGACTTAACTGTAGGTGCAGTAGCAGTAGGAATGGGTTGGAGTGTGCTCTGCATGTTTTTTGGTTGTGCAGTTAAGGGTTAGTGTGGAGGTGATAGTGTGAGGAATGTGTTCTAGTGCATATGTAGGGGGGAATAGGAATAGCAGGATAACCAGCAATTGAACCTACATCTACCCGATACCAACTAAACCTATTGTACCCACATAACCATGACCACCCCAACTACATACCAATGCACTTACTCTTTTACCTACAGACTTGACCATCACGGTTATTATTGTGACAAAAATATTTGTCACGGTAATAACCGTGGGCAATTGGCCATTATGGTGTAGTGTTCATCAATTTTACTTTTTCATGTAAGTGGTTTCTAATATAGGCAAATGATAAGGGCCCTAAAGAGAATAGAACACAAATACATTTAAGTCATATTTTTGTTATAGATTGACAAAATTTTGATTGGGGTAACATGTATCAAAATTTGAGTTTTTCCTCTTTCCCAATTTATCTTTCTCTTCCGATCCTAATTTATCATTCGCCAATGAATATTTTTATGAAATTTTGAATCCAATTTTGAGTGTTTCAAACTTCAGATTCTTATATAGACTCGTTAGGATGACACATGATTGTCAAAACCCTAAATTTAGGTTTATAATTCATCAATGTGTGTTTTTATAAAATTTTGAACCCAAAGGGGGGGGTTCAAACTTCATATTCTTAAACAGACTCGTCGGAGACAACACAGAATTGTTAATTTTTTGACAGTCCTGACTACAATGAGGACTGTTAAATTTGTTTGCAGTCCTAAGAAAGAAGTTTTTTTGGCAGTCCTCATTGTAGTTAGTACTGCCAAAATTTAAACAGTCCTATACATTTTTTGGACTGCAAAAAATTTAGCAGTCCTAATTTATTGTAGGACTGTAAAATTTTTGGCAGTCCAGACAATCTTAATTCATTGTAGCACTGCCAAAATTTTGGCTGTCCTCAAAACATACTTCTCTGTCTTCAAGACTGTCAAAATTTTGGCAGTCATATGCATATCCAGGACTGTTAAAAATTTTGTAGTCCTTTGTCGTCCCAAACGTGACTGTTTACATTTTGAAGCTTCTAAACTTCATTAATGGAGTTTAAAACTTCAAAAATAGATCCAAATGAGACTATCTACTAAAAATATATGTAAGAAATATGGTTAGGATTTAGGAATTTGGAAAGAACGAGGAAGACGAAAAAAATTACAATTGATACTTTAGTTTGTGTTGCCCCCTAACAAATTTTCAAGGGCATTTTGGATATGGATAGGGCTTCAAATGAGCCAAGCCATTTGCGAGCTGCTCAAAGCTGGGCTCGATAAAAGCTCGTTTGAGTTCGGTTCGTTTAGTAAACAAGCTGAGCTCAAGCTTCATTTTCGAGTTCGTTTAATAAACGAGCCAAGCTCAAGCTTAGAAGTACTCGGCTCGCTTGAGCTCGCGAGCTGGCTTATTTATGAGCTTGCCAGCTGACTCGCAAGCTGGCTCGTTTAGAAGCTCGTTGCTGGCAGTCTACCAATTTATTTTGTTATTTAAATTTTGATTTGTTCATTGTTGAAGTCTAATTTTATGTATGTTTGTTAACAATATGGTTGTGTGCATTATATATTTATATATCCTTATTAATTGATATTAAGGAACTTTTTAATTAAATTTTTATAAATAAATTGTTAGTATTATATGTACTTGAATTCAAATCTAACTAGCCTGAAATCAAACTTGTTAAGCGTCGTGGGGTCCACTTAGTGTTCATAGAATTGAGTAGAATAGTGTCACGACCCGCACCCGGATATTCGGGCACGAGTGCGTGGGCACGTCCAGCCTACGCCGCAGTGTCGGCGGTAGTACGCTGTCTAGGGCATAATTACAGGTAATATAAAGTCTATCTCATCCACAAAAGTAAATAGACAAGGAAAATAACAGGAAAAAGAATGCTGAGATTTCATAATATTTAATCTGTGACAACCAATCCACAGTTAATACAAGCCAGAAGATAAATTGGGGACAAACCCGAGTATATGCTGAAAAGGAAAGAATAAGCAGCTACAGCTAACTGATCCACAGAAGTAGCCTCCTGGGGGAAACTGGCTCCTCATGTGTGTTACCTGCTAACTCGTAGGGATCATAATAGGTAGGGGCAAAGTTCTCATCATCGCCTAAAACAACAGATCCAGTCAGGAAAGGAGCAAAGTACACAATGCACATCAAGATTAAAACTAAATATTTATGACAATTAGATTGAGCATCATATTGAGAAAATTGCATAAAAGAAACATCAATATCTCAGAGTTAATGCTATGCACAGGAATATGAGAAAACAGGGATAAATGTGACAGAAAATGAAACTACAACAGTCAACAAGAGGCATAACTAGACAAGAAGCTATGTGTGTGAACTTGTGTATTTAGAATACCTAGTTGGCATGCAGGGGTTTATAGGGTTAAACCGGCCGCCATAGACGGCTATTAATCACGAATAATCGAGATCCGGCTGATGGACAGTCGTGTACCAACAGCTATTATTCACGACACGGGTCAGGGTAAACTACATGCCTTTCAGTATTCTCCCTCCCGACACGAAAATGAGACATGAAATCCCGTAATCAAGACATAAAATCCAGCTTCTAACATTACGTGTAAACATTCAATGGTACTAGTGAAACAGGGAATAATTATCACAATATAAAGATTTAAACTTGAAGTGCAGGTACTTGCCTTTGTTTGGATCCGATTAATAGTTCTTCGGGGAAATATCCAGAGATGAGTCCAAATGCTGAAATAAACATCACCATCACGCTCAGAAGATGTCAAATAGCTAGAAACGCCTGTCCTTGGGTCCAATTTGGAGACAAGGGCAAAAACGGCAGTTTCGGGTCAAAACGGGATCCGCCGTTGGGCCCGCTTTGCACCGAAAAACGCGTCCGGGTCAAAGGTCTCCAAATTCATCAAAATTAGTGTCAACAGGTCAGGAACGCTGATACGAACCCAACGGAACTTTCAGATTTGGATTCCGATGAGCCGAACACAAAATCGCCCATCGAGCGGGGCCTGTGGGGCCCACGACACGCGATTTCGTCAACGTTCTCAGAATCGAACCAAACTTGACCCACAGGACCAGCGTATCGCTACGAGTCCGATGGCGCAAGTTTCGTCTCGATCTGACGAGTGTGCACGAAGTTAGGGTGAATTGCAAAAAAGGCGGATACGGAGCGATGTCCGCGGATACGCGTTGATTCCGGTGTGCACGCACACCCAAATCAGCTTCCGCAAAATCCCACACGCCCGTATCGACGAGGCGCACGTGTCTGTGAAGACCGCACGCGACCAAGTCGTCCCGTTTGGCGGGACGGACTCAGTTCCGGGGTGAAACAGGGTCTGGTTTTTCCTGTTTTTGGATCGCGGTGTGCGATCACCACAGGACGCGATGTCCCGAACAGTTTGTCCGGACACCGAGAGGGTCATACAGGCTTCGCAACACAATTTACGGAATCGAAAACAGAGATGCAGGGTGCAAGATACGAATACCTGAAGGGGACCCGAGGAACCGTGGTTGAGACGTGTCCGACACGTGTCCGACTCGTGTCGGACACAGGGGAGGAGAATTAGGGCTAGGGTTTGGGTCTGGTGCTGCCGGAGAGCCACGGCTGGCCAGGGCGGCTCGCGGCGGGGGGGGGAGGCCGGTCGGAGGGAACTGGGCGGCGCCGGCGATGGCGGGCACGGCGGGGGGAAACGCGTGGCCGCGGCGGCGGCTGCCGGAGGCGGAGCCGCTGCTGTTGGCTGCTGCTGCTCGGGCGCCGGAGAGGCGGAGGAAGGAGGAGGAGAGGGGAGGATCGGGCGGCGGCTGTGAGGCTCGACGGCGAGGTCTGGGCGGGGCACGGCGGAGCTAGGGCGAGGGTGGCGGTGGACGGAGCGGGGTATCGCGGGGGTTTTTATAGGCGGATGGAGGAAGGGGGGGCCGGGCTAGGCGGCGGGTGAAGCGGAGGAAGCGGGCGGTCGTGGCGAGGGGTGCGGGGCCTGTGGCCGAGCGGAGCGGGCGGAGCGCCGGCATGTGCGGCGGAAGACGCGGGCCACGGTGACTGGGGGAGACGGGTCTGAGGGTGAGCGGGTAGCGGGTCGGGCGGCGGGTGGACCCGACCCGACCCGCTAACAGCTGCGGGCTGGGCCGGTTGGGCCGGGCCGGAATTGGGTATAGGGTTTAATAGTTTAAATAATAAATAAATAAATAATAAATAATTTAATTAATAGTTTTTAGGTATTTTAAAATAGGTCCGAGGTCCAATAAATTCCAGAAAAATTGCCCTAAGTCCAGTTTTCCATTTTACACCCAAAAATATTATTTTCATAATATTTTAATAGTAATTATCAGCAAATAAAAATCATTTAATAATTAAAACCCTGCTTTTAATTACAGAAAATCTCCAGAAAATTCCAGAAAATTGTGAAAAATCCAAGTTTAATATTTCTTGCAAAATCTGGGGGTTTACAATCTACCCAACTTATAAAAATTTCGTCCTCGAAATTTAAAATTAAACCATAATGTGTTAACCCTTCATGTATATCAATTGCAATCTCCTTGCGGTAAATTAAATCCAAATCTTGTTCACTGCAATTTCTTCAAGGTTAAGATGACTACTGTTCCAATCAAAAAAAAAAAAAAAAAAATTTTTTTTCCAACCTATGGTTATCACTTCTTACTTTCTCAAATTACCCTCAGGCAAATTTTAAATTAAGTCCATATAACATCTTCAAGTTTTGCATACGCTTACAATTTGCCCCACGATTCTAACTATCATAACTTTCTCTAGAAGTAATTCGAGTCCAATAGTATTCCCATTCACAATTGTATGCTTCAATTCCATCCTCAATATTCTAACTAGGTAGTCCAACCCTCAAATTTTAATCCTTAAATCAAATCACCAAATTGAAAAAAATAATTTAAATGTAGTCCACCCAGGTTCAAGTCTGAAATTCTATAATTCTATCCTCTAAATTTAAATTGATGATTTTACTTTCATTATTCAAAATTTAAATCATGTATCTAAGCTATAACTATTGGGTCCTCGATATCAATTTATTAATCATTTTAGTCACTCCTCTAAATTTTCAAAATTAGAATGGCTTGCTTCTTCCAATCTAACCTTACTCGGTCACAATCCAAAAGACATTCCTCTCGAGTTGACAAATGCATTGCTACCCAACTTAGAGTTTACCCATTCATCACAAAAGACTATATACTTTAAGAAAATATTCCTTAATATGGTTACCCACGTCATTCAATCCTCGAACTTCAACGCCGATCATATTACGTATGATATGTCCTCAATTACGAAAGGTTAATCCTCAAGCATGTGATCGGCCTAAGTGGCATATCTAGTATTCTCTGTGTACCAACTTATACCAAGCACGAGATTTCGTCTTTCCGAAATAAGGGAAGACGATGATCAATAATAAGGAGTTCAAGGGTGGGGTGATAGAGTAGAAATATCGGGGTCAAGGCGTTTTAAAGAATTCAGGTGGGAATTGTCAATCGGTTGTGGATCGAATCCTATCTTGGTAATTCCTATTCACATGCTCTTATTAATACAGTTATGCTCAGACATGTCTAGGGCAGGTATACTAGTCAACTGTATATCTCAATCCACGTAAAGTAGTGCGAAGAGCGAATCAAGCGCACTATGGTTGATCAGACCGTAATACACTGATTCTGAAATATATCATTGTGGGCCTCCCCAATAATACACTTGTCATGAACAAGCTCGATAAAAAGTAAGCTTGCAAAACTAGGCTATAAAATAGCAGCATAAGTCAGGTACAGCAAAAATTAAGTGCGCTAGATGATGATGAAAAAGAAGGTACAAATTATTTAAGTACACAAAACAACCTACAATAAGCACAAATAACAAAAGATTCTACAATCTCTACAGTTATCAATTATAAAAGCATTCCAGGTTATTAGCAAGTTTTAAAATTTCTAGGTTGGGGCTGAGGTCACGAACCAATAGGCGCGAGCTAAACAACAATAGAAAGGCAGCTAAAAGAAACCACTTACGCGTATAGTTGCTCTAAGGGTCTGCACGTTCTCCACGGTCATCGCGTAAGCTTGTCCGTGTTCTTGGAGTAGCGGCACAGTCCTTCACTCGATGTGCTGCTGATCCACAATATAGACAGACACCTAGCCTCTTTCTGCAATCCTTCCAAATGTGACCTTGTTTTCGACAAAAGCCACAAATGGGAACTCGTTGGTTCTGTCCTTGAGTTGGATTCCTCTGTGGTCGCTTTGCAGCTCTTTCCTGTTGTGCTTGGTCTGGTGCTGACGCATACGGCCGCTTCTGGCGGGACTCGATCCTTGTGGTGCACTCCACAGGTCGCGCTGCAGTAAGGACGTCCTCGTCGAAGGTAATTGCATTTGAACTGCTTGGCTTCCGTGACTCCGAGCTAATTCTGTCGATGGAGTTCTCCGCTTGGTTTTGCTGAGCTTCTTGTTGGACCTTCTGATAGGCTTGCATCATTACGTAGAACATGCGAAACATCTGCTGTTCATCCATAGGCGGTCCCGGTGGGAAGGAAGGCATCGGTGGAATAGGCTGCGTCGAGGGTGGAACGCCATCTTGACGGTTTATTGAGACAGGCTGACTTGCTTGACTGCTCTGTGATGATTTGCCTTCACCGACTGGTATCACATCGTTTCCTTGGGTAATCACAACGGTTTGTGGTATTTCTGCATGAGTCTCGTTGCTGGCTTGTGGGTCCATCTCCCTGTATCCAAAATAACCAATAAGAGGCACACAGGAATCAAGGCAAGATGCAAGTTCATATTAGTTCGAATACGATACAGATATCAAAAATAATTCAAGCAAGTGGATGAGATCCTATAAACTTATCCTAGCTTTATTGCAGGCCTGTTCGGTCCCTGAGTTAAAACCGAACAATTTAGTCGTTTGACCTGCATGGGCCACCACAAAAACGTGTCACGACCCGCACCCGGATATTCGGGCACGAGTGCGTGGGCACGTCCAGCCTACGCCGCAGTGTCGGCGGTAGTACGCTGTCTAGGGCATAATCACAGGTAATATAAAGTCTATCTCATCCACAAAAGTAAATAGACAAGGAAAATAACAGGAAAAAGAATGCTGAGATTTCATAATATTTAATCTGTGACAACCAATCCACAGTTAATACAAGCCAGAAGATAAATCGGGGACAAACTCGAGTATATGCTGAAAAGAAAAGAATAAGCAGCTACAGCTAACTGATCCACAGAAGTAGCCTCCTGGGGGAAACTGGCTCCTCATGTGTGTTACCTGCTAACTCGTAGGGATCATAATAGGTAGGGGCAAAGTTCTCATCATCGCCTAAAACAACAGATCCAGTCAGGAAAGGAGCAAAGTACACAATGCACATCAAGATTAAAACTAAATATTTATGACAATTAGATTGAGCATCATATTGAGAAAATTGCATAAAAGAAACATCAATATCTCAGAGTTAATGCTATGCACAGGAATATGAGAAAACAGGGATAAATGTGACAGGAAATGAAACTACAACAGTCAACAAGAGGCATAACTAGACAAGAAGCTATGTGTGTGAACTTGTGTATTTAGAATACCTAGTTGGCATGCAGGGGTTTATAGGGTTAAACCGGCCGCCATAGACGGCTATTAATCATGAATAATCGAGATCCGGCTGATGGACAGTCGTGTACCAACAGCTATTATTCACGACACGGGTCAGGGTAAACTACATGCCTTTCAGTATTCTTCCTCCCGACACGAAAACGAGACATGAAATCCCGTAATCAAGACATGAAATCCAGCTTCTAACATTACGTGTAAACATTCAATGGTACTAGTGAAACAGGGAATAATTATCACAATATAAAGATTTAAACTTGAAGTGCAGGTACTTGCCTTTGTTTGGATCCGATTAATAGTTCTTCGGGGAAATATCCAGAGATGAGTCCAAATGCTGAAATAAACATCACCATCACGCTCAGAAGATGTCAAATAGCTAGAAACGCCTGTCCTTAGGTCCAATTTGGAGACAAGGGCAAAAACGGCAGTTTCGGGTCAAAACGGGGTCCGCCGTTGGGCCCGCTTTGCACCGAAAAACGCGTCCGGGTCAAAGGTCTCCAAATTCACCAAACTTAGTGTCAACAGGTCAGGAACGCTGATACGAACCCAACGGAACTTCCAGATTTGGATTCCGATGAGCCGAACACAAAATCGTCCGTCGAGCGGGGCCTGTGGGGCCCACGACACGCGATTTCGTCAACGTTCTCAGAATCGAACCAAACTTGACCCACAGGACCAGCGTATCGCTACGAGTCCGATGGCGCAAGTTTCGTCTCGATCTGACGAGTGTGCACGAAGTTAGGGTGAATTACAGAAAAGGCGGATACAGAGCGATGTCCGCGGATACGCGTTGATTCCGGTGTGCACGCACACCCAAATCAGCTTCCGCGAAATCCCACACGCCGGTATCGACGAGGCGCACGTGTCTGTGAAGACCGCACGCGACCAAGTCGTCCCGTTTGGCGGGACGGACTCAGTTCCGGGGTGAAACAGGGTCTGGTTTTTCCTGTTTTTGGATCGCGGTGTGCGATCACCACATGACGCGATGTCCCGAACAGTTTGTCCGGACACCGAGAGGGTCATACAGGCTTCGCAACGCAATTTACGGAATCGAAAACAGAGATGCAGGGTGCAAGATACGAATACCTGAAGGGGACCCGAGGAACCGGGGTTGAGACGTGTCCGACACGTGTCCGACTCGTGTCGGACACAGGGGAGGAGAATTAGGGCTAGGGTTTGGGTCTGGTGCTGCCGGAGAGCCACGGCTGGCCAGGGCGGCTCGCGGCGGGGGGGGGGGGGGGAGGCCGGTCGGAGGGAACTGGGCGGCGCCGGCGATGGCGGGCACGGCGGGGGGAAACGCGTGGCCGCGGCGGCGGCTGCCGGAGGCGGAGCCGCTGCTGTTGGCTGCTGCTGCTCGGGCGCCGGAGAGGCGGAGGAAGGAGGAGGAGAGGGGAGGATCGGGCGGCGGCTGTGAGGCTCGACGGCGAGGTCTGGGCGGGGCACGGCGGAGCTAGGGCGAGGGTGGCGGTGGACGGAGCGGGGTGTCGCGGGGATTTTTATAGGCGGATGGAGGAAGGGGGGCCGGGCTAGGCGGCGGGTGAGGCGGAGGAAGCGGGCGGTCGTGGCGAGGGGTGCGGGGCATGTGGCCGAGCGGAGCGGGCGGAGCGCCGGCATGTGCGGCGGAAGACGCGGGCCACGGTGACTGGGGGAGACGGGTCTGAGGGTGAGCGGGTAGCGGGTCGGGCGGCGGGTGGACCCGACCCGACCCGCTAACAGCTGCGGGCTGGGCCGGTTGGGCCGGGCCGGAATTGGGTATAGGATTTAATAGTTTAAATAATAAATAAATAAATAAATAAATAATAAATAATTTAATTAATAGTTTTTAGGTATTTTAAAATAGGTCCGAGGTCCAATAAATTCCAGAAAAATTGTCCTAAGTCCAGTTTTTCATTTTACACCCAAAAATATTATTTTCATAATATTTTAATAGTAATTATCAGCAAATAAAAATCATTTAATAATTAAAACCCTGCTTTTAATTACAGAAAATCCCCAGAAAATTCCAGAAAATCGTGAAAAATCCAAGTTTAATATTTCTTGCAAAATCTGGGGGTTTACAAATAGTAACAACAATGGGATTATTATATGTCAATACAAATAATTTAAAGTAAAGATAGATGGGCTGCTTGGCTACATTAGTAGCATCACCACAATCATATCAAATATGACTCCCCTCTCCTTGAAAACATGATACCACACACCAAATAGCAAAATTTTAGCAAGGATCCAAGTGACACATGTACGATTACATACATCTTTGTTTATGGACTATTTTCTAGTGGACAAAGTTTAAATCCCTCAACAAATATTTATTTTGTCGCAAGCTAGAATACCTTCGAAAGAGGTCTAGTCCGGACTTGGACGAAGTAGGCGCTTAGTTAGCGCATTTTAAACTTCGCATGTACACATCGAATATCGTTGAAGCTTCTTGGTAGTGCCGCGTCAGCCCGATGGTAGCCCAACTACAGTTCTGTATTGCTACTCCACGGTAGCCTTTTTTTTTCATATTATTCCGTTTCGAAACTGTCATATTAACATGGAATTACTGCTAGTAATTGTCCTATTAATGGTTTTTTCTATTTCTCATAATAAGTTTGACTTTTATTTAATTGAGCATCATCACATCACATAATGCTCTACAATGATCTCACCTAAATGGTGAAGTGGGCCATTTGATGTGTGTTTGGGAATAATTGAATCCTACATATTTCCAATAATTGCAACAAATGGGAATTCTTAAACCTTTCTCTTAATTCCTAGGAAGAGAATAGTAATTACAACAAATTGAACCAATTTCCACACTTGTTTAGTTAGGTTATTGATGCCAACAATTTTCTGATATATACTTACACTCATCTGGCAAAATTAATAATATTAATGTGGTTTCATTCAAGGAGGGCCTATACTCTTGACCCAATTATCCCAAAATCTCCGATGCGTCAAATACTTGTGTAATTTCTACTATTATAATTCGATTTAGAAAAAGTTCAAAAATGATCCGTCTAACAAATATGTATATCATTAATTAGTAATATAAAAAAAAAATATTATCGCATGAGTGTTTTTTTTCTTGCTTAGTTGAAAAAAAAATTAAAAAACAGAACATATAACAAAATAATAAAAATATATTTAAAATTTAAATCATATTTAAACAAACTACATGATATTATCTAATGAAACGCATATCGAAAATTTAAAAAAAATATTTCTAACAAATTTTAAAATATATTCAAATCATATTTAAAATATTTAAATATAATTTAAAATTCTACTAGTTTTATAATAATATTATAAAAATTAAATTATATTTAAACTAACTACATGGTATTATCTAATTAAATAAATATCCAAAATTCAAAAAAAAAATTTACAACAAATTATAATTAAAATATTTTAATATAGTTTAAAATTTGATCAAAAAAATTAATAATATTATATAAAAAATTTATATGTGCAACGCACGTAAACATGACTAGTATATTATAATAAAGTTAAGAATTTATTAAGTTATTTTTATGGACTTCAAGTAATTTACTATGTTGGTGATGTTTGCAAATATATATACCAGTATCCATCGCACTTTTGCAGCTAAATACCTCTAAACTTCAAAAATTATTAATTTACTATATAATAATAAAACTTTTATAGCGCGTGACTATTTTGTTTTCCATTTGAAATGATAAGCTATTCATTTAAATGACAAACACCAAATAGTGTTCTCGCATTGGTGTTTAATATTTGTTGTTTTGGGCTTGTACGGAAATTAAATAGACTTTGTTTGTGGTTATTGTACGGAATGTCGACAGAAATGACAAAATGTTATATTTGAAAAGAAAATCAAAGTCATTCTTAATAATATTTTGACATTATATTTGCAAGTGCTAATTAGAATTTTAATCATGGATTTTATATCAGCTTAGAATTTAAGCCATGACATGTCCAATTGAAAATTTTGGATTCTAAATTTTTAAATTTTTTTTTTTTTCATTATACCCTCTTATCCAACATTGAAAGTGTAAAATTTGAGGAAGTCAAGCTTTCTTTTCTTGATTGGGAGTTATTTCTCTATGGTTTGGAGTTTATGAAAGAAAAATAAGATTGTTTGGATTCAGACCACATCTCCTTATGTGACAGCTGACGTGACATGTTAAATAACATTATGTGGCATCCAATATGACAGCTGATATGTCAAATTTTAACATAAAAAAATAATTATCTAAATTATTTAATATTAGTGTTTATGTTTATGTTAATTTTAATGCTAATTTTAATTTTAAAATTTATTATGTTATTTGCCACATTAACTGTCACGTCAACTGCCATATAAATAAATATGATTTGGAAGAATATTTTGGAGGTACCAATAGCATTATTCTAACGCATATATCTCATAGCTTCGATAAAAATAGAAGAAAATTGATGATCTTGAGTAAAACTTTGATACAACCTCTGTATGACATGTGGGTTCCATCTCAAAGTTTATATATATATATATATATTTGTATATTTTATAAAAAAAAAAAAATCAGAGGATCCACATGTTATATATAGACTATATCAAAACTTTGATAAAGCCTACTGTATCAAAGTTTTACTCGATGATGTTGAAACATATTGTTAAAGCTTACAAAAATTTTACAAAATATTATAAAAAACTTTTTGTACACTCCATATATGGATGTCGGACTCTCCACACTGTTGTAGTATAGAAATATATTGGCTCTCTTTTTCATAGGACGAGACGGGACCGGGTGTTATGAACCGTTGAAGGACGCGTCATGGGGCCCACGTAGTGATTCATGGAGCTAATTATTATATGTCAAAGTACTCGTGCACTACAAACAAAAATAATATAAAACTACTATACACTAAGAAACATGAATAAATAAATAGAGTTCGAGACTCGTGCACTACAAACAAACACAAACACTCAATTACAAATAAATCAAACCCTCATCCTACCTGTCTATAGTACAATATAGGTTCTCTTGGTCTTGATTCCAATGATGTGACATAAATGGTGAAGTGGGCCATTAGATAGTGTGTTTGGAAGTATCTTTTCGGAAGAGGCAATCAAATTATGAATCCGCCGTATTTCTAATTATAGCGAAATAATTGCAAAAGAAAAGTAATGGTGGGGATTCTTAAACGTTCTGTCGTTTCATAGACACAAAGTACAACTTAAATTCATGTTGACTTACAACAGGAGTTAACAATAAATCGAACAAAATTAATTTTATATATATATATATATATATATATATATATATATATATATATTAGTTTTGTTCAATTTGTTGTTAACTCTTGTTATAAGTACTATGATCCGCGGTCCCGTCTGTGGAGTCCTGCGGGTAAGGATACAAACAAGCCAAGCCGAGTCAAGCTTTCATAAGCTTGAGCTTGGCTTGATTAGAATTAACAGAGCTCGAGCTTGATAAGTTTTTTTATTTTTGAGCTTGAGCATGGCTCGAGCTTGTTTATGTTATTTGCATAAAACTTGTAAATGATATTTTATTTGCATAAAACTTGTAAGAAAATTTTATTTGATTTCTGAAAGATTATATGCGTAGCTTCCTTATAAAGAATTATAAGTTGATTTCTTTATTTGAATTCAAGATGTATAATTTATATAAACATTAAGTAAGAAAATTTTATTTGATTTCTTTATGTCAATATTTATATAACTTTAAGTATAAATTAAAATCTAAATATTTATAAGTTGAATTTTTTTTAAAAAAATTTATAACTTTTTTTTATAAGTATAAATATTTATAAGTATAAATCTTTATATAAAATTTTTATATAACTTTTTAAGTATAAATAAATATAAGTATAAATCTTTATAAAAAAATTTAAATCTTTATAAGTATAAATCTTTATAATCTTTATAAATAAATATTTATAAGTATAAATATTTATGTCTTAGCTTCTCAGGCTCTCTTTAAAATTATTTGTAATATTGCAAATAAAGTTTGTAGAGAGACTGAAAGCTAAGACTCAAACATAAGTTGCAATTAGGTTTAAATATATCTATGACTTATGTAACAATAATAAAAAATATTAAAATCGATACATTTTTTTTAAGAAAATACAACATTACTAGAAATTAATACACATTTTCAAATGTATGCGTAGCTTCCTTGTACCACAGTTATGGTCCCATTCACTACCAAAATATAATAAAATAGCAACGTTTTTAGCGACTTCGTAAGTAAACGTCGATGTACGTCGCTGTTTGCGCCAAATAGCGACTAGTAGCAACGGTACTTTAGTTTTTTTAAAAACAGTCTCTATATGTTTTTTAAATGTCGCTAAAGTTTTTAATTTAGCGACGTTTAGCGACTTTTTACCGACGATTTTATTTTTTTAATTAGCGATATTTATAAACGTAGCAAAACGTTGCTGAATTTTTTATTCGCGACGTTTAGCGACGTCTAAGTAGTCGCAAATATTTTTAGAATTAGCGACGTTTAGCGACTATATAATCGTCGCTAATAGCGATGATTAACGACGTGTTTAAGAGACGTCGCTAATATTTTTTAATATAGCAATCCGGTTTCACTTTTCTCCCATTCTCACTTGAAATTTTTCCAAATTTTCTCCTTTCCCCCCACCTCCGTGACCCAACCTCTCGCCGATGACCCCTACTGTCGACCTCCGCCACCGACCGTGCTCCCCCTCCGACCCTGGGCACCCCCTCCTCCTCCACCGAGATCCTCCTCCTCCTCTCCGGGCTCCTCCTCCTCAACGGAGTCCTCCTCTCCGGGCACCCCTCTCCTCGGTCAAATCCCTCCTCTCTGGCCACCCATTCCTTAGGTAAATCATGATCCTAACTCGGACATACACACACCACGCGCGGAGACTAACACTAACCCAAACTCGGACACGCGAACACACTAACACGAATACACTAACCCTAATATAGATACGAACACACACACACACACACATACATGTTTGTATCATGTCATCTCATGATACGTATGGTGAAATTGTAGGACACATGGATATGAAAGGTTAGGATACGATATCGAGGATAAGGTTATAAGTATTTTATCGGATACGGACACATGCATACATTGGTTATCTATCATGCATGGTTATAAGCATTATTATTGTTTTAGGCAATTAAGTAGGAAAACTGAGTGACTTGATTAGGTGTAGTTAAAGAAATTCCTATAATCATGTATCCTAGTTTAGAGCTATACAAGACGACCCAAAAAATAGCATAGTGTGCATATGTATGATGTGTGTGTGCTAAGGGGGGAATGTAACTCAGTGCTGCAGCAAGGGGTGATAGGTGCATAGCAGTATACTGTAATGCACTTGGGGAGGAGGTCGGGTGATATCAAATGAGGTATTGTGCAGTGCACACTTGTGCACAGTGCAATGAGGTTGTGTGTGTGTGTATCATTGAGTATATGGTTTAGTCAAAATATTGTGTTTGGGCCCACACTTGACATTTAAAATATTAATATAAATAATATCTACCAGGCCTAAACTCTCTTTATTTTTTATTTCATAATCTATATAGGGTTAATGTCACGCCCCAGTCCCAAAATACGTAGGACTAGGACACGTAAGCATGCCAGCCGCCTGTATATATGGCAACTCCAATATATGGAAACCATATATACGAGCGTACGCTGTATAATGAACAATAATTCACAAGTGGTAAAACTATCATAAGTCACAGGGTATAATCTAAATCTCATCCACATAAATCAAATATGAATAACCAATAACCATGTAACTAGATCTCAATACAGATATCTAAGAATGACAGTCAGATGGAAATAATTCTACTGCCGAAATAGAATATAAAAATGAACCAGATACACACCATATAAGAACAACATCTGACAATCACGAGGCTCGAAGAGAAGACCTCCTCGGGATATACGTAACATGCCTGGATCTGCTCTCCTGCGAATGCTCAAGAACATATATACCTGGCAGGGGACCAGGTCCTCAGAGGGACATAGCAAGATACATAAAAATAACATGCCATAATGTAAATATTGAATAAATAAATGGGGTGTGCTAACCATCTAAGTGAATGCAATTTAAAGACCTGATAGTACGCATGGGAATGTGTAGGCTTGACATATGCTGACGTAATTCACCAATCGTCATGACCGGCTAGTATATGTGTCATATGCCCCCGGACACACTAGTAGCTCTGCAATCGACCATCTCCGAGGAGCATGGTACGAAGGATAAAAACTCAAGGAGGGGGTGTCCCATACGTCTACTAGTATCTTCCCCGCCCAATATAGATGTACAAGTCGTGAAAACGACGTGGACACCTCCTACTATGATGCAAGTCTCAATAAAATAATCAACTAAGCTAAATATCATTACACGTGTTGCTCACACTGATGGCCATTCGCGCATGAGGCACGCGTCCCTACATGAACTCACTCTGTGACGTGTAATGATACGTGTTAAGGCCTGGAAAGTTATATCAATAACTTCACAACTTTTAGGTGGGTCTACTAGACACTAGGTCAGACACAAGTCCTAACGTCAACGCCTTCGTTGACTGCACCCGAGTTTTCTCGGACGCGCACATTATATTTAAAATAGAAAAATATGTAACTAACAATAACTGAATTTAAACAATACAATAAGGCAAGGTATACTTGCCTGGCAAGAGCTGCAAAATACAATGTCCAAATGTCAAATGCCAAGAAGTCAGAAACTATGGCCTCAGAAGGAAAGTCTCCGGATGCTGAAATAAACATCACTAACAGTCTCAGAAAATATCAAATAGCTAGAAACGCCTGTCCTTAAGTCCAATTTGGACACAAGGGCAAAAATGACAGTTTCCGGTCAAAGCGGGGTCCACATGTGGGCCGCCTTGCACCGAAAAATGTGTCAGGATCAAAGGTCTCCAAATTCGCCAAACTTAGTGTCAACAAGTCCAGAACGTCGATACGAACCCAACGGAATGTCCAGATCTGGATTCCGATGTGCCGATCACAAAATCGCCCGTCAAGTGGAGCTTGTGGGGCCCACGATATGCGATTTTGTCAACGTTCTCAGAATCGAACCAAAATTGGCTCACAGGACCAGCGTATTGCTACGAGTCCGATGGCGCAAGTTTCGTTTCGATCCGACGTGGGTACACAAAGTTGCAACGTGTTCCAGAACTGACGGATACGGGGCGGTGTCGGCGGATACGCGTTGATTCCGGTGTGCACGTACATCCAAATTAACTTCTCCGAACTCCTACACGTCCGTATCAATGTCGTGCACATTTTGGTAAAGACCGTGTGCGACCAAGTCGTCCCGTTTGGCGGAACGTACTCAGTTCCGGGGTGAATCGGGTCGTTGTTTTTCCTGTTTTTTGATCGCGTGCCGCAATCGCCACAGGATGCGATGCACCGTGCGGGTTGCACAGGCACCGAGAGGGTCACCTAGTCTACACGACGTAACTGATGGAATTAAAATCGGAATTATGAGGTGAGAGCAATCGTTACCTGAACAGAGCTCAAAAAACCAAACTTCTCCGTGTCCGACACAAGTCCGAGGGCTGTGTCCGTGTCCTGTCCGCGTCCATGGCGACCCTAGGGTTGCTGGAGACCGGCCGGGGTGGGTCGCTGGAGGAGGACGGCTAGGCGCTGGCCGGTCGGGGAGTGGCCGGGCTGGGTCGGCCGGATCTCGAGCGGCCACTGCTGCGGATCGGGGATGATGGCCTGAGAGCGAGGTGGGGTGGAGGAGGAGCTGGGGAGTCGTCAGGCGAAGGGTGGCTGGGCACTGGCCGGATGGGGAGTGGCCGAGGAGGAGGAGGAGATGTTGGTGATGGAGGAGAAGGGGGTCGATGGTGGTGGCGGGGTTGGCTGGAAGGCTGAAAAGAAGGGGAGGAAGGAGGAGGAGAGGGGAGGTGAGCGTCGGGTGGAGGACACGGCTGGGGGAAGGAGAAGCGGGAGGCTGAGGAAGGGCGGATGAAGGAGGGGCCAGCGGGGGGGGGGGGGCGGAGCTCGCCGCGGGCGGGGGCTCGCGGGGCGACTCCGGCGGAGGGGGGGTCGACGGCCGGAGGGAGCTGGGGAGGAGAAGCCGGGGAGAGAGAGAGCGGGGAGGAGAAGGCCAGCGGGGGGGCTCGCCGTCGCCGCGGGGAGGGGTCTGCTCCGGCGGGGGAGGGGGTAGCCGACGGCTAGGGGGGGTCGGCTGCGGCCAGGTTAGGTTAGGGTTTTGATTTTTATTTTATTTTCTTTTCATTTCTTTTATAGAAAAATATATTATTATTTTAATATGTAAAATATCTATAGATATTTTTAGGATATTTTGGGATATTTTTGGGATCTTTTCGGGTGGGTCCCGTCTCCAAATGGACGATGCAGGTTCACCGGCCAATAGGGGACTGACGCCTCGCACTAAAATTTGCAGGAAAGTCCTTGTAGTTTCATAAATTACGTAAAGTCCTAATTTTGGGAAATTGCGCAATTACGAAATTGTCTGGGAAAACCTCCGGTTCCTGAAAATTCTAAAATGCACAGAATTGAAGGGAAAAGCTGCGTGAGGGTCCTGGGGGGGAATGGGGGTGAGTCTGGACAGGGATTGGGTCTGCTTTCTGGGTGATACGGGTCACCGTATTAATTAATTAATAAATACTGCGCACGGTATTCTCTAATTATTTAGAGGCAGGTAGGGTCATAATTTCTCTACGGTGTCAATACACTAAATGTAGTATACTCAGTGTAGAATATTAACGTATTTTTGTTTGGGCAAAACAGGTACAGGTTGACCTCAAATCTCTAGGGGTACAGAGATGGGTAAAGAGCAGGAAATAAAATAGGAAATAAATACGGACTTTTGTAACGATATTTGTGCGTCTCAAACGAGGCTCAAAATAAAGCATCTGGGAGTTGCACATAATTCAGAAAAATAGTCTAACATGTCTAGGACAGGTATGTGAACTTTGTTCGGGGATAACAGTCAAGCTAAAGCTCCAAATAATTAGGAGATGGACAGGTGCACAAGTCAACAGGATATGTAGGAAAATAAATTAAAATATTGCCATAAATCCTAAATTGTTAAAATAATCCTAAAAATACTAAAATCTGGTCGAGGGGGTTTACAGTTGACACTATATATCTACCGGTGTAAATGTCAAGTGTGGATATCCATGAGTGTATCAATGAGTGTCAAATCTATATTGGATTGGGCCCATATGCCTTAAAAAGGAATTCTCATTATTTACACATCATGATCCCACCTCCTACCCGATGTGGGACTAAATTACCAAGTCCATTGTCATCCTCCTTTGAGCGCTCAACCGGAAACGAGATACAATCCAATCTCCACCTTAGCTCGTTTCCGCTAGCCGAACAACCTTAGCACACCCTGGCTATATTTGCTCGTTCCCGCTAGCCGAGCACCCTTAGCACACCCCGGCTACCTTTGCTCGTTCCTGCTAACCGAATAACCTTAGCACACTCTGAATACTTTTGTTCGTTCCCACTAACCGAGCACCCAGTGTCACGCCCCGGTCCCGCCCGGGCCGCCGCTCCGCCCTGCCCCGCGCCCGTGCGGCCGGGAATTAACGAACCGGACACGTATCACCGTGCCTCGGCGCGCCGGACGCGAATCACCGAGCCCGTCCCGCGGGTGCGAGGGAGGAAGGGAGCCAAGCGAATGGCCCGTTCGAGCTTTCGGGGGACGTGATGCCGCACGGGCCTGAGGTTGCGCCCGTGCAAGGCCAATCGTTTAAGTTGATAGTTGGCTATCATCGCATCAATCGAGTAAGCAGTGGAAAGGGACTTGTTGCAATGCAATGCATTAGCCAACTGAATGTTCGGGACAATCGAGGCAACTTGGGTTTCCTTTAGCAAAGGCACACGTTCGTTCCATACATTATACCCCCTTATACGATAGCATTCTCGGGGCAACAATCGAAACCAGGATTCCGGGTCTTCGGGACTGTGGCACGTCTATCGCTCCCTCGGACGATCCAGTACCTGCGAACAAGTAAACTGTTGGTGGGTCAGCACTTTATACAAGTACTGGTGAGATAAATCAACTGAACAGAAACAAGCATTCACTCAAACAGGCACTAAGTAATCATGTTATAAAACATTACATTACTAGTGATCTTTCTAGTTTTACCTATGTTCGTTTCATGCAGTTCTAGCAGAGTCGATTTACTTGTTTAGAAACATGTTTGGAAACAGAGTTTCATAATGAATATGCAAGCAAGCAAACCGTTCATGTTTCAGGGTGTGCGCAGCGTGTCTCGTGCGACTCGAGGGTCTGATGCAAAGCTAGACACACAATGCACATTCTTAGGGGCAGTCACTATCCAAGCCAACACAATGACTTAGCTATATGCAGGGCGGTCCCCGAGTATCTCAGGATCGGCAGCTGGTGGAACAGCATACCAATGACTCTTTATCTGATGCTAGAGGCAGCTGTGACTCATGATTGCTTTGCACTATCATGGTAGCAGCCGTGACACATGCAGTTCAGCTCTCCACCAATAGCCATTGTCCGACCGCGTGCGAATGCATGGAACACTATCAAATAAACTCTAGTATGCAGACAAGACGAACCATCAGAATACACTCATTGTTGCGGGACAATCCGACTTATCACTTGAACACGTTCAGGCACAGTATGGTTCTCTCGAAGCATAGACGATAGTGAACATATTCATGCACTCTAAGCAGGCGATTCAGGATTCTCGTTAAGCAGGCATTGTTTCAAAGACAAGCTAGGTGAGTTCGTTCATTAACATGCAAGGCAGGTTCTATCATTCTCTTAAGAAAATATTGCAAGCAAAAACTCAGGTTATTATTAAGGCGTGCAAGAATCAGAGAACGAAGTTCTGCCCACTCACCTTGATACATAACGCCGGCACGGAGCGGGGCGTTACATACTTACCAACCAACAAAAAGTTTCGTCCTCGAAACTTCAAGGATAAACTTCTCGATATCCCGAGTAGCGATAGTGCCGTCCCTCGCCGTACTCAATCGAAACAATCAAGCAATTCAAGTTCAGGAAATATTTTGCACTTTGAGAATATCTATGGACTTATTGTATGGAACACTCTTTGCAAAACCATATCGATAATATCTCAGAGTCATAGCAACGGTTTGGGCCAGAGAATCGATTCCGCTCTGATACCATTCTGTCACGTCCCGGTCCCGCCCGGGCCGTCGCTCTGCCCTGCCCCGCGCCCGTGCGGCCTGGAATTAACGAACCGGACACGTATCACCGTGCCTCGGCGGGCCGGACGCGAATCACCGCGCCCGTCCCGCGGGTGCGAGGGAGGAAGGGAGCCAAGCGAATGGCCCGTTCGAGCTTTCGGGGGACGTGATGCCGCACGGGCCTGGGGTTGCGCCCGTGCAAGGCCAATCGTTTAAGTTGATAGTTGGCTATCATCGCATCAATCGAGTAAGCAGCGGAAAGGGACTTGTTGCAATGCAATGCATTAGCCAACTGAGTGTTCGGGACAATCGAGGCAACTTGGGTTTCATTTAGCAAAGGCACACGTTCGTTCCATACATTATGCCCCCTTATACGATAGCATTCTCGGGGCAACAATCGAAACCAGGATTCCGGGTCTTCGGGACTGTGGCACGTCTATCGCTCCCTCGGACGATCCAGTACCTGCGAACAAGTAAACTGTTGGTGGGTCAGCACTTTATACAAGTACTGGTGAGATAAATCAACTGAACAGAAACAAGCATTCACTCAAACAGGCACTAAGTAATCATGTTATAAAACATTACATTACTAGTGATCTTTCTAGTTTTACCTATGTTCGTTTCATGCAGTTCTAGCAGAGTTGATTTACTTGTTTAGAAACATGTTTGGAAACAGAGTTTCATAATGAATATGCAAGCAAGCAAACCGTTCATGTTTCAGGGTGTGCGCAGCGTGTCTCGTGCGACTCGAGGGTCTGATGCAAAGCTAGACACACAATGCACATTCTTAGGGGCAGTCACTATCCAAGCCAACACAATGACTTAGCTATATGCAGGGCGGTCCCCGAGTATCTCAGGATCGGCAGCTGGTGGAACATCATACCAATGACTCTTTATCTGATGCTAGAGGCAGCTGTGACTCATGGTTGCTTTGCACTATCATGGTAGCAGCCGTGACACATGCAGTTCAACTCTCCACCAATAGCCATTGTCCGACCGCGTGCGAATGCATGGAACACTATCAAATAAACTCTAGTATGCAGACGAGACGAACCATCAGAATACACTCATTGTTGCAGGGCAATCCGACTTATCACTTGAACACGTTCAGGCACAGTATGGTTCTCTCGAAGCATAGATGATAGTGAACATATTCATGCACTCTAAGCAGGCGATTCAAGATTCTCGTTAAGCAGGCATTGTTTCAAAGACAAGCTAGGTGAGTTCGTTCATTAACATGCAAGGCAGGTTCTATCATTCTCTTAAGAAAACATTGCAAGCAAAAACTCAGGTTATTATTAAGGCGTGCAAGAATCAGAGAACGAAGTTCTGCCCACTCACCTTGATACATAACGCCGGCGCGGAGCGGGGCGTTACACCCAGGAGATCCAACATATTATCATCTCGATCCGTTCGACCACAGAACCAAACCTGACACGTTCATTCACACAACCATTGTGTGCCAACCATAACATCTGGCTCGACCTTGGACTCGTCAGATCCACCTTTAAATCCAATTCGTGTAGTTGATGCTCCTACTCCACCTTAAGAAGAGCTTGTATAATCCATGAACGTTCAACATCATCTGTCTCAAACCAATTAGAGCAGCTCAAACCAGCCCCGTTATAACACCCCGTTCTGTTCAAAGCGGTCTGCCGATTCAAACGGCAAAAGTGCAATATCCCGACCCATTTTTCTCAGGCGAGAATACTCGTTTGAGGCAAAGGATATCCAGACTTGTCCCTACAGGATTTTCGGCTTAGGCTTTCAGAGGCTCGCTTGACGTATCGCTCAACCGAGGCGAATCATTGCTAAGGTGGGTGGCTACGGTGAACTTATCTTTGCTTAGCCAGCACACTTAAAATCTGGAATGATATATGCTAGTCGCTAGGTGAATCACCCCCTGCATACTAATAAGAATACAACGCACCTACCTAAGGGAATAATCCCAACTTGTATTGCTTGTGCTAGAACATAAAAATAAAATATTGCTTATGTTCAGACCCTCGCATGCTACCCTAGATCATGTCGCTCGGAAAGTTCCTTACGGTTTTACCCCTCGGCTTACCTTCGGGCCCGAGCTAACGTGAATGATTATGTTTATACAAATGCATGCTTGCCTGCTTGTATATTGCCTTATTCAATGCTTGTCGCATAAACTATGCCTCAAATTGTGTATCACTGTGCATATCATGCATTCATCTAGTTCTCCTCGGAAGACTATCTAATAGTCGTTCCGTGCAAGAATGAACCTGCAAGTATCCGGGACCGTTATGTCACCAAGGCAATCTCCGCCCCAGGGGAAATGCATCAAGGCAACTTGTTCATTGAAGAAAGAATCATAGATCATGAAGCAAGACTCATTCAGGTATTCGGACCTCTGCAAGTCTCTCTCGAGCGGGCTCCATCTCAGCCCAAGAGACTGTGCACATCCAATGGCTAAGTGAATCAAGAATTAACATGTTATTCGTGAATCTAATAAAATCTGAAAGACCCTGGCCTGCATGTTGCGGACAACTTGGAAACAGGGTACAGTTTCGCAGACGGTCACCGGGGCACTGGGACCGATCCGATCCGGACGGAACATCATGATAGTCTCTCGAGCGGGCGGGTTGGTATGCTTCGCCTCGAGAACCTAGCGTTGCATACCACTCTCGCCCAAGACTAGATTGGTCCTTTATGGATATGCCAGCGACTCCTGTTCATATAGATAAGTCATCCTCGCTTAGCGGCTATCCGCGTGTGAGTCATTGCATCGCATCAAAAGAATAACTAAACACCTGAATGATCATGATACAACAACATTCTCATGTTTGTATATGCTATTGCCTTGGTTTTCATATATGCTGCTCGTTCTTGAATTAACAATGTTTGCCGTGGACAGGGAAGGACAAATGGTAAGTTGGTAAGTCTCGCCGTGTTTTCTCTTATATCGCACGGTGCACTGCCACACGAGTTAGGCTATTCAATCTTTGCATGAAACTGATCCTAAGGCAACTAGAAAGACAACATAATAGTAGGTGCACGGAACCTATATTACGTGTTTGGATTTGTCGGACGGGCGAGTAGCCTCCCCACCAGTGCATTCAATGTACTGATAACCCACCAGATCGTTTGCAGGGTGCGAGAGAACCTCGTTCGGTGCGAATGCCTCCTTCGTGCGTGCTAAGGCGTAGAGTCAAATCCGAAGCCTTGGAGCGCTGCGTCCGAAACTGAAGCACATATACAGACATAATGTTGGAACATCGCCTGAACATCATCTGTACAATCATTCCACAATTGTAGCCACTTGGCACATTTTTACTGTTTCAGAGAGAGAGAGAAGCTTGAGCGACTTGTAATCTCGGCTATACGCCGCCTGTAACACTTATTTATATCAATAAAGAGTTGCTTTACTTCTACTTGTGTTATATAATGCTTCCGCTATATTGTCGACTCAGTGAACTTGTTACCAAATCGCCTATGCATTTATGACTCCGCTGCACTCGGATAATCTATGCGACTCTGTGGCTTAGAACTCTTCCCGCCAGCCAATGAATCACGGCCTTGTACGGCGTGGCTCACGCTCGTGCGGCATCACGCCCGGATGGGTCAAAGCGATCGTTCCGCGGGAACGCTGGCGCGGTAATTTTCGCCTAGCGAGGACGGCCGATTAGCCTGCGGGAGATCGGGGCATGCATGTTGGTATCAGAGCCTGGCTTATACGCCTTTGGATTTTGTTTTGAATATCTCAGTTTCGAAAGCTCGTTCGTGGGTTATGTGCACGCTCTCTCTCAATGCCTCAACGGAATGTTCCAATAATGAGTCTAAATACTGTCAAAAAGCGCATTAGAATAATGTGATTGCTTGTATGAAATTATGATGCTAGGACCTTTGTGCCGACCTGTGCAAACCCTTAAGATTTTCGCAAGTAGCTTGTCCGATTTCACTATCTCTAAGTTTGGTTGAATGCATCTGTTTGAGGGACGCCTTAAACTTGTGCACGATCCAAGACTCAAGAAAATGTGAAACTCGAGTGCTAAGACTTCGCTATCACTAAGTTGGTTGGCGTGCTCATGCTAGAAGTGCACTTCGAATATGTGTACGATCCAGACTTGCGATATGCTGATCTCGAATGCTTGTGCAAGTGAATATCCAAATGAACAAGTACAATGACTTGTATAGGTTTGCCTCAGCCTTAGATCATTAATCAAGATTGCTACGCTTGGGATATGTTCCATAATGCGTTAGTACGACTAGCCCTTAGTAAGTCTCGAGGACGAGACTTTTTCTGAGTTGGGTAGGATGTAACACCCCGTTCTGCTCAAAGCGGACTGCCGATTCAAACGGCAAAAGTGCAATATTCTTACCCGTTTTGCTCAGGCGAGAATATTCGTTTGAGGCAAAGGATATCCAGACTTGTCCCTACAGGATTTCCGGCTTAGGCTTTCAGAGGCTCGCTTGACGTATCGCTCAACCGAGGCAAATTATCGCTAAGGTGGGTGGTTACGGTGAACTTGTCTTTGCTTAGCCAGCACACTTAAAATCTGGAATGATACATGCTAGTCGTTAGGTGAATCACCCCTTACATGCTAATAAGAATAAAATGTACCTATCTAAGAAAATAATCCCAACTTGTATTGCTTGTGCTAGAACATGGAAATAAAATATTGCTTATGTTCAGACCCTCGCATGCTACCCTAGATCATGTCGCTCGGGAAGTTCCTTACGGTTTCACTCCTCGGCTTACCTTCGGGCCCGAGCTAATGTGAATGATTATGTTTATACAAATGCATGCTTGCCTGCTTGTATATTGCCTTGTTCAATGCTTGTCGCATAAAATATGCCTCAAATTGTGTATCACTGTGCATATCATGCATTCATCTAGTTCTCCTCGGAAGACTATCTAATAGTCGTTCCGTGCAAGAATGAACCTGCAAGTATCCGGGACCGTTAGGTCACCAAGGCAATTCTCGCCCCAGGGGAAATGCATCAAGGCAACTTATTCATTGAAGAAAGAATCATAGCTCATGAAGCAAGACTCATTCAGGTATTCGGACCTCTGCAAGTCTCTCTCGAGCGGGCTCCATCTCAGCCCAAGAGACTGTGCACATCCAATGGCTAAGTGAATCAAGAATTAACATATTATTCGTGAATCTGATGAAATCTGAAAGACCTTGACCTGCATGTCGCGGACAACTTGGAAACATGGTACAGTTCCGCGGACGGTCGCCGGGGCACTGGGACCGATCCGATCCGGACGGAACATCATAATAGTCTCTCGAGCGGGCGAGTTGGTATGCTTCACCTTGAGAACCCAGCATTGCATACCACTCTCATCCAAGACTAGATTGGTCCTTTATGGATATGTCAGCGACTCCTGTTCATATAGATAAGTCATCCTCGCTTAGCGGCTATCCGCGTGCGAGTTATTGCATCGCATCAAAAGAACAACTAAACACCTGAACGATCATGATACAACAACACTCTCGTGTTTGCATATGTTATTGCCTTGGTTTTCATATATGCTACTTGTGCTTGAATTAACAATGTTTGCCGTGGACAGGGGAGGACAAATGGTAAGTTGGTAAGTCTCGCCGTGTTTCCTCTTATATCGTACGATGCACTGCCACACGAGTTAGGCTATTCAATCTTTGCATGAAACTGATCCTAAGGCAACTAGAAAGACAACATAATAGTAGGTGCATGGAACCTATATTACGTGTTTGGATTTGTCGAACGGGTGAGTAGCCTCCCCACCAGTGCATTCAATGTACTGATAACCCACCAGATCGTTTGCAGGGTGCGGGAGAACCTCGTTCGGTGCGGATGCCTCCTTCGTGCGTGCTAAGACGTGGAGTCAAATTCGGAGCTTTGGAGTGCTGCGTCCGGAACTGAAGCACATATACAAGATATAATGTTGGAACATCGCATGAACATCATCTGTACAATCATTCCACAATTGTAGCCACTTGGCACACTTTTACTGTTTCAGAGAGAGAGAGGCTTGAGCGACTTATAATCTCGGCTATACGCCACATGTAACACTTGTTTATATCAATAAAGAGTTGCTTTACTTCTACTTGTGTTATATAATGCTTCCGCTATATTGTTGACTCAGTGAACTTGTTACCAAATCGCCTATGCGTTTATGACTCCGCTGCACTCGGACAATCTGTGCGACTCTGTGGCTTAGAACTCTTCCCGCCAGCCAATGAACCACGGCCTTGCACGGACGTAGCTCACGCTCGTGCGGCATCCCGCCCGGATGGGTCAAAGCGATCGTTCCTCGGGAAGGCTGGCGCAGTGATTCTCGCCTAGCGGGGACGGCCGATTAGCCTGCGGGAGATCGGGACGTGACGTAACCTTGGGCACTGATACCACTTGTTGGTAAGGCGATGTGATCCGAACCGGAGTTGGCCCATGAGGTACGATATTGGATTGGGCCCATATGCCTTAAAAGGAAATTTCCATTATCTACACCTCATGATCCCACCTCCTACCCGATGTGGGACTAAATTACCAACTCCATTGCCACCCTCCTTTAAGCGCTCAACCGGTAATGAGATACAATCCAACAGACAAAATTACGAGTATAAATTGGCAAAGTAAAAATAAAATACGTTAAATTTTTTGGTCAAATATTCATCAAACGTGAAATATTCGGATTGGATTTAATTCATATTTAACACGTTTTATATGAAAAAATTCGACATGTATTTTTTTTAATCCTTAATAAATAATCAAACAACCCATTAAACGCAAATTCATAAGTCTACATTTCTACCCGTCTCACAAAATGATTATTGATGCAGGCAACAAGACCTTTGAATTTCTTTCTTGATTAATTAAGTAGGTTGTATGTGAGAATTTTTTTTGTATATACATTTTTTTGTGAATTGTGTTAGGCTGGTTAAAAGCAACAAGGCTGCAAGAGTTAATGAAAGACTGTTGGGTTTCTTTCTTGATTAAATAAATAGGTTGCACTAATAGCCACAATTTTTTAATTATTCGTACGAAAAATTTGTACGTAACACGTTTAAAACTTCACATTCTTAAAATTTGTATATTAATTTGAATCTTTCAAAATTACGTAAGTATTATACGTGTCTTAAAGATACGCAAAAATTCGCGTATTATATGTGTATTATTCGGGTGATTGCGAACAAGGGTTCAATCCACTTCCGCAAAAAAAAAAAAAAACTGTAGAACTGAGAACGAGAAAATGCCCTAGAGGAGTTTGACAAATAGGAACTGCTCGTTGTTTGCAATAAACAAAAGTTGAACAAACTTTGTATTACAAACTTTGAAAGTACAAAAATCATATGCAAGAATCTAAGTACAAATTTTTGGGAAAGTAGTAGCCGTGGAGACCTAATCCGCGCTCGATCACTTTACTTCTTAGACTACCCGACACACGGAGAAGAAATGCTAAGTCTCGAACACTGAAGAACTTGACAGCAAAAAGACTCTGGATTTTCTTCAAGAAAAATATGCGTATGAGCTTTCTTCACCAGAAAAGTACGCGTCTGAGTTAGGATTTTTCTTGCGTATTTTTTTATGCTTCTACACTCGTGTCCCATCATTCCACTTTCAAGCTTCACCTCCCAAGCCACCCAAACAACGGTACTAGAAGATTTAGCTTCTACTTTAGAATTTTAGGCAGTTCCAAGCCGCAGTTCAACGAACCAAACAGCCTCCGCTTGGAAGACAAACCTCTCTCTAAGAGCTTCAAAAGTAAGCCTCATCACAATTTCTATATTCTATATTCTATATTCTATATTCAGAATGTAGGAGCTCATTTTGTAGAATAGTAAATTTCAATTGGAGTCCTGTGATGGTCTCGTTCCAACTACATGAACTATAACATGGGCCTAAGAATTTTTACATTCAAAATATAGGAACTCATTTTGTAGAATAGTAATACTTAATTTGGATTCCAGATACTAAATTCTAGATTTTACATTATTTTTTAACCACATAATTTTTTGACCTTTGACACCAAAGTTTATTTTATGTTGTTGGATCATTTTCTACTATTTCCATACTGACCCAACCTATTCTATTTTTTTTTATATAAATTTGGGCCTCAAGATGCTTTGTTCAACTCCATCTATTCAATAGTTTAATGTTTCATGTTTCATGTATCATTTGATTGTTTCATGTCTCTATCAACAAGCACACCTCAAGTATGCAGCAAGTCTAGTTGGTTTGTCCTGAATTTTTCATCATCAGGCATTCATCATAAGTAATATTTTATAATAGGTAGAAGTAGTATATTGTCTCCATCCTTTTTTTTCCTCTAAATTGTTCATCAGTCTAGTTATCCTATTTTAAAATACTTACTTTTTTTTTGTAAATTGTTCATTACCAGTATATTAACTCTATCCTGTCCTGAGATTTTCATGCAACTTTACCTTCCCCACTTAACAGCCTTTTAAGATGGAGTGGCTTGGACAAGCGAGGACTCAAAATGTCCTTACTTCCATACCGCAAACTGGCAAAGGAGTGGGCTACACCATTTGTGATGTTTGGCAAGGAAAGTCTTCAAAGCTTAACAAATCTGGAGCTGTGTATATAATGTCGTATTTGTATTGTTGTGCCTTGTCTGCATAATTAAGAAAGTTGAGTATATAATAGTTAAGAAAGAAAGAAAGCTGTGTATATTTTTTGTATGATTTTTTATGGATTTTTTGGACAACTGTTTGGTCCAGGCCCAGTAACAAAAATTGGTCATTTGTATCTGTGTATCATTTTTTAACATCAAAATTTAGAGGATTTGTATGTATATTTTGTGTATGAATTTTTATGGATTTTTTGGACAATTGTTTAGCCCAGGCCCATTAACAAAAAATGGCCAACTATCCGGCCCACTATAAAAAATGGTCCAACCGAATAAACCGGTTAAACCGAATAAACCGATATAATTATCTCGGTTCGGTTTTTTTCGGTTTCTCCTAAATTCGGTTCGGTTTCGGTTTAATTTATTTTGATTTCGATTTAATCGGTTTTCGAAAAATCGGTTCGGTTGAAACCGATTTAACCGATTACTCACCCCTAATCTATTGCGGATGCTCTAACAATCAACATCTACATCAATGAGCCTATGCAGAGCTCGCTTGATCCAGGTTCCATTCAAGGAAGGGTTGTACTCTATGACCTATTTGTTTTAACTGTCCAAGAATCTAGCCAACCTAACATCTTGACCCAATTGTTCTGAGGTAAGGGTGAGCATTCGGTTTATTCGGTTTCAACTGAATCAAAATAGTCAAAACCAAAATTCTAAAAATCCAAAACCGAATCGGAACGATAATCAATTCGGTTTGTTCAGTTGAACTATTTTTATTGTTAAATGAATCAGATCTAAATTTGGAATTATAGTTAAATTTTATTAAAAATTATAATTTTTATACATATGTTTGTTGTATTTCAAAGTTGGGCCCAAAATTGAACTAGTTGTTAAATTATCAAAGTCGGACTTTAAAACATATATATATATATATATATATATATATATATATATATATATATATATATATATATGTTGTTTTTAAAATATACAAAAATATACATTTTAATCATAAAATATGCACAAATTTGAGAATATTTAATTATTGCATAAATTTTATTCGATTTTTCATTTTTGGACCGCAATAGAATATAAAATTTTAGTATTTTCAAAATTGAAACCGATTTTTTTTCATATCGAACCGAATATCTTATCTGATTATGTTCGATCCGGTTCAAAGACTTGTCATATAACTTGTTATATAACATGGAGGCGGTCCAAAGACTTGTTATATAACTTGTTATTTTTTATCACATTATCTATATAATAAAGCGAAGTGAAGTGTTGTTTCCTGTAAAAAAAAAAAAACATATAATGATATAAGGATGACATGAGGTATATCAAATGGATATTCAATATGACACATGTATATATTAATAAAAAAAACTTTAAAATTAATAAATATATTATCAAATAATAAAATTGAGAAACAATTTCAAAAATCGAATATCAAAGAGTAGAATTTTGATTATCACGAGAAATAAAAAAATGGAAAAACTAACCATCGGAGACATTTTCTTATAGTTGATTTTCTTACTAAATTCTTTGGTAAACACTGTAAAATAATTTGCCTATTCCAAACTTTTGTTGTTATTTTATTTTATGCCGAAGTGAGTTTGCTCCAACAAATTACAACAACATCCGTTGAAGTTCCGACGTCATTATAAAATATTAATTCATAAAAATTTAGGAGTATTTTTTTTTCCCCAGCTTTCAAGAAAAGAAAAGAAAAGGAAAAAAAATAAAGAAAAAAAAATTTAGGTCCCACCGAGACTTGAACTCGGGTTACTGGATTCAGAGTCCAATGTCCTAACCACTAGACCATGGGACCATTGAGTCTTCATCTGTTTTTCATAATACTTATGGTTAGACCTGTTAATTGAACCTAGCCTGATCAATCCGATTAATCGTGGATCCGGACTGACCCGAGACATGTTGGACCTCTTGTATCCGAAGTTGAAGACTCGAAGGTTGGCTAATTAATTGCCTAATATAGTGAAAAATAGTTTCGTTATATACGCCAATTAATCACCTAGTTACGGTGGAAACTATTTGACAAGTTAAAGTATTATTTGTTTGATAAAAACTAATGAATTATTTAGATATAGTACAAAATATAATTTTCAAGTTATAGTGAATTTTTTATTTTTTATTTGATGATTTTATTTTATTTTGTCCAGGTCCGACTCGACCTGATGCGTAGTCCAATTTTGCAGTGGATTACTTGCTGGACTGAACTGAGATTTTTCACTCTTAGAATCAGTCTACCGTATGAAAATGACCTCTCTTTTTTTAATTTATAGTTTTAACATTATTTTATATGTCCCCTTGTAAATAAAAATAAAAATAAAAATAAAAATTCTTGATCTGTCCCTGATGTGAGAGGTGCAGAGGTGATGGTGGGAGAGCCCAAATCTTCTTGATAGCTTGAAGTACATGGAGGTGGCAAGGGAGGTAATGAAGGTCACCTAGGGGTGAGCATTATTCAGATTTGAACCGATATCCGAACCGAATCGAATCGAACCGAATAAGTTATTTTGATCGATTTGAAAAGGAATTTTTTTTTTTTAAAATAAATTTTTTATATTCAGTTTCAGTTTTGATCGAAATCAAAACCGAATAAAACTAATAAAATTATTTTAATACCCTCAATTCTATACATATTTTATGATTATAAAAGTGTAATTTTTTTTTTCTATATTTTGAAAATAATAATTATATATATGATTTAGTTCAACTTTGAATCCAATTTTAAAATATTATAAAAATTATAATTATAATATAATTTTATCGTAAGTCCAACTTTGGACCCAATCCGTTAAACAATAAAAATAATCTAAACGAACAAACCAAATAAACTGAATCGATTATATCGGTTCAGTTTGGTTCGGTTATAGCTAATTTCAGTTCGATTTGGATTTCGATTTTTAGAATTTCGGTTTTTTCGATTTATTCGATTTTGACTATTTCGATTCGGTTTAAGCCGAATAAGCCAAATGCTACCTCCTGTGGTCATCCATAGAGGAACTAATACTCGTGAAGGACACTCCAGTACTACGAGGCTCTCACTTATGCTCTTGTATCAAGTTTTATTTTTGCATCATGGAATATTTTTTTACTTAGAAAAACATGGTTGCGAAGACAATACATTGTACTAAAAACCAACATGAACTCTATTAGTGACATTAGCTTCTGATGATTCTTACTTAGATTCAGGGTTGGCCCAAAGCTCATGAGACCCGAGACGAACTTTCGACCTCATACATGATATAATTTTTTCTAACTAAAATAAAAATAACAGAAAAATTGTTGTACAAAAAATATTCTTAATTAAATTAACTAAAACGAAAGTAATTTAGAAAATTTTGAAGTTACGAAAGCTTTTGCCATCCAAAATGGCAAAAAAAAAAAAAAATTATTTTTATTTTCAACAATTTCGCCAACACAGTTGGCGAAAATATGACTATCGGTGGTTTTTTTTTGTTTTTTTTGTTGATTTTTTAATAAATTTTTAAAATAAATTAGAAAAAAAAAGAAATTTAACATCAAAAATAAAATATGAAGCATTGAACATCTAAAAATTTAAATTTTTTCTGCCGTAATAAAATTATGTCTGCCGTCGAGTAGACTTAGTTTTTTTGTTTTTGAATTTGTTATGGATTTTATTTGGTTTTTTTTTTCATTTGATTTATTTTTGCAGAAATTTTGCTATACCTATAATATTTTAAAATAAATTAGGAAAAACGAAAAAAGTTTAAAACATTAATGAAATAGTTCGCCAACTGAGTTGGCGAAATTCTCAAATTTATTTTTTGTTAGTAACGATGTTTTCACCGATTTTGGAATTTTTTTTGAACCGATTGTTTATTTTTGAAACAGTAACGAACTCTCATAACCGGTACTCTAAAAACATCTCATAACCGCTATACTCCCACAATTGTCAAGCAGACCCTTAAAGTTTATACCGTACTCGAAAGTTAAATCGATCTTATTATGATTAGTAAATTATTTATAAATAGATAATTTTATCGTTAAAAAAAATAAAAAAATATATTTTTGTCCCATTTTTAATCATCTTCACACTGATATATTATATGATAACGTTTGAGTGTCCGGAGACACCAATTTATACTAGTTAACATTGAAATACTGAAAAAAAATCGGAAAATAAAATTATCCAAAGTAAAATTTGGATATTGAAACATAATTTTTTTGCGATTCTAAAATTTTTCGAAGTCCGCAAACGATGAAACGGTTTATCCCATAGTACTTTTCATTACGGTCATTTTGGCACAAGCTGGACCTCATTTCAATCTCTCAGTCAAAAGTTACGATACTTTAAAGTTTTAGATTTTATACTTTTGCATGTAACATGTGCGTCTTGCTTCGATGAATTTTTTTTTTTACACAAATTGTGTTACTCTCGTCGTAAACATACAAATCGATATATTGTTTGACGAAAAATAATTTTCGAACAAATAGTTATGGCCGCTCGAAGTCTGCTCGACGGGTGACGTAAATTTCTTACGGCATAATTTTTTTAAATTTTTGGATGTTCAATGCTGCATATTTTATTTTGAATGTTAATTTTTGTTTTTTTTCTAATTTATTTAAAAACAACACACACACAAAAAAAAACCCAACCAACCATAACAAACCCAAAACAAAAAACCAGCAGAAAAAAAAAACGATAGTCCTAATTTCACCAACTGAGTTAGCGAAATTGTTGAAAAAAAAATTCATATTTTCGTCATCTGAGCAAAAGCTTTCGTAACTTCAATTTTTTTTAAATTACTTTCGTTTTAGCTAATTTATTTAAAAATATTATATATACAGCAAATTTTCTGTAAAATAAATATAACAAAAAAAAAAATTTTGATGCCACCAAAAATTGAACCAAGGACTTCTAGTATAAAAGTCTATCGTGATAACCACCACATCACAACTCTTGTGAGTTTAGGTTGACTTATATTACATCATAATTAGATACGTCCATGTTGGTGCTCTTTTAATTTTTGGGTCCTGGACCATCCCTCAACTTGGCCTCGGCCAGGGCCACGCTTGAGTCTAGATTGTACTGGAAACCAACATGAACTATATTAGTGCCATCAGATTTCGATGATTCTTACTAGTAGATATGACATTGTCCAATCCAATGGACGAGCAAAGTATATTGCCACAGAATTGCCATTTCAATTCATCATGCTTGTCCCAGATGCAGTAATATATGGGACATAAATATAGGCCCATCTTGCCATACTTTGCTATTCCAAACATCTGGACATGGAGAAAATTATTCAATGTGACAGACTCACCACATGTATCATTATACCACTGGTGAATGTGGTATAATAACACTGGCTAATGTGGTATAATAACACGCATTGTAATATCAAAAGCCAAAAAATAGCAAAGACTTATCAAACAATTATCATATATCATTAAGATAGGATTACCACATATATCATTATACCATTGGACGGACTTACCATTCACCACCGCATCACTGCCACGTGGTGAGTCCGTCGGACTGACTGAATAATATATCCTGAACATGGTCTAGTGCACAGGAACCTTATCAGACCTGTCCACAACTACTAAAAGCACAATGAGAGTAAGTCATGGGTTCAATTAAAAGACAAAAGAAGAAAGAAACTGGAAATTTAATGATTCTCATAATACTTGAACATCTACAAGCAATGTCTACAAAGAATCATAAGAAGAAGAAAAATGCAAAAGCCTCTGGATCCCAAGGAAAGATCTTTAGAAGACTAAGTACGGCTGTCAAGCCAGTGTTGCTAAACACACAAAATCGTGTAAATTTCGAAGTGTCAGTTCCACCACTGACCCTTTACCACAACACTCGCACTCTGGTAGTAGGTAAATAAATTGTGATGTCCGTCGTGACAATCGGAAGGCATGACCCTTTTTTTCCACATATCACAGCACCAATGATGGGTAAACAGATCGTTTTTTTTCATTCTTTTTCTAACGAAACGGAAACCTGTACACAGTAGGAATTTCAAAGGGCTCCGGGTGCATCCCTCATGCTTATATTCATGCTGCTCCTCATAGTCCGTCTACCAAGTCCCATATTGCCCTTTGTCATCATAGCAACAAATTCCCCGTAGTCGATTCGTCCGTCCTGAAAGAGAGGGGGGGGGGGGGGGGGGGGGGGGGGGGGTGGTAACAATTCATAACAAAGCTGAAAAGGGAAAGCTACGCTACGTACACACACCAATTTTGATTATAATTTATGTTGTCCGTATCCATATCATGTCTGTATTCATGCAACATAGGTGATTATATTCTACCTATCTGAAGATGTCCACATCTCTATCCATATTGCATCCTTATTCACATTCATGCAACATAGACTAATAATAGACTATCGATCTAATTATTTTCCGATTTCGAAATGTTAGTGAACTTATATGACTCAAGACAGAGATCGTCTGGCAAAAACTTTTTTGTGTCGTGTAAGAGGGAAATTCACTGGTAAATCATATATGGTATCAATTTGATTTCATAAGCAACCATTATTGTTGCTATTCTGAAATGCATTTAGTGGGAGATCTTTCTACTATTTAGACAGCAACGTCGTTATACTGTTCTCATCGAACTAAGACCTAAGTGTGCATTTGGTACCACAGAATACTATATAAATAGCCGGAAATTTTATATTCATAGAAATCAAATCTCTTGGAATTAAATTTATGGAAAAATTATATTCCCATGTTTGGTGATATATAAATATTCTTGGGAATATATAAGTTCATATAAGAAAATAACAATTTTAACGAGTAAATATATTTAATAGTTGTTGCTCTTTGTTTGTAACTAATTATAGTGTAGTTGGTTAAAGATGATATACACCTATTCAAGAGAAAATGGTTCAATTCCTATTGACCTCATAATTTTTTTACTTATTAACCTGACCTGAACCGGATCCGGATCCGGACCCGAACCGACCCGAACTCAACCGAAATTGAACACAAACTTGAACTAAATCCGGTTTATTCCCATGGGAAATTAATATACCTATTTTGAGAGGAATAGGTTTCCCATGATTTATGAGAATATTGTTTTCCCGGGCATTAAAATTTCCGGGAATAAATTTTATAGCCCAAACCAAATATGGTAAAATGTATGCAACCCTAAATTGGTAAGGTTTTCCACCCTAAATTCATCCTGGAATAAAAAAATTCTGCGTACCAAACACATCCTCCCTAAATGTGACACTAAAATGGCCATTATATTGAGGGCACTACATGAAGAAAAAAAACATTTAGGATCATAAAAGATAACATGGTTGACTATAGTCAATTGACAGTTGACAAAGGAGAAGCATGCATGCTTGTGTTGTTCATTGGTTTTCACTCAATGAGAGACTAATAAGTAGTATCAGGTTCCTCCCCAATGTGCATGATATTGCAACCTATGAGTTTAACATTTTAGGGTGAGAAAATTGCGACTTATATTCATACTGGAATGGTTTGGAGAAGAAATTTTACTTACATTATCTTGATCAACTTCTCTGATAATGTCTTCAAGATAAACATCCTCCATGTTGTGCTCTTTACATGCTTGTTGAAGTTCATCGACTGTAATGTAACCACTTCCATCCTTGTCAAAGTATTGAAAAGCTGCCACTAGATGTTCTTCGCGCTCTAGTTTGTTGAGATGTACTGTCGCAGCAATAAATTCCCCATAGTCAATGGTACCACTATTGTCAACATCAGCCTGATAAATTTAATGCAAGTCAGATACCATTTATCGCATGAAAAAAGGGCAACTATTGAAATTAGTAGACGTACTGCTTCCATAAGATCACGGATCTCTGTATCCTTCAAGGTAGAACCATATCTCCTCAGACCTGCCTTCAGCTCGTCAAATGTGATTGCACCGCTATTGTCCGTGTCCATTGCTGTAAACATTTCTCGTAACCCAGCAATCTCCTCCTCTGAAAGACTTTCAGCTATTACCTGAGGATGTAGAACAATAAATCAAAACCAAAAATAACATATTGGAATTGAAATGTCTAATAGAAGATGCATGACAATAAGTATCCCATATTTGTAAGCTAAAGCATCTTCTATATTAAATTTGGTCACCGGTTAACTAGAGATAGAGTGAGTCACTAAGAAGTGCATAGTGGCAGAAGTAAAGACTACGCTGGTCTTGTCCTCGTGGACCCATCTCCGTCTCTGGCATGCAAATTAGTTCTTTCCTGATGGACATATCTCTTTGCACAAGGGCCAAAGGCCTTCTATCCCCTAAATTCCTATTCTCAAATGTCTTGCCCAATTCATGGTAAGTGGTGCTTATGTTCTTCAACTTTGCTTTCTCACGATGGCTTTGCTTCATCACTCTTCTCAACTTGTTCATTGCATATTTGTTGTTTTTAGGTATCTGGGGAAATTACTAATCGTAGTGTCAAATGCACTGGGAATGGGAATGGGAATGGGAATGGATATGTTGATGCTATGATATGAATTTTTTAAATTTGCTTCTTTCTTTGCTTTCTTTCTTCAATTATGTAAATTAATATGTAATTGTATATTGATGGAACTTTTTTAATATTGATGTAATGTTAGGATTTGGCAAGTCAGACAAATCTATTGACAATTTGTAAGTTTCAATGATTGGGACAATTATCTCTTTCATATTTATTTATTTTTTATTTTATTCAGCATAATTAACTCTTAGTCTTCACAATAAGAAATTAATAAATTGTGACTACAGGTCCTTTTGTCATGTTTTGTGTTTGCTTATATTATTTACCTATCAGGCTCCAGCCAATGGAGAATCCTGGATATGAATTGTGTTGTAATTAAATACCTACAATTTGCAGCCCAGCTGGCCACACGGAAGTTTTTTTTTTTTCATTTTCTTTTTCTTAGTTGCCTTAACCTGCCAGATTTACTAAACGGGTTACACGGGGTCGGGGATTCGTTTTAAAACAGGTCGGCTTTGGGTCAGTCCTAAACAGGTTGGCTTCAGTAATCATTTCATACCTTCCATATTGTTGAAGATGGTGAAAGCGGGATAACAACACTCAAGTACTCACCTGTATTTTGGAGTGTCAATGGTGTCTGATCCTCATCCGACACAACATGACACATATTTGCTTCAGTTAAAATGACACTACGGACTGTACAGTATGTATTTGCACTAGGATGGATGATTAACCGATAGTCTGCAAGCTGAATAAAAGGGACCTATATGGACAAAGAGAAGACCAGCTTACAAATTTGAAAAAAAAAGCGCGCTCCATGAGCAAAGGTTCGAAAACTTCATGGACAGAGATGCATTAAAAATTGTATCGCAGTGGTTCATGCTTCAAACCTTATCTCAATAAACATCGGGTTAGAACTAACGGACTTTTCTCAAGTTTCGACAGTTAAATTTGCTGGATACTTGACCACAAAAGAATTAATAGTCACTGCAGCTAAATTCTTTCTGGAAAAGGGAAATGCTTATCTTAGGAGAAAGCTTATTAGCTGCTCCGAAGTCGGCTACAAGTACTTCATAAAGAAGTAAAATACTCACTCGTAGAGCCATCTTCTTCAACTTATTCATTGCCGAAAATTGTTTGAGGCGAGAAAGGACTGCTGGATCCAGAGCTCGGTCAGGAGCGACTCCATTTTCACAAATCCAGGGATGACCTGAGGAAGAAAAAGAATAGCAATATCATGAAACTGTTCTTGGAAGCATCTATATTACTAGACTTCTAATATTATATTGGTTAATCTGCTTCTGCTTAACCTTTGTCAAAAAGGAATTTAATTATTCTTAAACAGTGGTTCCAGTGACCAGTTGAAAATCCATTGCCTGGCTGCATTTTTTTTATTCTCCTACTTATGTTGAAATTTATAAATTGAATAGCTAGAGATATCAAAGTTAAAGTGTTTATACTTTATACTTCTTCACGACTTGAAGTGAAGGAAACCTCCACAAATGCCATGTCTAATATTCAGAAGGAACAAGGTAACAGAAATTTTTGAAATAAGCGACGTGAACAGGGAATGGTGGGTGGAAATAAAATTGAACTTGCAATATATTTTTCATGAAGAAAGATGATAAATTCTTCAATGACTTGATCATTGCAGTTTATCTTATGTTTTACAAGCTTGCAGTTTACTTGGTAATGCTGTTCTTTTTCACTCTTTGGCTTAATGTCCCATGGAGATTAATGCAATTCCTTCGAGCAAAATTATAATCTTACCTCTCCCTATAGATATTTACCAGTTTAGGAGAAGTTGAGGGGTGCTCCTAGGTTCATTGAGCTTAAACATCATTACCAGAAAGGAAGGTTTACCTATCACTGGCAGGTTTTATGGCTTGGCCGTCTCTTGGCCATAGCTAGCTTGGCTTGCAAATCGGCATCAGATAAGAGGGTGGATGTAAGGTTGAAGGCTGGTCATAAAACTTCAGTTAGTTCTTTCTTGGACCTCTCGTGCTCCATTCTGACACCATTATAATTGTAGAATATTTTGGAGTAATTGTTATATTTTTTTTATTGATAATCGCTTGGCTATTTATAGCCTTACACAATCATTCATCTTTCATTAATACCCCATTAAAAATCCCTGTAGAATATTCTAATATCCCAACAAATATACCAAGAATATTCTAATATACCAACACTCCTCCTCAAGATGGACGAAAGATATTCACTAAGTCCATCTTGTCACATCCTCTAATCATATCTACAGAGCTAAGTCCCTTGGTCATACTGTCTGCTACTTGCTCCTTGGTTGGAACATGACCTAGCTCCAGTAATCCACGGTCCAACTTCTCCTTGATGGAGAACCTATTGATTTCGATGTGTTTGGTCCTGTCATGCTGCACTGGATTGTTTGCGATATCGATGGCTGACTGGTTGTCACACCACAGCTTCATCTTGGCTCCTTGATCCAGCTTCAGCTCCACCAGCATACTCTTCAGCCATAGTAGCTCTGCAACTCCCAAGGCCATAGTTCTGTACTCCGCTTCAACTGTCGATCTGGCCAGCACCGACTACTTCTTACTCCTCCAAGAGACCAAGTTGCCTCCTACAAATATGCAATAGTCCGAGATAGACCTCATGTCATCAGTACAACTAGCCCAGTTAGAGTCACAGTAGCCCTCGATGCTCAAGTGATCATTCTTCCTGAATATTAACCCCTTTCCGGAGGTACTCTTCAAGTATCTCAGAATCTGGTACACTGCGTCCATATGACCATTCATTGGGTCATATATGTAGCGGCTCACCACACGCACAGCAAAGCAAAAAATAGATCAACTTGTCCACCAGTCTCTGGTATCTGTCTCGGTCAACTGGTTCTCCAGTCTCAGCACACAGCTTGAACCTCTGGTTGATCGACGTCGCTGCAGGTCTGCATCCCAACATCCATGTCTCTGTGAGAAGGTCCAGCGCATACTACCTCTGAGAAATAACAATCCCCTCTGCTTCTCGAGCAATCTCAATCCCATGGAAGTACTGAAGAAGGCCAAGGTCCTTCACCTCGAACTCCTTGCCAAGCTTCCCTTTGAGTCGGACAATCTCCTGCTCATCATCTCATGTGATAATTATATCGTCCACATACACCGCAAGCATGGTTATGTGGCCTCCACTCTGACGGAAGAAAAATAGTATGATCAACATTGATCTGCTGATATCTCATCCCTATTATCGTCCCCTCCTGAATCTGTCAAACCACGCTCGAGGAGGCTGCTTCAGTCCATAGAGGGACTTCTTCAACCTGCAGACCTTGCCCACTGTCTTATCGGTGCAGAATCCTGGTAATATCTCCATGTACACTTCCTCCACTAGATCCCCATGAAGAAACGCATTCTTCACATCCAGTTGGTGTAGCTTCCATCCACCATTCGCTGCCAAAGAAATCAGGGTCCCGACGGTGCTCATCTTCGTCACTGGTGCAAAGGTCTCATCATAGTCAATGCCGTACGTCTGACTGTATCATTTTGCCACCAGTCGAGCCTTGTAGCGCTTTACTTTTTCATCTGGGTTCTGCTTTACAATAAAGACCCACTTGTATCCGACTGCCATTTTCCTCTCTGGCAGTTTTACCAGTTCCCAAGTGTAGTTCTTCTCAAGAGCGCCTAACTCCTCGTACATCGCCGCTTTCCACTTTGGACCGTTCTTGGCAACCTGTCAATTGTTAGGTACAGTAATACTATCAAAAGATGAAATGAATGCTCCATGAGAAAAATAGATGTTATTATATGAAACAAACTGAGCAAGGTCCCAACCATATCTATCAGAAGAATTTTTCGCATTGCTGCTAGTGGTCCTCCGTACTGATAATGGTGTGGGAGGAGTAAGAAGAATGATATCACCTGAAGGAGAATCTGGTGGTGGTGGTGTAGGTGTCTCAGGAGTTGAAACGGACGCAGGCAAGGGACTTGGCACTGGCACTATAGATACTGGTCCTGCAGTTTGCTTCCCTTTCCTGCTGTAGGTAAGTAACTCCCCCTGAGCCGTGGGTCTAACACCTCTCATCGCCTCCCCCTGTTCCTCTTCACTCTCCTGCTCCTCCTCAAATGTTCCTCAATACCATACTCCTAAATCGGTCACCACACTCTCACCAATCTCCCTATCTCGCCTCATACTCTCAGTATCAGGTGAGTTGCTCATGGATAAGGTTCCCTCCTGACGGTAGTATGGCTCAAACTCCCTGAAGTGAACATCCATGCTCACAAACTTCTTCTTTTCTACTGGGCTCCAGCACACGTACCCCTTCTGAGTCGCCGAATATCCCACGAATACACACTTGACTGCTATGGGGTCAAGTTTTCCAACAGACGGTCTGTTGTCTTTCACAAAACATACACAGCCAAACACCTTTAGTGGGAGTATCCCACTATTATTTCCTTGCAATATCTCACATGGAGACTTCCATCCCAGTACCTTCGAGGGCATCATGTTGATCAATCGAGCTGCTGTCAACACTGCATGACCCACAGACTCTATGGGACATTCATGGCGATCATGATGCTCCTTGCCATCTCCAGAAGGTGTATTTTTCCTTTCTGTCACTACATTCTGTGTTGGTGTGTATGCACAGGTTGTCTGATGTTGTATCCCTTGGGCTGAAAGGTATTCCTCAAGTGCTTTGTTGGTATACTCTGTTCCATTGTCAGACCTTAGTACCTACACCACTACTCTGTACTGAGTCTGGACATGTTTATGAAAGTCCCGAAAACAGGAAAAGACCTCTCTTATTCTTCATCAAATACAGCCAGGTGACACGATAGGAACAATCAATAAAAGAGACGAAATACTTGTAACCACTCATAGTAGTTGTGGGGCACAACCTCCAGACATCATAATGCATTATCAAAAACAGAAGAGCTCCTATGGCCCGCACTAACATATGAGCTCATAGTAAGTTTGCCTAAATCACATGCATCACATACTAGTTTCTCCTTATTTCCCTTCTCATAAATAGATGGATATAACTTACTCAAAATACCAAAAGATGAGTGCCCCAACGGCCTGTGATGGAGTATCAGTGTATCCTCGGCACTCATCTTTGGTTCTCCCATTCCTGCCATTTCTGCCACAGACACCAATGTCGAATCCAGTCCTTCCCGATCCAGCTACCACAGGCAATCATGCCAAGTGTCAGTCCCAAGTATTCGTCCTGTGTCCTTCTCATGGAAGATCACCTTAGGAATATCAAAAAAGACAATGCATTTTAGTTGGAGGATTATAGAATTAATGGACAAAAAACTGACTGAAAAAGGAGATGTAAAACATTAAACAATCTTACTGAACCTGTACAATCGACAGTACCCTTACCGACTACTGGCTGGAAAGTACCATCGGCTGTTTGATGCTGTCTGCAGATGCTAGGTGAGTGTAGGAAGAGAACTCACTAGCATTTCCTGTCATGTGTCGAGACGCACCCGAATCGACAATCCAGTCCGACGATCTAAGGGAAGAAATAGATGCAAGGGCGAGTGAGTCATCAGTACCTTCCGATGGATGGACATACATGACAGCGTTGCCTCTGGCGAAGACTGAGGTGGACGTCTCCTCAGTCCCACTCCTCATGTCTCCATCGCTTGACGCTCTCTGCTTTCTCCTGAGTACTTCCAGCATGCCCAGTAGTGCCTGATCCTCATCAGTATAGGCACCATTATCTCAAGGCCATCCACTGTGGCGGCGATCGACTGGACTAAAGAATTGAGGAGCCAAATGTATACCACCATATGAGTGGAGTTCCACTCGTCGCATCCTGCCGAGCCCTCGTCTGGCTGGCTCTGTCTTCTCTCCTGACAAGAAACCCTCAAGGTTCTTCCCTGCGAGGGTTCTCCTCACCCGTCGTGACCAACTCAGGTAGGTGGCCGGTCCATCAAGCTTCAGATCGATGGATGGAAGCTCCAACTTCGTCAATGTTCGTGTCGTGCTCTCACCAGCCGACAGTTTTATCACCTTCATCAACGTTGCGACCTCCGCAGAGTCCAACTTTTTGATGATCACCTCCATCGATCCTCTTCTCCGATCACCTCACATCGTCCAACGATTCACGTTCGCCCTCTTCGTCCTCTCCTAGACCCGATCATCTCTCCCCCATCAGATCTAGGCCTTCGATGTCAACGTTTAGAACGACCCGCGGGAGACGCCAGAAACCATGGCAGAAGGCTTCGCCGGAGTCGCGGCTTCGCGATGGTGGTGGCGGGCAAGCAGCGACGGTGGTGGCGGACGAGCAGTGCGGCAACGGTGGTGGCGGGCAGCACGGCAGCAGTGGTGACGGCGCGACAACAGTGGTGGCGGGCGGTGTGGCAGCGGTGGCGGTGGTGTCGGCTAGGGTTTGAGAGGTGGTGGATAGGGTTTGGGCTTTGATACCATGTAGAATATTTTCGAGTAATTGTTATATTTTTTATTGATAATCTCTTAGCTATTTATAGCCTTACAACTATTCATCTTACATTAATACCTCATTAAAATCCCCTGTAATATACCAACAAATATACCAAGAATATTCTAATATCCCAATAAATATACCAAGAATATTCTAATATACCAACAATAATGGGAGAAGGCTTGGATGATGACAAATCTTGCACTCATATAAACAGTGCCAGAATCATGGTCTGGACTTGAATTTTCTTAGGATTTGTATGGAAAACAGAATAATAACAATAATGAGCAAGAAGATCAATTCCTTCTTACATGTGTATATTTTATTATAACAGATTAAATATATGATTGAAAAACATACAAAATCACCAAATGTTCCTGAAATACAAGTACTTAATTGCATTAAAAACACAATTAGTAATGTAGATATGACAAATCAGTCTGCTCTACTGGTCAATGATTCTAAGTGGAACCTTTGAATACACAATTAAGCAGTATTAAATAGACTGAATATAAGGAGAAAGAAATAGTATGTGAAAGGAACTTACATAGCACTTCATGGGCTGTCAGCCGATCTGTAGGGCGAGAGCAGAGCATTTTTCTGATAAGATCCTTGGCACTTTCAGATATCACAGGCCATGGATCCGAATCAAAATCAATAACCCCCTTTAAAACAGCATCAAATATTCCTTGTTGTGTTTCTACAGAAAGAAGATCACTTCCGGTCATTATCTTTCTCCAAGTTAAACAGGCGCAATATATTTAATTCATGATATACCTGCCCAAAAGGGTGGTACACCACTCAACAAGATGTAAAGTATAACACCAGCTGTCCAGACATCAGCTTCCGGTCCATAGTGCTTGCACAGTACCTCAGGAGCTACATAGTATGGGCTCCCAACGACATCAGTGAAGATCTGACCTGAAGTTGCAAGGGAACCACAAAATTAAAAAAATGCTCGATAAGAATCATTCAGAGTAAGAATACTGAAGGATATAAATCTGAATGTTAGGATGTCCATCTATACATGTGTGCATGTGTCCATGTCTGTGTGCACGCCCATGCAAGTTTAGGTGTATATGTATGTCAATATGTATATGTGTGCATACACATACTTTTAGGATACGCAAAACCAGGAATTCTAACCTACCTGTAGAAAAGAAGTACATAAAAGAGGAGTCACTCAAAGGCCAAATAGAATGCAATAGTTGTTACTTGCTCTGTTAATGGTCCTACCACTAGATATCGGGAGGCTTTTTGGTTGTTGACTCTCAGTTGGGTTGCAATATATTTGGACTTAGTGTTCTACAGAATTTCATCTGCTTTATCTACCTCTAATTTACCACCCATACCTCCAATTATTTTCATCTATATCTATACGTTATATTAGTGAAGCTCTTGCTCTATGGAAGTAGTTAAAGAAACAAAATGTTAGCAAGAACACAACAACAATTTTGTATCATGACCATACTTTGCTCAATTCCCAGTTAAACATGGTGTGCATCATTTTTCCTTCTATGTAGCTTTTCTAGTTTGCTGCTCCGACTGAAAAAGCAAGTAATTAAAGTTGTGAAAAGAGGCTACATTGGACTAAAATGGGATAGTCTCCTTAGCCTCTTGGCCCTACAATAGTAGAGCATACAATCAATGTGATGTCATTAATTACATCACTAATTTCATCACTAAATCTAGCTATAAATGGAAAATACATAAAGCAATGAATATAAAGTAAATTAGGAGACGAATTAGAGAAAGTAGTTCCCCTTTCATATTCTTCATCATACTTGAATTCAAAATTCTACGTGTAGCAAGAGGGTTCCATTAATCCCTCCACATCTTTCTTATTATATCTATGCAGACAATCCTTAAGAAAACAACTAAAACTAAAAAGAAGTAACATCTGAGAAGTCAGTGTTATGTTCGGTACATATTAAACACAACATAGACACTGCAATAGTGTCCACGTCACCATGTCCTTATTTGTGTACATGCAACAATAGATTATGGACATAACATCTAGCATTAGGATTGTTATTCCTTCACTCTTTGGCGTAATGTGCCATATACATGAATGCAATTTCATACAACAAAATGTATCATCTTACCTCTTCGTCTAAACACTTTATAGTATAGGAGAACCAGGGTCGGCCTGAGCACATGGGAGGCCGAGGCAAACTTCCAGAATGGGTCCCCCATATATAATATAAAAAAATAAGAAACTAAAAAAAAATGTTGTCATCACCAAGGATTGAACTAAGGATCTATTGTGTACAAATCTAACATAATAACCACTATACCACAACTACTTCACATTAAGGGTGGCCCATGGTATATACTAGTTCTATTTTAGCTAGAACCATGTTGGTATCCCTTTAGTCTTTGGGCCCTGTGTCGTCGTCCAGTCTATCCTGGACCAGGGTCGCCCCCGAGGAGAACTAGGAGAAAGTTGGAGGGTGCTCCTTCGCTGCATAAACTTAAACTGCAATCCAAGATGTAGGTCAACCTATCTGCCAATTAGCTACCTAGGTTTTAAGGCATGGCCATTCCATGCACATATTTACCTTGGGCCCTTGGTAGGAATTTGGTAACTTCATAGAGGATTGATGTCTCTTATACTTATGCTGATCCTTACCGGGCTTGAAAAAGACGGACAGCCCGAAATCTATCGCCTTGAGCGACAGGTCATCATCCTTATTGACCAACAAGAAGTTCTCCGGCTTGAGATCCCTGTGCATGACCCCGAGGGAGTGGCAGGCCTCGACGACCCCGACAACGATCCTTGTCAGCTCGGCGGCCTTCCGCTCGCTGTAGTGGCCCCTCTGTATGATCCGATCGAAGAGCTCCCCGCCGGCGCAGAGCTCCATGACGATGTGGACATAGAGCGGGTCCTCGTAGGCTCCTTTGATGGCGACGACGTTCTTGTGCCCGGAGAGGTGGTGCATGATCTGGATCTCGCGGCGGACGTCCTCGACGTCCTCCTTTGAGAGGAGCTTGCGCTTGGAGATGGACTTGCAGGCGTAGTCGGCGCCGGTGGCGAGCTCGGTGCAGAGGTAGGTGGTACCGAACTGGCCCTGGCCGAGCTTGCGGCCGAGGGTGTAGAGGTCGCGGATGTTCGGGGTGCGGTGGCCGAGCACCGACAGGGCGGAGCCGAGCGCGTCCGCTGCCGACGCCGACGCTCCGCTGCGACGCATCGGAAACCCTAAACCTAACCCTAAATGTTCTTCTCCTTCCGGGGAGATCTCACCGGCGGCGGAGGCGGCGGGGAGGGACGACGGGTGGTCGAAGCTCAGGTCGCCGCGGCAGGCGTTGCCCATGGGACGCGTGCGGGGGGGATCGGAGTGGCGAGCATCGGAAACCCTAACCCTAAATGTCCGATTTTTATTTGCTGAATTTGGGAAATTTTGGAGATCTGGAGATTTTGGTGGGGAGGGAGGGAGGGAGGAGGAGGGAAGGAGAGGTAGGTTGCTTGCTGACTTGTGTTGTGGAAAGAGATTTTATAGTTGTCCGATTTTTCCGCCAGAAGATGTAGGCCGTTGGATGGGATGCGTTTGAACGGAACGGGCGGTGAGGAGGGAATTGCGGAGGCGTTGACCGGTATGGTAGGGGAATGTGGATGTTGGCTATTGTTGTGACACAAGAGGTGGGGTGTTTTTGAATAATGGTGGAAGTTGGATAATGTATGCAGTTTGGTCTTTGTACTTTGTGTAATTGCAGTTTTATGTGTAAATATTATTTGATCTTTTCTTTTTTCTTTTTTCTACTAAAACTATCAAAAAACTATTCCACCACTGAAATAAATATTAGATTTATATGGAGTCATTTTTTTAACTTTTAACTTGTTTGCGACCAAAAAGGTTATTGACATGAGAGCTTGTTGTTTCGTTATTTTTGTTATTCACTTAGACAAATATACTCACAGGTTGATCCTAAACTCATAGGGGACTGTGGTGAACTTTCAAAATGGAGTCTCATATATAATACAAGTAAAATTTAATTAACTAAAGTAAAAGTAAATATAACAAAAAAATCGTTACCATCTGAAATTGAACTAAGGACCTCTAGCGCATTAGTCTAATATGATAACTAATGCACCACAACTCTTTTGAGTTAATGGTGGTCCAAAGTACGTCATGATTGGATATGTTCATATTGGTGTTCTTTTAGTTTTTGGGTCATGGGTCGTTGGTCTGCCTGTCTGTAAACACCCTAATTTTTAGAATTTAATTTTAAATTTATTTAATATTGGTATTCTGTAATTCTTGTGATTAAGGTAGATTTATTTATTTATTTTTAGCTAATTATAATATATTATATTCATGGATTTATATTTACGTGTATTTAATTACTATTATTGTACATAAAATATTTTTTTTTTGTACAACTAATATTAGAGTATTGTATAATTTTTCTGGATTTTATTGAGGTCCAAAACTATTTTAGATGGCTATATATGCATATACATATATATGGTTATTTATTATTTAAACCAACCAAACCCAAACAAAACCAACCCAACCCAAACCAACCCAACCCAACCCAAACTAAACCAAACCGGATCTCAAACCCGTACCCAAAAACCCGACCCGAGACCCACCAACCCAAAACCCGAAGCCCATCCCTACAGCTACAATACCTTTCCCCTCCCCCGACTCCTTCGATTCCTCTCTCTGTGAAACCGACGCCGACTCCTCGTTACCTATTCCTAACCCCCGTTCACACCCTATAAAAATCCCATCAGATCAGACCGCGACCACCACCAGCATCCCCTATAGTCCTGCCGACCATCGATGACCACTGACGACATCGTCGACCGCCGCCGCACGCCGTACGCCGTCGAGAGCAGCCGCTCAGAATCGCATACAGCAGAGTGAGGTACTCTTCTTCTCGCCCCTGTATCTCCCTGCACAGTAATCCAAACAGTGACCTATCGAATCCTATTTGAAGACCACATGACCCCCTTGAACCTTGTTCAATTAGTTTAACTTATCGTGTCCTGTGTCGATCGCAAATCACAACACAAAACAGGGAAAAATGATCGAGTTTTTGGAACATAAACTGTTTCAAGTACGCGTGTTTTAGTCCTGTTATCTCTATAACGGCACATGATACTAAAATTCTGCTTGAACAGTAAATTAGACAACATAACCTAGTTTTAATCCCTTTAAACACTTTATTTTAATTCATTGTATGATGTGATTTATTTGTTGTTGAAATTCGTCAAAAACTTGGTTTCTTAAACCCAAATTTTCTCGATACGGGGTGCATCCTGCTAAACGAGATGACTTTATCGTGTGCGAATTGCACCGAAAGGTGCGTATCATCAACGTAGACGTATAAAATTTTGCAGAAGTTGATTTGGATGTGCGTGCACACCGAAATTAACATGTATCTGTCGAAAAGTCCCGTATCGACCTGTTCTGACACTCGTCATAATTTTGTGTGTGCTTGTCGTTTCAAAATAAAACTTGCGCCAACGGATTTGCAGCGTTACGTTGGTCCTGTGACCCAAGTTTGGTTCGATTCTGAGAACGTTGACAAAATACCGTTTCGCGGGCCCCACGGTTCCACTTGACGGACGATTTTGTGACCAGCCATCAAAATTCAGTTCTGGATATTCTGTTGGGTTCGTATCTTCATTTTAGAATTATAGATATTATGTTTGACAAATTTGGCGAACTTATCTTTGGCACATTTTTTGGTGCGAAGTTGGCCACAAATGGACCCCGTTTTGACCAGAAACTGTCAATTCTGTCCCTGTGTCTAAATTGGACTTATGGGTAGTCAATCCTAGCTATTTCAAGTATTCTGAGAGCAATGGTGATGTTTGTTACAACACCTGGAGGCAAACTTGGAGATTCTACTTTTACAGGAGTAGTTGACGGAGTTTAGAGCCCAAGCAAATGTACCTTACCAACTTGCAGTAAAACTTGTTATATTATCGACTGCTATTTCTTTTTATATATTCATGTGTTGTGCATGTTCAACCTAGGACCGTGAGATATTGCTTAGCGTCCAAACATGATTCGGGTGTCGACGCCGTACGCGGAGTCGTGTAACGTCACTTAGAGAGTTGATACAACGATCCTATTTTTTTTACGTGCTTGCTTTACCAAGTACGTCATACCATAGGACACTTGACACTAATTCATGTGACATAATCTTTCTTGAGTTATTCATGGTAATTTTGTATAGGCTTACAAGATGCATGATATGAGACTTGCATATATAGAGATATCATTATGACTCGTTGTACTAGCTAGAGGTCATGATCTTGCTTGTTATGGACATGAGACGTCATGGACATGAAACGTGAGGTTACATTGGGTGGGGAGAGACACACCATACTACAGGCTGATTATGTTTATATATATATATATATATATACTACATTACTGGAGGTGCCTTAGACTCTGTCTTAGATCTTTGGCACATTTACTGGCCCTTCGAGATATTACTTGCTACTATGGGCTCCCTGACACAGAGCCTGTAGTAGTTTCAGCCTGAGTACGAGTGATGTCCTCACGTGCATATCACTTAGATAGTTACAGTAGTTTACCTTTGAGTATGTGGCATTATATTGTTTTACCTTGGCATGCTGTTTCTTGTACCTTGTTACGTCCCTCTGAGGACCTGGTCCCTTGCCAGTTTTGCAGCATAAACCGTTGTGGAGCCTGCCTAGAGTTGCTGTTGTGTGTTGCTTTGTCTCGCAGGCATTGGTGCCAGGTACTTATATCAGTTCTTCCGGAGTTATGGTTATTATTCATATTATTTATTCATCTGTTGATGTAGCCTAGTTTTATAGACTCATATTCCTTTCTCGAGTCTATTAGAGCTTATGTGTTACTTGAGGCCGACTTTAGCACATGTAGTTCATTCTTGATACTTTGTTCTTTGTGTGGATTAAGACGTAGATATTTTTAGTATTCTTAGATAGTTACCCTTATTATACAGCTTATACGTATTCGAGTTGGACCAGAGTCTGGTCGAATGCGTAGCTGGCATGTTACGCATTTCTAGTCCTACGTATTTTGGAACTGGGGCGTTACATATTTTTGTGGTGGCCCATGCAGGTCTTTATTAAATCATTTTGGTTACTTTCCAGTACCGAGCGAGCCTGTAATCAGGATTAGCAGTATTAGTATCTCAATCCACAACTGATTTAAAAATTTCTTAGCAATTGATTATCGCCCTTGGACTTCATAATTATACTCTTTTATTCCCTTCGACATCCTTATTATTGTTTATCATCTCTCCTTATTTCAGAGAGATGGACGTTCGTGCGCGGTGTTTCCTTCAGAAGTAGATCCTTGTCAAGGCGGAAGAAGACATGCTAGATATAAAATTTTGAAGACGGTTACCCTTAGTAGGATAGGTAGATAGGTTATTCCTATATGCTAGAGCTAGTATAGATTGTTAGCATGAGAATTGAATATAGTATCAGAGGCCTAGAACTAATAAAACCTTACCATTTCTTAAGTTAGCAAGTAATTTGAAAGTATTGAAAGATATGAAAGAGGGTTTGATTCTAATGCACTGGAATACTTTATGGAATACATAGCTAGATGCTAGGGATCAGATGTGGCTCATGATGGTGATACAAGAAATTGTATTATGATCTTAAGAAATTGGAACCTTACGTAGCAGGCCATAGTGGTTAAATCTCTAGTTGTCTTGTGATTTTTAGTATCAAAAGATGTGGCTCATGATGGTGATACAAGGAATTGTATTATGATCTTAAGAAATTGGCACCTTATGTAGCAGGCCATAGTGGTTAAATCTTTAGTTGTCTTGTGACTTTTAGTATCAAAATTAGATCTTATGACCCTCTTAAATTATTGATGACTATATGTCTGGACTAAATAGATAGGTAGATTTCTAGATGTTTGAGTAATTAGATAACTCAAGTAATAAAGTATAGCTTTCGAAATCAAACTAGATATACTTGATTAATTGGGTGTCATTGTTAATTGAACAAGTAAAGTTCCACCCTTGATTACTTGGGTAGATAAGCTAGTATCTGTGATAGAGCAAATAGATTAAAGAATGAGAGTTTTAATAGATGTTATAGTTTTGAGTTAGATAGTGAATTACCTATAAATAACAAGCTATAACAAGATGGTAATAATGTAGTTTGGATGAAGGGTATACATGAAATAAACAAGAAGAATTCTCATGCTCAAGGTGAAGAAGGTAAAATGGTAACAAGAAGAGATTCACGAGAAGTACATGACCTTGAATATTTTTCTAGGAAGGACTGAAGATTTTATCACTCGGTAGTTGTCTAGAAGATCTATACTACGAAGTGGAAAGTACTGGGTCATGATTGCCGAAGCTTAAAGTTGAAAACAAGATTAACATACTAAAAGGATATGAAGGTGCGTAGGAAACAAATGATAAGGGAAAGATATTATGGTCGCATAATCCAAGAAGAAGGAATTGTGGTATAGACTTGAGGGATAATAATTCTAATATTTATGAACTATAATGCTTTTGAAATTTTGAGAATTTAGTGCGAGTAGAAATTGTTGATCAGTCTCGAAGTGGTACAAACTTTAAGAAATTAAACACAGGTTCAGAATTACATACTGACTTGATGGTTATTCTGTAGAAGATTATCACAAGACCCTTAGAGTATAGATTACACATGGTAGGAAAGTGTAAATGGAAGATAGAAGTCTTATAGGGATGATAGCTGAATATTGTGGGTTATACATAAACTGATTAGGACCAAAAATTTAGATTTTTGACTAATAGGGTATGAGGCTAACTGGACCTACTTCATTCATGACCCAACTTTTACACCCAAGTATACACTCTCATGCTCCATATAGACCTCACAACATTCGTGGCATATCTCCTTCCAGAAAACCTATATTTAATTAGTCAGTTCCATTACAATTAAATTAAATTGTACATCGGCAACCCAATTACTCTAACCACCGATATACCCGTATCCCACTCATGCCAACCTACGTCCATGACACTGGTGTTGCATTAAGTTGAGCCATTTAACTCTATACACAATGTTAATCACCTTGACAAGATTTGTGATGAAGTATTCATCGGTACTATTTCACCCTAGTTGTATTTGGTTATGATATTTTCTATTGTCTTGTAGACTCATGACCTAATTAGAAGCAAGGAGAACTGGTAAAACTTTTTTTATAGAGTTATTGACTCATTAATGCCATGGTAGTACCTAGATTTTCTTTGATATGCTGTGACAACGGTCACAAAATCTTCACCATCTCGTATCCCTCCTTGAAGTTAGACTTTCTAAAATTCTTAGATACATGATCATGACTATAGTTCCTGCTACCAACTTAATTTCTATAAGTTGGGTAGAGTCTTGATTAAGCGTACCCTTATTCTTAGAATGCGACGTCAAACTAGGACTCCATTGGTAACTGCATCCCCCATTTTTTGATAAACAAGTGTGACCTTTCTTAACTAAAATCTTTTATACCATGTTTTTAATTTCGAGGACAATTTTTTTATAAGTTTGGTAGGTTATAAACACCCTAATTTTTAGAATTTAATTTTAAATTTATTTAATATTTGTATTCTGTAATTCTTGTGATTAAGGAAGGATCTTTTATTTATTTTTAGCTAATTATAATATATTATATTTATGGATTTATATTTATGTGTATTTAATTAATTACTATTATTGTACAAAAAATATATTTTTTGGTGTACAACTAATATTAGAGTATTATAGAATTTTTCTGAATTTTATTGAGGTCAAAAACTATTTTAGATGGCTATATATGCATATACATATATATTGTTATTTATTATTTAAACCAACCCAACCCAACCCAACCCAAACCAACCTAAACCAAACCGGATCTCAAACCCGTACCCAGAAACCCGACTCGAGACCTACCAACCCAAAACTCGAAGCCCATCCCTACAGCTACAGTACCTTTCCCCTCCCCCAACTCCTTCGATTTCTCTCTCTGTGAAACCGACGCCGACTCCTCGTTACCTATTCCTAACCCCCGTTCACACCATATAAATATCCCATCAGATCAGACCACGACCACCACCAGCATCCCCTACAGTCCTGCCGACCATCGACGACCACTGACGACGCTGTCGACCTCCGCCGCACGCCGCACACAGCCGAGAGCAGCCGCTCAGAATCGCGTACAGCAGAATAATGTACTATTTTTCTCGCCCCCGTATCTTCCTGCACAGTAATCCAAACAGCGACCTGTCGAATCCTATTTGAAGAGCACATGACCCCCTTGAACCCTGTTCAATTAGTTTAACTTATCGTGTCCCGTGTCGATCGTAAATCGCGACACAAAATAGGGAAAAATGATCGAGTTTTTGGAACATAAATTATTCCAAGTACGCGTGTTTGAGTCCCGTTATCTACATAACGACATGTGATACTAAAATTCTGTTTAAACAATAAATTAGACAAAATAACCTAGTTTTAATCTCTTTAAACACTTTATTTTAATCTGTTGTATGCTGTGATTTATTTGCTGTTGAAATTTGTCAAAAAATTGGTTTCTTAAATCCAAAATTTCTTGATACGGGATGCTTTCCGCCAAACGAGGCAACTTCATTGTGTGTGAATTATACCAAAAGATGCGTATCATCAACGCGGACGTATAAGATTTTGTGAAAGTTGATTTGGATGTGCGTGCACACCGGAATCAACGCGTATCAGTCAAAAAGTCTTGTATTGGCCTATTTTGATACTCGTCATAATTTTGTGTGTGCTTGTCATTTCGCAACAAAACTTGCACCTTCGGATTCATTTTGTTACGCTGGTCCTGTGACCCAAGTTTGATTCAATTCTAAGAACGTTGATGAAACACCGTTTTGCGGGCCCCACGGTTCCACTTGACGGACGATCTCGTGACCGGCTCATCGAAATCCAGTTTTGGATATTCCGTTGGGTTCGTATCATCGTTATGGACTCGTAGACACTAAGTTTGATAAATTTGGAGAACCTTGTCTTTGGCAGATTTTTTGGTACAAAGTGGGCCACATGTGGACCCCGCTTTGACCAGAAATTGTCAATTCTGCCCCTGTGTCCAAATTGAACTTATGGGTAGTCAATCCTAGCTATTTCAAGTATTCTGAGAGCAATGGTGATGTTTGTTATATCATCCGGAGGCGAACTTGGAGATTTTACTTTTACAGGAGCAGTTGACGGAGTTCAGAGCCCAGAGAAGTGTACCTTGCCAACTTGTAGTAAAAGTTGTTATATTATCGACTTGTGTTTCTTTTTATATATTCTTGTATTGTTCCTGTTCAACCTAGGACCGTGAGACGTTGCTTAGCGTCCGAACATGATTCGGGTGTCGACGCCGTACGCAGAGTCGTGTAACGTCACTTAGAGAATTGATACCACGATCCTATTTTTTTACGTGCTTGCTTTACAAAGTACGTCATACCGTAGGACACATGACACTAATTCATGTGAAAAAATCTTTTTTGAGTTATTCATAGTGATTCTGTATAGGCTTACAGGATTCGTGATATGAGACTTGCATATATAGAGATTATTATGACTCGTTGTACTAGCTAGAGGTCATGATCTTGCGTGTTATGGACATGAGACGTCGTGGACATGAGACGTGAGATTACATTGGGTGGGGAGAGAAACACCATACTACAGGCTGATTATGTTTATATATATATAATACATTACTGGAGGTGCCTTAGACTCTGTCTCAGATCTTTGGCACATTAACTGGCCCTTCGAGATATTACTTGCTGCTATGGGCTCCCCGACACAGAGCCTGTAGTAGTTTCAGACTGAGTACGAGTGATGTCCTCACGTGCATATCACTTAGATGGTTACAGTAGTTTATCCTTGAGTATGTGGCATTATACTGATTTACCTTGGCATGCTGTTTCTTGTACCTTGTTACCTCCCTCTGAGGACCTGGTCCCTTGCCAGTTTTGCAGCATAGACAATTGTGGAGCCTGCCTGGAGTTGCTGATATGTGTTGCTTTGTCTCGCAGGCATTGGTGCCAGGTACTCATATCAGTTCTTCCGGAGCTATGGTTATTATTTATATTGTTTATTCATCTGCTGATGTAGCCTAGTTTTATAGACTCATATTCCTTTCTCGAGTCTATTCGAGCTTATGTGTTACTGGCGGTCGACTTTAGCACATGTAGTTCATTCTTGATACTTTGTTCTTTGTGTGGACTGGCACGTAGATATTTTTAGTATTCTTAGATAGTTACCCTTATTATACAGCTTATACGTATTCGAGTCGGACCAGAATCTGGTCGAATGTATAGTTGGTATGTTACGTATTCCTAGTCCTACGTATTTTGGGACTGGGACGTTACACTGTCCCTGTATATTCAATAAAGTTGTATTTTTGACCGTTTATCCATGTCCATAACAAATGATGATAAGTAGCAGGTCGGCCCTGACCCGCGACCACCCAGGGCCCACGGAAGAAGAGGGCCAAAAATATTAATATAAACATAAATATATTAACAATTCTATTTCTAAAATAGAAGTAGTATGTACCATGGACATTCTTAACACAAGATAGTTGTGGTATAGTGGTTATTATGTTAGACTAGTATACAAGAGATCCTTATTTGAAATCTTGGTGCTACAAATATTTCATTTTATTTACTTTTATTTTAGGTTTTTAATTTATTTTATACTATGTATGGAGGTTCCGTTTTGGAAGTTTACCTTGGACCCTGTGAGCTCAGGACCGGCCTTAATAAGCCAAATAAAATGCACGCAAGTTAAAGTGGGTAATAAGTAGCTTTGCTACTACTAAATAACTGTCGCCTTAATCTTTACAAAAAATCTTAATGAACCGAGAAATGGACAAAAAATGGAGACCGAAAACAACACGTGGCGCCACCCCATTGGTCCGGAGTAGACTCCACAAAAAATGACCCTCGTGCATTCATGGATAAATATTTCCGACCAATGGGTGGCCGACACGTGGTGTTGGTTCACGCGTCGGTCCATCCAGCGGTCTGTAAGGAGCTGCACTAATCTTTAGTGTTGGGTAGCGGAGGGGAGTCGGTGGCGGCTCCGTCAGTTCTCGGCCGTGCGGGTGCACCGGCTGTGCACACGCGCGTGTCAAACAGATTTTTTTGTGAAAAAATGGACCAAAAATCAAACCAAAATGTCACGTGTCTGGCTGTGATTGGCCGTAACAAAACAGCTGACGACAGGCTCTCCCCTAATAACGTAGGTAAAAATATTCCGACCAATCGGAGTCTGCCACTTGGCTTTTGCGGGCCAACCTTTGGGCTTTGTAGCAGGATTGTATTCAATAAAGAAAAAATGGAGGGATATCAGGATCATGTATCACACATCACATTGTTTTTGAAAGCATATTGTGCCGGCCCACTGAGAACCGTTTTGCTGCAAAGTCACGAGGGATAAAAAGTGGGCTGCCAACAATGTTCATTTTCAATCCATCATAAATAATAGCATCAATGTGTCAAAAGTCCAAAAGGTTTTATTTGGCAACACTGTCCTATTTTCAACCCATCAAAGCTAGTGACCTATTTTTGATGCAAATATAAGAACAGAATTTTTTTTTGTACAGAATTGTAATTTAAGTATATTGTCAGTAGAAAAAATAGTTTATAAAAATTATCAAAATAAAAGCCATACGTCTTTAGTAAGGACATTTAATTTTTTTTCTATAAAAAATAATTAACACGAAAATAAATGGGACAAACGTCGTTAATAAAAACGTCGTTAATAAAGACGTTTGAATTTTTTGGCTAAAGAATGACTTTTCCAAAGTCCCAAACGCCTCAAGGGAGTTTGCCATTTTTTCTTTTTAAAAAAAAAATTTTATTTTCATTTTTCTTGAAAAAAAAATGAAAAAAAGTTAAAAGACGTCCTTAATAAGGACGTCTAAAAGTGGTATATTTAAAAAAAAAGTCTTTATTAAAGTTGTTTGGGTTCTCTTTTGAAATTTTTTGAAAAATATTTTCTCTGTAGACAATATACTCAAACTATAATGCTCTACGAAAAAAAACTGCTAGTATATGTATCAGATATAAAGGTCATAAATTTTATGTTTTTATTTTTTTGTACAGTCCATCCAGTTTTGGGACTTCAAAAGACAATAATGTTTGTATTCAAGTTCACTGTAATTTTTTTTCCAAATATATCCTTACATATATTTACTAATTAAAATTGTTAATTAAAGTTAATATGAACATTTTTTTTAGATGAATAGGAACAACTTGATAATTACATGAGCAGTCCTATGTTATCCCTAAATAGTATGCATGTATAATAATAATAATAATAATAATAATAATAATAATAATTTTTTATTAAAATTAATAGGGAAGCTTATCGGGGCACTACACAATTTTTTTGGGACTAGTCCAATATTGAGGCTAGTCCAGTTTTATGGAACTTTTACTCAAAACAGTAAAAAAAAATTACTAGGGACTGTCCACCCTCAAACCTAAATATTTTAATTTTTACCCTCTCTTTCTTTAAAATTCTTTTTCTCCTTCCTTCACTTCAAGGCCTCGTTTGGTTCACGGAAAGAAAGTAAATCAATTCTTTGTTCTGTTATTTCCTTTGAAAAATTGTAGTTCCAATCAATTTTTTCTTTCTGGTGTTTGAAAAGCCAAAAAAATTGAAAGAAAAACTGAATTCGTAGGGTGAAAAAGTATATCCATCGGTGGATGAGGGAAATCATTTTCCATAATATATTTTTCTTTCTTTTGGAATTATTTTTCTTTCCTCCTCATTTTCATTTGCATCCAAAATGCAGGAAAGACATGACTTTTCTTTCCAAAGGCCATGATTCCGCGAACCAAACATGGCCCCAAACACTAAACTTCTTCCTTTTCCACCTCTTCCAATTTCAAGCACCAATTAATTCTTGAGATGGCACCCAAAGCTTCTTCACAATCAAGGTACAAATCTTCTTTCCAATTTTCTTCCTCCAACTTTTCCATCTATAATATTTATGTTTGTATTTTTTATTTCATTTTCATAAATCTTCTTTACAATCCCTGTACACTCCAAATCAATCTCCTCCTTTTCCTCCCCCTTTTCCACTTTATTTTTTTCCCTATTTGATAAGATTTTTCCTCTATTTATTTATTTTTTCTGTTTGGTTACTTTTGATGGGCCCAACAATTAATATAGAGGACCTAGGAGACGCTACGAATCTTGAGTGTCTCGTAGCTTACTAGAAATTTTTAAGTATGCACAAGTGTCCATTGCAGCCTTCAAATATTATAAAATTTGACTAAAATAAAAGAATTTTTTTGATTTATCCCTCACTTTATTTACCCATATTAAGGGTATATTCCACATTGTTCCATAATGTACTTGTCGTCCCACTTTTGATGAAATTCGTCCAGTAATGACAGTCACCTGCTTTGACCAATTTTTTTGACTAAAATGTCTCTCATTTCTTCTTTCTCTTTACTTTCACCCCTTCCCCCGCGGGCAGGATGCCGCCGCTCCCCCCTCCCAGCCACCGCTGCCACAACCCCTCCTCCCCGCCACCACCCCCTTTCCTGCCCCCGATCCGCCAGCCAACAGCAATAGACGCTGCTCGCGCGCGGCCAGCTATTGCTACGGGGGAGCGACGGTGGGGAGGGGGGGAGGTGGCGAGCGGCATGGAGGAGGGCGGTGGTGGGGTGAGGGAGGGGTTGCGAGCGACGGGGAGGGGGGGGGAGCGGGACCTGCTGCGAGGAGGGGGGGAGGCGGTGGCGAAGAGGGGGGGACGGGGGCGGAGCGGGAGGCCTATAACAAGGAGGGGGAGAAAAGATAGTGGTATTTCCGTCTAAAAAAATGAGTCAAACGAGTTAACCGTTAGGAAGAGACGATTTCTGAATAAAAGTGAAAGAATTTGTACATTATAGAAACAATACGAGATATATCTTGAATATGGATAAATAAAAATGAAGGATAAGTCAAAATTTCTCAAAATAAAAATATAGCAATTGGAATCTATTTGTGGATGCTCTAACTCATGATTTATCTCTAAGGGGAAATCATGTATCAAGTTTTACATTCTCTTCAAACAATGTTCCAGATGGTTCTTTATTAGCTGTTGGCAACCATCAGATGTATGCATTACCGAAGCCTATGTCATAACTACTACCCTATTTAATTTTATTATTATTTATTTCATTTTTATCTCTCCAATATATATATATATATATATGAATTAATAACTTAGGCTTATGCAAATACTTAATTGCAACACTAGTCTCACCCAAATTCTGAATTAAAGAGGAGGTTTTTGTGCATTTTTCCCAAATCTATGGGAAGGAGGGAGAAGAAAACCAGCAGTAGGAGCTGTGTCATAACCAACCTCGCTCCTCCTCCTTCATCTCTATTCTCCAGGGAAAACATGGCTTGCTCTCCTTCCTCCATGCATTTCCAATACACCTTACTCTTTTCCTACTTAATTCCTTAAGGAAACCCCTTCCTCCTCTCCCCCCTGCTAACCACTGCTTCTACTGTGCCTTCTACTGCTACTGTGGCTGCCGCGACTATCGCTGCCACCGCTACCGCACGTCGCCGTTGCCACCGCCGCCACTGCCGCCGCCGCCACTGCCGCTGCTGCCACTGTTACTGTTGTTGCTGTTGCCGCTGCTGCCGGAACTGCACGCCGCCGACGTCCCCGCGGCAGGACGGCGCCACCCCACGCGCCGCTGTCGCCTGACCCGCACCTCGCTGGACACCGCCACCGCAGAGCCACTTCTCTTCCTTCTCCCAGAACCGTAGGTATTTCTTCCCTTCTCCAATTTCTCCTTTCCAGAATCAATTAGGTTATAGTTTAATATCAAAATTTCTTGAATTAGGAATACAAAGGGGGAATCAAATATCAAATTGGGAATCTTGGAGAACCCTAGGTTGCTCGGAACCAAGGCAAGTCCTCATCTCCCTTTTCCAATTTGGTTATATTGGTAGTCAAAATTTTTATTTAGTATAATTAAAATGTGGAACTTATTGTCCCTTGATAATCGACTCATGTATTAGGATACGATACGAAATGCATCGATACTATGTATATGTTATATAATCATGATTGTGTTTATGAATCTAGGAATGCACACGTACGTATAAACATAATGATAGTACATAATTTATATCATTACACTTATAAGGATCAAGTTGTAATCAACTCGAAAAAATAAAGTATACAAGTTCGATTTTGGGTTGGAGTAGGTTTGTGTAACTTGGATTAATTCGATTCTACGATACGAACTCTAGGATGAAACACAGTGTGTATAATAAAATTTAGATTTAATTATGATCATTAAAAACGTTGATGATTCTTATATGTATATATACATTGGCTATATGGATGAATGAAAGTCTTTATAAGTGAAACATTTAGGAGAGTATATAGCTATATGATGAACTTAGAAATTTACTTCTATAAAGGCATGTTAAGATAGAAGCAATTACATACCATTTCGAAATTACGTAAGGGATCTAGAACTAGATTATATCATTTGTGTTATATGTAGGAGAAGAATTAATTATTATATTCCAAGGCTTTATAAATAAATTTATATATATATATATATATATATATATATATATATATATATATATATATATATATATATATATATATATATATATATATATATATATACATATTATGCTTTATCCTTAAGATATAAATTTTAAAAAGGAACATTTGGTGCATATGATACTTGGATTATGGTTAATCAAAGTCATGAGAAAGATATTGACACATTTTTTTATTATCGAATCATTATGTTCTGATAGTTACATTTTATTGTCTTGCAAATAGCCAGCAAATTGCAGATCTAAGGTATGCGGCTAATATAGCTAATTACCAAGGTAAGAAGACTCCCTTACCTACTTAAAAATTATTAATACTGTCTAAAATATAAACTGCGTGTGTTCTGGTGTTGAGAGTTGATCCACTGAAGGGGTTGGCGAGCCCGGGAATGCTACGGAGGGTTGCTCCGGGTCAAAATTATAAACTGTTAAAATTCCGGGAGCCAAAATACAAAGGAGACTCTGCCGAAATTTTCAAGAATTTCGGGAGTAAACCAATATTTCGATATTCAAAAATATCGTCGACACCCCAATACTCTAAACCCTAGATATACATATCCTTTGCAACAGACCACCAACGATTATAAATTAATTAGGGGACAGCTAGTGGAAGTCTAGGATACATAGGACACAGACACGAGACACTCAACAAAATCTAACTATCTGACAATCTCTCTGTGTAAATCGATATCCTTGAAATTGTGTGGATGACTTAATACCTGTACTCTGGATTATATATGTATCTTGCATCATCCTGGACATGCATTTCTTTTATAAACAATGGTTAAAGCGATACCAGAGCAGAGACCTGAACATAAGAAAATAGAATAAGGATTGCTTGTAGATTTAGGCTAGAAGCATCGGGTGGGGGAGAACAGCATAAATAACTACCTACGAAATTCTGCCATATAATTAATAATATATGGCTGATCAGTAGTTAAAGCTCTTTCGTAAGGCCTTGTGAAGTGAGCGGGGTGAGGCTTAGCTCACTTTCCTGTTTTAGGCCGGATCATAATCCCGTGCCGTCCTGTTCAAGTTACCTGAATATAACTACACCTACTTCGATTCAAAAACCATTGAATGGGTGAATTCAAGATTGGCCCAAAAGGGGCTAGGCCGGATCATAACCTCATGCCATCCTGTTCAAGTCACCTGAATATAAGTGCACCTATTTTGATTCAAAACCATCGAATAGGTAAATTCAAGATTTAAGCCATGAGTGCAGGGCCAGATTCTAAGCACCGTGCCATCAAGTTACATGTTGATCCTTCACAACGGAATTTGTTGGCGGAAAACTAGGTGAAGTGGATATTTAAGGACTGTTCTCCAAATCGCATCATCATTTAGGAAATTGTTTGTGTATTGTGGTAGTGACGTAGGATTTGTGATGTTTGAATTATTTCTAAACACTATAGGAGTACTAAATTAGGAACTACTCAAGTCATGAACACCATACTATACTTACCTTCTTATTTATCTTTTAGCTGTTATTTCTCTTACTCTATTGTCATATCTTTCATTGTTTACCGTTCTTAGCCGAGGGCTTGCTTGTTGTTCTGACGAGACCTAGTATTGTTCACTAGGAGTTGATAAAGCATATGAGGAGATGCTACCTCTCTACAACGTAGATGAGATCAAGGGATAATCTATAAGTGATTTCAGGATATATGATACCAAGTAGTTTGTAATTGAATTTATGTACCTTAAAGAGAAGTGGTTATAAAGTCTTATTTAGTTATGTATAAATCAGAATGGTATGGTTTAGATGTATTACCTAATTGCTCTAGCATGACTTGCATTTTATTCTAAAATACTTACAGAAGACAATCGCTGATACGAGTATGATAGTATTCGTATGGGGCGTAGCCTGGGGATGCAGTTATATACCCAACTCACCGTATTTTGGGAAGCGGGGCGTGATACGTCTTTTAGTGGTGGCCCATGCAGGTCGTGCTTTTAGAAAACCTAGGTAGGACCTGAAGATGAAGAACCTAGGGTAATGTGCAAGTCTAGGTATTGTAAGGACACATGTTACAAGATATAGGTGAACCTGGATTTCTTAGCTATTATTTAGAGATACTTTAGGGTAAGCTGTATCGGTGATTTAGGAAGGACTAATGATATTGCAAAAATTTATTTGAAATACTTATGGGGTGATACTAACTTGGAGTTCCTTATTGTAGATCATGCCTCGATTCATGCCTCATGCCAGACTGGAAAATTGTAGCCACAGCCTAGATAATTATTACCGTTTTACAAAAAAAAAGTGGCGACTGGCACGTAAACAGATGATAAGGGCCTATGGAGTATACTACGAATGAGAAGGAATTATTTTTTAATAGAACAAACTATTATATACTTATTAAGGTCCGACCATCTGAAGACTCGGATACCAATAGAAATGACTACAATGGAACCTTGGAAGAGTGGCAAAATTCTTACCCAGAGGCAACTATCATCTGAATACGGGAAATGATGATCTAAGGAAGGATACAACTATGTATAAAGGATCCCTTATCTACTAGGTATCTTTTAGACGGCAAGGATGTGTGTGTGTATATGTATATAAGTTAGCAAGAAAGGAAGTATGGGAATGTTAATAGTCTAAATATGTATATATGCCTATATGCAAGATGACTGGTGCCTTAGCAGCATATTTGTATCATATTTTGACTCTGAGTGAATGAAATATGCTTTTCATGTACCTATATGTCCCTCTATTTTCCAACAAACTCTTAAGGATTTCAACATCTTTTCCTATCCTTCAATCTCAGGATTATTCCTGAGAAATTGCATTTGGATTTTCAGGAAGATGTCTAATTAGGATCAATCTCACGCTTCGTCCTTGCAAACTCAGATGGAACCCTCTATTAGGGACATGTACAAGTTATTCCAGCAGATTCTAGAATCCAACAGTCAGCATGCAAATAGGCTCTGGCCACAACTGCCATAATGTTGGAACACTTGCAAACATCTGCCAATCCCAGAGATGGTTCATTAAAGGACTTTAGGAACCTAAATCTTCCTAAGTTTAAGGGAACGAAAACTCCTATCGAGGCCGAATAATGGATTAGAACTATAGAAGAGCTGTTAAAAGCAGCAAAAATCAATACTGAAGATATGGTGTCTACAATCCTAATTCAATTGGAGGATATTACTGAACATTGGTGGAGTGCTGAACACCCAGAGGATTTAGAGGAAAAAATAACTTGGGGAGAATTTAAAAAAAAATTTAAAGGAAGATTCTGCCATGCCCCGATTCCGTGGAATCGGTAGTCGTCCCCCGGGCGTGACCGTCGTGCGGGCCTAGGTTGCGCACCGCACAAGGCTAAGTATTTTATTTTTGCATAGCGAGCACATATTCAGAGTACGCAGATTAAATAAACACAGATTTGAAGCATGAAAAAGTTCTCTTTTTATTGATAATATGAACATCTATTACAAACTCCTTGGACTGAGTCATAAGGATTGCCTCTATGGGCTTACAAAAGTGTTGACACAAAATGAGATAGCAGTCCTGTACATTACATCCTTTACTACAACTCAAAATATAAGACCTTGGGTCGGAACGACTGCTTTGCCACGAAGTTGCATGGTTGCTTGGTGGCTAGCTTCAATCTTCAAAATGTTTCTTCTTCAGAATGCTTCAAAATGTGGCACGGTCGAGGCGTGCCTACAGCTGGACTGGATTGGGGATTTGTCTCTTGCTCCTCGCTTGGTTCTCCTAGCGCGGGGAACCTGTTTCAACGAGGGTCAGTACATCGAAACGTACTGGTGAAGGCAAGCTAACCCAACTATACCAATCAACACGTTGTTTTAATGAAGCATGCATATTTATTGTGGGTTTCTATCTTGCCTTAGTTTATTTTACAACAAGACATAGATATGGAATCATTGAAATAACCCGCCACCGTTCGGTGACATTTACCTGCCCGTCTGAACCACCTGCATAATACTTACTTTGCCTTCCCTGCCAAAAAGATACAAGTTAGTAGCAACAGGTTTAAATATACGAGGGGATCACTGGCATGTTGCCATAATGGACGAGCTAGTCTCGGGACGGAGTGGCATGCGGTACAGAGGACAGGAGGCACCACAAGCCACTCTATCCGAAGCAGGCGACTATCGTGAGTTCCGTCCGGATCGGATCGGTGCCAGTGCCCCAGCGACCGTCCGCAGGTACTAAGACCTTGTGCACAAGTTGTCCGTGATCAACGCAGTACACTAAGTTAGCATTTGAGGCAATACAGGGCAATATCAGGCACATGGCAATAACAGGGCAAGATCTACTTTTGCATAGTCTTCCTGTTGAGTTATTGCATTGAAGATGAGTTCTATACATAGCACAGTTTTAAGAAGAAATATACATTCTAACTTATATTTATGCATATGATGAACATTCCAAACGAGCAAGCATGTAAGTAAGTAACCGTTCACAAGTTTCATTTGACAAGCATAACTTTACCCAAGTCTATTCCCTTATTATCTTGAAGTCTTTTAGTTATTACTTGGTATCGTTTGATCGGGTCAAGCACGAACACAAGATTCAGATGTGAAGACTAGCAAGAAGGGCTAGCTAATCGGGTTGGTAGCCACTCACTTTAGTAGTTGGAAGGAAGAAGGAAAGAAGTGCTTTAGGAGTCCGCTCGAGCGACGCCTACTGCTGGATCACCTGCATTGTCACGAACAGCCGATCAGTACTTCTTCCTCTCTTTCCGTTATCGGAATTGAAGTGCAGTCCTACGAACGAAAGTAATGAGATCCATCGAAACCGTTCAAGAAAACCCAAGCAAATCCGAAAACCAACTCAAGGCACGAAAGCAACAAGCGACAGCGAAAACTAGGCAACACAAGAATGCAGCGGAGAGGTCCCTCCTGACTCTGCCGCTAAGTCGATCCCGGGGGCACGGTCCACTGAATATGGGAATCGATTCCGAAGAGACAAATCCATAACGAGGATGAGTTCTTGATTCAATCTATCCCGATCGAACGATACCATCTTGTATTTCTTAGCCTCGCTCCCCGAATAGGGGGAACGGGGCACCACAGATTCTTCCCAAAATCAGCTAAAATCGAGTTAGAACGGCAGTTCACTTATTTAAAGCAAGGGAGACTCACGGTAGACGAGTATGTTGCAGAGTTTTCCAGGCTTAGTCATTTTGCTTCAAGCCTAATAGCTGATGAAGAGACCAAAGTGTCTAGATTCCTGGAAGGACTAGGGAGCAAACTGAAGAGTAGGGTCGCTGTCTATCGATGCCAAACCTATCCTGAGGTGACTGAAGCAGCAAGGAGTCAGGAAAGAATGCTAAATGAAGAACAACCGTTTCGATCTCAGCCTCAGAAAAGGATTTTGGAAGTAGGAAATTCATCCTCGAGGCATCCATGGCAAGGACCGTCTAAACGCCCACAAACTGGTATCTTAAGAAGACCAGTTATTTGTAACTTTTGTCAGAAACTTGGACACATGAGGGATGACTACAAGAAATTCCTGGGTCTCTGTTTATGATGCGGATCAGATAAGCATCAGATTGGCCAATGCCCACAACGACGAACCTTAGGGCCAACGATGTAAAACCCGCACCAAGAATTATGACCCACGTTTCGAGGAAATAACATCAGGCCTATGCTTCAAGAAAATGGTTCACGACCTCCGATACAAGCGCCAATACCTCAAGCTATGTTGACTTATGGGAATCAACGAAGATCGTCCTTTGTACCCCAAGCCTACCAATTCCAACAAGCTCAGAAAATAAACCAGCCTCAGACCGGAAAGAAAAAAAGGCAAGGGCATGCATTTATGATGAATATTGATAAAACAAAACTGGCCGAAGAAGTAGTAACAGGTACTATTCTAGTTTCAGCCTGTCCGGCATCAGTATTATTTGATTCTGGGGCAACCCATTCATTTATAGCATCAGCATTTATAACTCTTCATGAAATCAAATTGAAACCATTACTTAAGAAATTAAATATTCTTACGGGTAATGGTACGGTAGAAGTTAGTGGGGTTTGTGAAGCTTGTCTAGTTAAGTTAGGCGGTGGAGCTTTTCAAGTAAGATTGATAGTTTTCCAATGAACAATTATGATGTAGTACTTGGAATGGATTGGTTGACCAAGACATTGGCAAGTATAGATTGTGGCCAAGGGAAGGTTCAGTTCCAGCTCACCAATGGAGAATTATATGAATTTATGCGAGACTAGAAAGAATTTGATGCTAAGGAATTAGAAAATTTTGAACAACCAGTCCAAGGAAGATTTCATGAACTAGAGGAGGAGTAGTTTCCGAGGATAGTGAAGGAATTCAAGGATGTATTTCCCGATGAGTTACCGGGATTACCACCAGATAGAGCAGTAGAGTTTTTTTTATTAATTTAGTACCTGGAGCGGCACCTATAGCTAAGAAAATATACCCGATGAATAAGGAAGAATTGGCTGAGCTAAACAAACAAATAAATGAGTTATTATCAAAAGGATTTATTCACCGTGAGGTGCACCAATATTTTTTGTGAAAAAGAAGGACGGGACCCTACGATTGGGAATCGATTATAGGGCTTTGAATGAAGTAACAATCAAGAATAAATATCCCTTGCCCGAATTGATGAATTATTTGATCAATTAGGGGAAGCCAAGGTATTCTCAAAGATTGATTTAAGGTCAGGGTATCATCAATTAAAGGTTAAGAAGGAAGACATTCAAAAAACAACCTTTAGGACTCGTTATGGACATTACGAGTTCCTAGTTATGCCATTTGGGGTAACTAACGCTCCTGCTATATTTATGGACCTGATGAATTTTTACGCCCCAGTCCCAAAATACCTAGGACTAGGACACGTAAGCATGCCAGCCGCGTGTATATGGCAACTCCAATATATGGAAACTATAATACATGCGTACGCTGTATAATAAACAATAATTCACAAGTGGTAAAACTATCACAAGTCACAGGCTATAATCTAAATCTCATCCACAGAATCCAATAGAAATAAATAACCAATATCTATGAAACTAGATCTCAATATAAAGTATCTAGAGATGATCGTCGGATGGAAACAAATCCACTGCCGAACTAGAATATAAAATAAACAAGATAAATACAATATAGGTACAACATCTAACAATCACGCGGCTCGAAGAGAAGACCTCCTCGAAATATACGTAGAAAGTCCGGATCTGTGCTCCTACGAATACTCATAAACATTTACACCTGGAAAGGGACCAGGTCCTCAGAGGGACGTAACAAGATACAAAAATATATGCCATAAAGTAAATACTGTGAAAACTCAAGGGTGAACTAACCAGCTAAGTGACATACAATTTGAGGACAACTTAGTGCGTAGAAAAAGTGTAGGCTAGACATATGCTGACGTAATTTGTCAATCGTCGTGACTGACTAGTATATGCCACATATGCCCCCAGAACATGGGCACTCTGCAATATAATAACGTCCATCTCCGAGGAGCATGGTATCTGAAATAGTATAACCTCCAACGTTCTTTAGAGTGTGGTATCTGCAAAATCACCAAGTAACATCCAACACTCTAAAGAACGTGGTATCTGCAATATATATACGTCCGTATCACTCCGTCAAGAGCGGTATCTGTATAAAGGAGGTGGGTGTCCCATACCCCTACTAGTCGTCCTCCCCGTCCAATGCAATTGTCCAAGTCGCGAATACGACGTGGACATCTCGTACTATAATGCGAGTCTCTAAAGAAATAAATAACTAAGCTAAATACCGTCACACGTGCTGCTCATACCGATGACCAGTCAAGCATGAAGCACGCGTCCCTACATGAACTCACTCTGTGACGTGTAATGATATGTGTTAAGGCCTGGGAAGTCATATGGATAACTCCACAACTTTAGGTGGGTCCACTAGACACTAGGTCAGACACAAGGTCAGACACAAGTCCTAATGTCAACATCTTTGTTGACTGCACCCGAGTCTTCTAGGACGCGTACAGTTATATAATATTAAAATAAATAAATATGCAACTAAAAAACTGAATTTAAACAGTACAACAAGGCAAGATATACTTTTCTGGTAAGAGAGCTGCAAAATATAACGTCCATATGTCAAACACCAAGAGTCAGAAACTATGGCCTCAGAATGAACGTCTCTGGATGCTGAAATTAATATCACCAACGTTCCCAGAATAAGCAAAATAGCTAGAAAACACTACCCTTTCGTCCAATTTAGACACAGGGATAAAACGGTAATTTGGGATCAAAGTAGGGTCCACGAGTGGCCCACTTTGTATCGAAAAGCGTGCCAAGGGTAAAGGTCTCTAAATGGAATAAATTTATAGGTCAAACAAACTCTAAATGTCAGTACAAACTCAAAGGTATGTCCAGATATGGATTCCGATGAGCCGAACACAATTTTGCCCAAAAAGTCAACCGCGGGGCCCGTCAATAGGTGACTTGGTCAACTATTTCAGAATTGCATAAAAATTGGGTCACAGGACCGGCGCAGTACCATGAGTCTAGTGGCACAGGTTTCGTCACATTCTGACGAGCGTGCACTAAATGCGCAGGACTTTTGTAAAAGTTGCGATACGAAAAATTTTCGTGGATACAGGCTGATTCCGACGCGCACACGCGTCCAAATTAGTTTTCGTGAAAGCTCACATGTCTGGGTATACTGTGCGCACCTTTTGGTACATTTGGTACGCGACAGGGCGGTCCCGTTTGGCGGAACGCGTTCCGTATCGCAATTTCTGAAATTTGGAAAAAGTATATTTTTGGGATTTTCTACCTAATTTATTTTAACATACTGCAGCTAATAAATTATTATAAATAACAAAAATTAAACTAGGTTAGGTGGTCTTCGCATACCAACAAGAAAAACCGAATTCGGATCTCTGTGGTGGGAGATACGAGTCCGTGAACATAGGTAGTTATCGCAGTTTTCTGCGTTCCCAAAAGTTGTCATTTTCTGTCAACTTGGACGCTATTTTCGTCTAAGTTTACGTGTTGAACGAGATAAACTAATACACAAGATTTAGAGAGGGATAGGTGGTGAATGTACCGGTAAAGACGGGGTCGAGTTTGGTCGAGCGAGGAGACGGAAAATACGTTGTGAACACAGGTACTCTGCCGGTGGCTGCTCGGAGGTTCTGGCTGGGCGGCGCGGCGGCTGGAGGCGGCGTCGAGGGGCACGGTCGAGGGTGGAAGGGAGATCTAGGTTTAGGGTTAGGGTTTGGGAAAGGGTTGATATATAAAGAGAGAAGCGGCGCCGGGGGGGGGGGGGAATCCGCGGTTTCCAAATACCGCGGCTGCTGCTGCTGTTTCTTTAGTTCGCGGGTCGGGTATAGGGGTTAGGCGAGTTTGGGTAGGTTTTTAGGTGGGTTTGGGTTTAAGGTCTAGCGGGTTTTGGGTTTAGAACCATTAAGGATTCTTTTTCTTTTTCTTTTCTTTCTTTTTCTTTCTAATTCCCTTTTCTATTTTCTATTTCTAATTAACTATATATATATATATATATATATATATATATATATATATATATATAGAGAGAGAGAGAGAGAGAGAGAGAAATCTAGAAATTATATTTTAGAGTATACAATTAATCTGTCAATCGTCCACAGGGTCCCCTACATGGAATAAATTAAGAAAAATTTATAATGGCTCCATAAATTCACTAAATGCACAAACACCTAAAATAAAAATTAAATAAATTCTATTTCCTCTAATTTTCTCATAATTACTATAAATAAAAAAAACTAATACGGTTTATAAAATTAGGGGTTTTACATAAATCGGATATTTGATCAATATATGGATAAGTTCTTGATTGTGTTCATTGACGACATCCTTATATATTCAAAGAATGAAGAAGAACACGAAGAACATCTGAGGGTGATATTGCAAACCCTAAGACATGAGAAATTATATGCTAAACTCAGTAAATGTGAATTTTGGTTAAATCATATATCATTTCTAGGCCACGTTATCAGCGGAGAAGATATTTCAGTAGATCCAAAGAATGTAGAAGCTGTTAAATCCTGGCCAACGCCAAAGTCTGTGGCAAAAATTCGAAATTTCTTGGGATTAGCTGGATACTATAGGAGGTTCATGGAAAACTTCTCAAGGATTGCAGAACTACTAACTCGGCTGACCCGAAAGAAAGAGAAATTCAATTGGACGAAGAAATGCCAAACAGCCTTTGATGAATTAAAGAAAATATTGATTTCAGCACCTGTGCTAGCCTTACCGTCGAGATCAGGAGGATTCGAGATATATAGCGATGCATCAGGTAAAGGACTAGGCTGTGTACTAATGCAGCACGGAAGAGTTATAGCTTATGCCTCTCAACAACTGAATCAGCATAAGAAAAATTATCCAACTCATGATTTGGAATTAGCAGCTGTAGTCTTTGCACTTAAACTATGGCGACACTACTTATACGGGGAGAGAATCAAGATATATACAGATCACAAGAGTCTGAAATATGTGTTTACTCAGAAGGAAATCAATATAAGACAAAGGAGGTGGTTGGAATTACTCAAGGACTTTGATATGGAATTAGAATACCATCCGGGTAAAGCAAATAAAGTGGCAGATGCCCTGAGCAGAAAATACTGTCGTTCTTTATGAATAAATCAAAGGAAATTCTCAAGGACCTAAGTAAGATGGGAATTGAAGTAATATATCCAATATCAGAAGGATTATGGGAAAATTTACAAGTACAGTTTTTCCTAGTAGACAGAATCAAGGAAACTCAACAAGGAGACTCTAAACTCCAAAAAATGTGGAAACAAACCAAGGAAGGACTCCGGACTAGAATGAGGAAGCATCCAGATGGATCGCTAAGGTTTGGAGATCGATTGTGTGTACCCAGTGAAAATCTAAGATCAGAAGTCATGACAGAAGCCCATAACTCTCAGTATTCCATCCATCCGGGAAGTACTAAGATGTATAAGGACTTAAAACAAAATTTTTGGTGGCATGGAATAAAATGAGAGATTGCTAAATTTGTATCCAGATGTCTTGTATGTTAGCAAGTAAAGGCAGAACATCAAAGGACAGCAGGTCTTCTTCAGCCCTTACCAATACCCGAATGGAAATGGGAACATATCACAATAGATTTCGTGACCGAACTACCTAAGACCCAAAGAGGTAACAATGCTATCTGGGTCATCATAGATAGGCTCACTAAATTAGCTTGGTTTATACCATTCCGAGTAGGACAGACAATCAAAGTATTAACAAACATGTATATGAAACAGATTGTCAGCCAATACGGAGTACCAGTAAGTATAGTTTCAGACAGAGACACTAGATTTACTTCACATTTCTGGAAAAGTCTGCAAGAGAGCCTTGGCACTCAGTTAAAATTTAGCTCGTCCTACCATCCTCAAACGGATGGTCAATCAGAGAGAACGATACAGACTCTAGAGGACATATTGAGAGCATGCACATTAGATTTTGGGGGATCTTGGGACGACCACATACATTTGGTAGAATTTTCTTATAACAATAGTTATCATACTAGCATTAAGATGGAACCTTTTGAAGCATTATATGGGAGGAAGTATAGATCACCAATGTGCTGGACGGATGTAGAAGAAAGGCAGTTATTGGGCCCAAAACTAGTGACACAGACTGTTGACAAGATTAAAGCAATAAAAAGTCATTTGCAAGCAGCCCAAGATAGACAAAAGATGTGGGCTGACAAACATCGAAGGATATTAGAATTTTAATCTGGCGATCATGCATTCTTAAAAATCTCGCCAATAAAGGGGACAATTAGATTTGGAACTAGAGGGAAGCTGAGTCCAAGATATATTGGACCATTTGATATACTAAAAAAAATAGGAAGAGTATCTTATAAACTGGCACTGCCCCCAACACTAGAAGGGGTACATAATGTATTTTATGTATCTCAACTCTGAAGATATGTACCAGATCTAAATCATATACTAGATCATTCAGAAATTACCATCGGACCGACTCTACATATTGAACAACGACCTGTTGGAATCCTGAATCGTAGAGACAAAATACTCCGGAATCAGATTATTCTATTAGTTCGAGTAGCTTGGAACAAGGACTCTCCAGGAGAATCAACTTGGGGAAAAAGAAGAAGACATGCGAAACCAGTTCCCATATTTGTTTACTAACCAAGGTTTGCTACTCTTTAATTTAAAATTTCGAGGACAAATTTTTTTTAAGGAGGATAGAGTGTCATAACTACTACCCTATTTAATTTTTTATTATTTATTTTATTTTTATCTCTCCAATATATATATATATATATATATATATATATATATATATATATATATATATATATATATATATATATATATGAATTAAAGAGGGATTTTTTGCAACACTAGTCTTACCCAAATTCTGAATTAAAGAGGGATTTTTTGTGCATTTTCTCCAAATCCATGGGAAGGAGGGAGAAGAAAACCAGCAGTAGGAGCTGAGTCATAACCAACCTGGCTCCTCCTCCTCCATCTCCATTCCCCAGGGAAAACATGGCTTGCTCTCCTTCCTCCATGAATTTCCAATGCACCTAACTCTTCCCCTACTTAATTCCTTAAGAAAACCCCTTCCTCCTCTCCCTACTTCTAACCACTGCTGCTACTGTGCCTGCCACTGCTACTGTGGCTGCCGCGACTGCCGCTGTCGCCGATGCCACTGCTGTTACTGCCACTGCTACTGCTGCTACCGCTGCTGCGGGAGCTGTACGCCGCCGACGCCGACGCCCCCGCGGCAGGACGACGCCACCCCACGCGCCCCGTCGCCAGACCCGCACCTCGTCGCACACCGCCACCGCAGAGCCACTTCTCTTCCTTCTCCCAGAACCCTAGGTATTTCTTCCCTTTTCCAATTTCTTCTTTCCAGAATCAATTAGGTTATAGTTTAATGTCAAAATTTCTTGAATTAGGAATACAAAGGGGGAATCAAATATCAAATTGGGAATCTTGGAGAACCCTAGGTTGTTCGGAACCAAGGCAAGTCCTCATCTCCCTTTTCCAATTTGGTTATATTGGTAGTCAAAATTTTTATTTAGTATAATTAAAATTTGGAACTTATTGTCCCTTGATAATAAACTCACATATTAGGATACGATACGAAATGCATCGATACTATGTATATGTTATATAATCATGATTGTGTTTATGAATCTAGGAATGCACACATACGGATAAACATTATGATAGTACATAATTTATATCATTACACTTATAAGGATCAAGTTGTAATCAACTCGAAAAAATGAAGTATACAAGTTCGAATTTGGGTTGGAGTAGGTTTGTGTAACTTGGATTAATTCGATTCTACGATACGAACTCTAGGATGAAACATAGTGTGTATAATAAAATTTAGATTTAATTATGATCATTAAAAACGTTGATGATTCTTATATGTATATGTACATTGGCTATATGGATGAATGATAGTCTTTATAAGTGAAACATTTAGGAGAGTATAGAGCTATATGACGTACCTAGAAATTTACTTCTATAAAGGCATGTTAAGATAGAAGCAACTACATACCATTTCAAAATTATGTAAGGGGTCTAGAACTGGATTATAACATTTGTGTTATATGTAGGAGAAGAATTAATTATTATATTCCAAGGCTTTATAAATAAATTTAGTTATATATATATATATATATATATATATATATATATATATATATATATATATATATATATATATATTGTGCTTTATCCTTAAGATATAAATTTTAAAAAGGAACATTTGGTGCATATGATACTTGGATTATGGTTAATCAAAGTCATGAGAAAGATATTGACACATTTTTTATTATTATTGAATCATTATGTTCTGATAGTTACATTTTATTGTCATTCAAATAGCCAGCAAATTGTAGAGCTAAGGTATGCGGCTAATATAGCTAATTACCAAGGTATGAAGACTCCCTTACCTACTTAAAAATTATTAATACTGTCTAAAATATAAACTGCGTGTGTTCCGGTATTGAGAGTTGCTCCACCGAAGGGGTCGGCGAGCCCGGGAATGCTACAGAGGGTTGCTCCGGGTCGAAATTATAAACTGTTAAAATTTTGGGAGCCGAAATACAAAGGAGACTCTGCCAAAATTTTCAAGAATTTCGGGAGTTAACCAATATTTTGATATTCAGAAATATCGCCGACACCCCAATACTCTAAACCCTAGATATACATATCATTTGCAACAGACCACCAACGATTATAAATTAATTAGGGGATATCTAGTGAAAATCTAGGATATGTAGGACACGGACACGAGACACTCAACAAAATCTAACTATCTGACAATCTGCTCTGTGTAAATTAATATCCTTGAAATTGTGTGGATGACTTAATACATGTACTCTGGATTATATATGTATCTTGCATCATCCTGGACATGCATTTCTTTTATAAACAATGGTTAAAGCGATACCAGAGAAGAGACCTGAACATAAGAAAATAGAATAAGTATTGCTTGTAGATTTAGGCTAGAAGCATCGGGTGGGAGAGAATAACATAAATAACCACCTACGAAATCCTGCCATATAATTAATAATTTATGGCTGATCATCAGTTAAAGCTCTTCATAAGGCCTTGCGAAGTGAGCGGTGTGAGGCTTAGCTCACTTTCCTATTTTAGGCCGGATCATAACCCTGTGCCGTCCTGTTCAAGTCACCTGAATATAACTACACCTACTTCGATTCAAAAACCATCGAATGGGTGAATTCAAGATTAGCCCAAAAGGGGCTAGGTCGGATCATAATTCTGTGCCATCCTATTCAAGTCACCTGAATATAAGTGCACCTATTTCGATTCAAAACCATCGAATAGGTGAATTCAAGATTTAAGCCATGAGTGCAAGGTCAGATTCTAAGCACCGTGCCATCAAGTCACAGCCTGATCCTTCACAACGAGATTTGTTGGCGAAAAACTAGGTGAAGTGGTTATTTAAGGTCTGTTCTCCAAATCGTATCATCATTTAGGAAATTGTTTGTGTATTGTGTTAGTGACGTAGGATTTGTGATGTTTGAATTATTTCTAAACACTATAGGAGTACTAAATTAGGAACTACTCAAGTCATGAACACCATACTATACTTACCTTCTTATTTATCTTTTAACAGTTATTTCTCTTACTCTATTATCATATCTTTTATTGTTTGCCGTTCTTGGTCGAGGACTTGCTTGTCGTTCTGACGACCTTGTATTGTTCACTAGGAGTTAATGAAGCAGATGAGGAGATGCTACCTCTCTACAACGTAGACGAGATCGAGGGATAATCTACAAGTGATTTCAGGATATATGACACCAAGTAGTTTGTAATTGAATTTATGTACCTTAAAGAGAAGTGGTTATAAAGACTTATTTAGTTATGTATAAATCAGAATGGTATGGTTTAGATATATTGGCTAATTGCTCTAGCATGACTTGCATTTTATTCTAAAAGACTTACAGGCGACAATCGCTGATACGAGTATGATAATATTCGTATGGGGCGTAGCCTGGGGATACAGTTACGTACCCGACTCACCATATTTTGGGAAGTGGGACGTGACAGCCTAAGGAGAAGGAAGTTTTGTATAAATTATGTTGTAATCCTGCCTTTTTTTTCTTTTTTTCTTTTTTTCCCTTTAAAACCTGATGAGGAACTAGTTCAGTTCATATAATTATGGCATACACGGGGAAGGATTTGTATATATTTGGCCTTGTATGATTGAGATTAAATTATGTTTACTGATTTATTGTGCATAATCAAGGATTCCAGGGTGGAAGACTGATATTTTCGAGACTTAATCAAAAGATGGTAGAACAAGAAGTTGAAGTCGAGATCAGGAGTTCACACAAAAGTTTTTTCTCTGATATACCTCAATCCAATGAAAAACTATATAATATATAATATAGTTGTTAATTACAACTCCTTCTTCATCACAGAATTTAAGAACCAAAAATATGTTCTTCCTTGCAAACGTAGTTGCAATTGGTACAAAATGCTTACAACTAGAAGAAGAGAAGAGAAATATAGAATACAAATTATTCTTGCTGGGGTGGTGGAGACCACCGTTGCTCAAAGTAAGATTCGTCATCTATCGTCGATCTGCTTCCAGGAGCCAGCAAGTTCACAAGTGAACTTCTGGAACGCTCGTAGTCACCTCTTTGTGTGACTCGAACGAACTTCTTTGGACTCATCTTTCTCAATATTTGGTGTGTCTCAAAAGGAGGCTAGAGGGCTCTTTATATAGGGAATGATGGAAGATCATCCTTCTCTTCTTTCCAGTGTGGGACTAAAAAGCCAATATACAAAATTGATATCCCACAATCGCAATACAATGCATAGCGCGCTCAGTGCCCGTTCAGCACCTGCTCATTGCCCATTTAGTGCCCGCTCATGCAATATGCGCATGCAATCCGAGCATAAAACTCGCTCATAAAATAAGTGCATGAGTGCAACAAAATCGCGCACGAGCGCGACAAAAGCGCGATAAGTGCAAAGTGCGCCAACAAAGTGCCACTTTGTGCCCTTGAGCCTGAGTTCGAGCCCGAGCCCGAGTCGCTAAGCCCCTTTGGGGCTTAGCTCCTACCTATGGAATAATATCCAAGATCATGACAAAAAGCTTAAAAAATTTCATTGAGGAGTTAATTATTTTTCTTCCTAATAAAATACCCCCACATGACACTCATGTGCCCCACCACACCCCACGTGCACACCTCAACACATACAAAGTATTATATTGAGATACCCACTTGGTGGTGTAGCAATGTGGGACTAACTTTACTAGTCCAAAGGCAAAAATACCAATAATCTCCCATATATCTCAATATAAGGGTTGAGCGTTCCCCACAGTGACTGTCCATTATGCATTAGGATAGATGTTGCTTTGACTTGAATCTTCCCACATTGGTCAAATAACAGTATGATAAAAGAATGGACTAAGCCTTAAATTCTGCATCATAGCTATAATTTTTTCCACTCACACAATGACATCAACTGTGCTTCTGCTTGCATATTTAAGGCCCTGTGCATGCCTGGTTTTGGTGTATGCATCTTGGACATCTATAAGTTTACCCTCAAGAGATGGCCTATATCTCTTTCCATACACTCTAGGTGAGTTCTTTTAAAGAGTCCTTGGCATAAAGCCTTGTGCTTCCTTGCGGTGCTACTCCGCTATGACATGGCCCAAACTCGAGGTATCATCTCATTGTGGTTTCATCCACTATAGCATGAGGTTCCAGCCTCTTTGTAGTGCCAAACTACCCAGCATAAAATATTGTGCTTCCTTGCGGTGTTACGCTTCTGTGACATGGCTTGCACAGCCGAGGCTTTACCCTCTCTAGGTACCTCTTGGTTGAGTCACACTACTGTAATATGAGAACACCAGCCTCTTTGTAGTGCTGCCTACCATTCTTGATTTTACAATATTAGGCCACCTTCCTATATGCGGTGCTACGCCGCTGTAACATTGCTCGCAAAGCCGAGATATTACCCTATAGAGGAACCTCATGGTGGTGTCACCCACTGTAGCGTGGAGTTCTCTGCTCCTTTGTAGTTTTGTGCTATCATGCTTCCTGTAAAGCATGCCAGACATTCCAAATATCCTAGAACTCATTAAGGCATCTAAGTCATCCTCCGACAGAACTTTGTTATACTCAGAGAACAAATAGTATACAACATTGGTTTTGGGTCCGTAACCCCTCAATGTCTCAAATGACTACCCATTGTTCCTGATATTCTCTCAATCAATGATCCTTCTTTGAACCAAAAGCTAGATGCCTAGTAGATTTCTCTTTGAACTAATAGCATAAAATTTATGGTAGAATTATAAAGACATAATATCAAAAGCTCTCCAAGCCCATGTATGTTGTGTCCTTGACTATGTGCGGTGTTACGCCGCTATGACATGGCCTGAAGCTAGGGCTTTATCCTATCAAGGTACCTTATTTGGTGTCGCCACTATAACATAGAGTACTACACTCCTTTATAGTTCTTATGATCAGCTGGCGCTTGACGTCTTATATGAATGGATCTGCCAGACCCTCCTGACTCCGATCATCAACCACTGTAATGATGCCATCTTTGATGCGCTCATGTAGTGTCTTGAACGGATCCGCTAGAATCATCTAGCTCCGAATATTAGCCACTACCATGACGCCATCCTTGATGCACTCATACAACACCATATGCCTTAGTCGCACATATCTCTTCTAACCATTGAAAAAAAATTTATTGCCACCGCTTTAGTCGTCTGGTTGTCGCAGTAAATCGGTACCGCTGAATATGCGTATCAACCACTGGAAATCATACATGACCTCCCGAAGCCACTCTGCTTCATCCGCTGCAGCCGCCAGTGTATATAACTCAGATTCCCTTGAGGAATGAGATATAATAGCGCCACCCTTTGAGAAGACATATCCTCCTGTGGACATTTCGCTCTCTACTTCCGAACACCAGCTTGCATCACTGAAGCCTTCCACTACTGTCGGATACCTGCTGTAGTGCAGTGCATAATTCTAAGTCATTTTGAGATGTCTTACTTCTCTCTTCACAGATTTTCAGTGTTCAACACCTGGATTTTTCGTGAACCAACTCAGCATCCCCAAGGCGAAAGCTCTATAAAGCCTTGTGGCAGTTGTTGTATACATCAAACTCCCGATGAGGCTTGAATACTCTAGCCGCCTGACACTTTCTCTCGGATTTGGCTTCAGCTTCTTGTCACACCTGCATGGAGTACCGATCCCTAGAATATCCTGATATCCATAGCATGTGAGCATCTTCTCAATATAATGAGACTGTGACAGCGCAACTCCAGTGCCCGTCCGGATGACCTTGATCCCCAGGATCACATCATCTCCCCAAGTCCTTCATACTTAGATGAGAGGAACTTCTTTATCTCAGTAAAACGTGCTCGATCCGTGCACAAGATCAGCATATCATCCACGTATAGACAAACGATGACTCATCTCCCATTCGCGAACTTTGTGTAAACACACTTGTCTGTCTCACTGACATGTAGCCATTTGATCTTATAACATTATTAAACTTCTCATGCCATATCTTGGGAGCTTGTTTTAGACCGTATAATAATTTTGCTAACTTGTAGACTTTGTCTTCAATGCCCTTGACGATAAATCCTTCTGTTGCATGTAAATCTCTTCAGTCAATTCACCATTCAGGAATATTATTTTCACATCCATTTGATGTATAACCAGCTTATGGATTTCACTTATAGCAATCAATAACCTAATGGTCGTCATCAACGCTACTAGAGCATATGTGTTGAAGTAGTCGATCTCCTGCTTCTGAGAAAATTCCTTGGCTACCAGCCTTGCCTTGAACTTGTCAATAGTTCCTTCGGCCTACATCTTCTTCTTGAAGATCCATTTGCATCCGATTGGTTTAGCTCCTTCAGACATATCGACCAACACCCAAGTGTTATTGGAGGTTATTAAGTCATACTCATCATTTATAGCCTCCCTCCAGAAGACAGCGTCTCTGGTCTTCATCGCCTCATCATAGGTAAGTGGATCTGCTTCCGCATGATAGATAATGAAATCATCTCCGAAGTCCTTCTGTCTCCTTACCCGCTTAGACACCGGTTACGAGCTCTGGTTCGAACATTGTCTCTAGAATAACAACTTCTTCTTGGACTATATCTTAATTGGAAGCGTTAGTCTCCTGTGCCCTCACACTATTCTCTGGAATGTCCGTAAAAAAAGTTCTTATGCCTTGCAAATTTATCTTTCAAATAATTCTGCGTTGCGAGATTTCAATAATATAAATTGACTCAATATCAAGGAACCTCCGAGCATTACTCTTCTCAGCATGTCCCAGAAAGATTGTCTTTATAGTCCTCGTTCCTATCTTCTGAATCTTCAAGTCTGGAAGCTTCATATATGACAGATACCCCCACACTCGAATGACATTCAATTTGGGTCTGACTTTGAACCAGAGTTCATGAGAAGTGACATCGGAAGTTGCGTACAACACTCTGTTCAGAATGAATGTAGCCGTTAGCGCAACTTCTCCCAGAAGAAGTTTGAAAGACCCACAGTTAACAGTATTGACTTTATCATCTATGTCAACGTTCTGTTCTTCCGTTCAGCTACTCCATTTGATTGAGAAGAACTCGAAGAATTTGTCTCATTGACAATTTCATGTTCTTTGTAGAATGATACGAATTCAATGGACCTATACTCTCCTCCTTGATCACTTTCGAGTCTCTTGAGTTGTTGCCCTTTTCGACGTTCAGCCTTAGCCCTGAACTCCTTGAACTTCTCGAATGCTCCATCTTTTGTCTTGAGCAGATAGACAAATATGTACTTTGAGTATTCATCGATGAAGATAATAAAATACTTTATTATGGCCTTTGTGGAGAACAGGTTGAAGTCATAGATATCTGAGTGTACCAACTCCAGAAAATTTATACTTCGATTTACCCGTTTGAAAGATTTTTTAGTAATCTTTGTCTTCGCATATACCTCACACTTCTCCAACTCCTTACCCCCACATTTAGAGATAAGTTATAGACTAGACATCTTGTGGTCTAGGGTACATGTCCTAGTCTTGGTGTCCCACAACTCTTGTAATGAGACTCTACTCACAAGCAGAAGCTCGAACATCCATCTGATACTGAAGCCTTGTTTCAAAGTATTTCTCCTGCCAAGATATCAATATCTGGAACCTTGGATGCTCACCCTCAAGTCTATAACAGACTTTTTGAGATTAGCTTCTTGGTAATCATTGGTACTTTGCTACACGTACTTCTTTGACTGTAACTTCTTGACGTCCAGAACCATTGTCCCAAACCCCAGATCCTCTGCTTGATCCTTTTTTGCCATCGAGATCTTTGGCCTTCTTTAGTGATAGGCTTGACCTCGATGAACTGCTCTTTCTATAGCTCCCGTGGCTAGATGCACTAGTTTCCATTCACCAGTTAGCAACCACGCCAGATGACTTAACCTGCGCAATCATAGCAACCAAGTTAAGTAATCAAAGTAACCAAGTTAGGCTTTTACCCTGCTATTTTGGTTTAAAATTGGGTCTGCAATCCTCATTCTCATGGTCCTTTATGCTTGAAGAGACATGCACCAAGGTACTCATAGCCATATGCGCATAACCTGGTCGCACATAAAACTTGCTTAAAACTAGCCACATAGACGCTTCCATGCGCCAAGTTCTGCCATCCACCGAAAGAACGCCATGTGCAGTGATTACACTACACTGAGCCCGCCATGCGCAGTGAGTGCCCTGCGTTGATACTGCTTATGTGCCGAGTTCTTCCATGTTGTATTTGTTGCTATGCGTAGATGCATAATACCAGTCTCTCTTCCACAACCGCAGTAGACTTCTCTATGGGCTACTAGCTTCAGACATCTCCATGCGCCAACTTGCATCAGATGTTGACTTCCTTTCTCTTGGAATGTGTGTCTCCAGCGATGCCAGATCAAGTTCACTTCCATCCGTAGGAATGGTAGATCCTGGATCTCTCTACCAACGTCCAATATTTGATAGAGGACTCATTTCTCATCCAAATAATTAAAGTGTAGCCCGTCAATCTTCTCAAATTTATAAAAACTTGTGTTGAGAAGACTTGTACGATTGTTCTCCATCTTACTCGGATCTTTCTTTAAGATTATTATTCCCGAGGCTTAATCAAAGATGGTAGAATAAGAAGTTGAAGTCGAGATCAGGAGTTCACACAAAAGTTTTCTCTCTGATATACCTCGATCCAATGAAGAACTATATAATATAGAGTATAGTTGCTGATCATAACTCCTTATTCATCACAGAATTCAAGAACAAAAAATATATTCTTTCTTGCAAACGCAATTACAATTGGGATAGAACATTTACAACTAGAAGAAGATGAGAGAAATATAGAATAAAAATTATTCTTGCCGGGTGGTGAAGACCACCATTGGTCAAAGCAAGATACATCCTCTATCGACGATCTGCTCCCAAGAGCCAACAAGTTCACAAGAGAACTTCTGAAACGCTCGTAGTCACCTCTTTGTGTGACTCGAATGGACTCATTCAGATTCCTCTTTCTCAATATTTGGTGTGTCTCAAAAGGAGGCTAGAGGGCTCTTTATATAAGGAATGATAGAAGCCCATCATCTTCTTCTTTCCGATGTGGGACTAAAAAGCCAATATATAAAATTGATATCCCACAATCGTAGCCCAATGCATAGCCCGCTCAGCGCTCGTTCATCACATGCTTAGTGTCCGTCTAGCGTCCGTTCATCACCCGTTCATGCAACACGCGCATACAACCCGAGCATAAAACTCACGCATAATACGAGCGTCTTGCGATGATGCTAAGTGCAAACTGCGCCAACAAAGTGCCACTTTGCGCTCTTGAGCCCGAGTCGCTAAGCCCCAAAGGGGTTTAGCTTCTATGGAATAATATCCAAGAGAATTACAAAAAGCTTAAAACCTTTCATTGAGGAGTTAATCATTTTTTCTCCTAATAAAACATCCCCATATGGCACCCATGTGCCCCACCATACCCATGTGCACACCTCAACACATACAAAATATTATATTGAGATACTTACTTGGTGGTGTAGCAATGTGGGACTATCTTTACTAGCCCAAAGGAAAAAATACCAACAAATACCACAAGAACAGGGCCGGCCCGAAGTGTTGGGTTGTCCTATCCGAAACTAATTTCGGTTGTTCCTTGATTCTTTTTATGAGTCGGTCCTGGAGGGTCATCCGTGATCCCGACCTTTGGTGGGATCACAGTGAACCTGGTGGTTGTCAATGACTAACTGTCAACTCTTTTGACCTACATAAATAAATAAATAAATTGAGTTGCTCCCCCACTAATTATTTTAGCATAATTCTAGGTGCACCCCACTTAATAGAGGACATTTTGGTCATAATTCAAGATACACCCCACTTAAATGGGGGTCAAATGACTTGATTGATGGTCATTGACGATTTTCGTTAAAAGTGAGGGATTTCATGCATTATGGTAATTCGAAAAGGTATACCTTGAATTATGATAAAACAAGTATGAGACAACTCAAAATTTCTCTAAAAGATATTTAATATTTTTTTATTTAATGTTTTGTGATATACTATTATTCTCCCCGCACCACTAAGTTATTTTCTATCTTGATGTTTGGCTTTGAGAATAGATGCTTATATATCCAAACAAATACCAATATTGGCATGTGAATGCAATGCGCTATTACTAACATTTTAAGTAGGGGAAAAAACTTTGATACAGATGGCTCATGGATGTATCGAAGTTTTCATACAACCACTGTATGACAAGTGCCTCCTTTCTTCGTAAAATGTGCAAGTATATATATATATATATATATATATATATATATATATATATATATATATATATATATATATATGAGCTAATTTTCCAAATAATGTCTGAGGAATGTTATGATCGCCTTCTTTGTACCTAAGTTTTACAATTTAGTTTAAAGAGTGTCCGAAATAGGTTTTGTTGGTATTTTGGATGAAAATCGTTAAAAATGGACATATGATGACCACGTGCCTTATTTTTAGGGTTATTTTTTCATGACCAGCCTATACATCGGCTATAATTGATTGTAGAGCCGTCATTTTGTACTCGACAAAGCTATTTGTTTTTGTATAATTTTTTCGAACACCAATATTCTTCGTCGAAAAATAAAAAATATAACAAAATAACTATGAAAATTAAGGCGCGCGGCCATCACATCCATTTTTATTGATTTTTATCCAAAAATACTAACGAAATATAGTTCAGGCACTATTTAAACCAAAATACAAAACTTAGGTACCAAATTAACCCAAAAAAAGTTCAATTACTAGAACGACAACCACTACATTCTTCTGGTACCATTTGCATATCTCTGCTATTATAATACGACTTGGAACCAATTAAAAAATGAGCCATCCAAACTGTTTTTTAATTCTCAACCATTTAATTAAAAAAATATGAAAGATTATAATTTTTAACTTTTTTTTTTTCGTATAACCGAATACCATCTCGTTTATTTGCATATATCCATAAATGGTTATAATTTAAATATAACTATTTTTTTAACAAATCTCAATTAAAATATAAATATGTATATAACAGATCTTAATTCAAATATATTTAAATTATTTTTTAATAATACCCAAAAAAAGTAAAATTATTTCATGCATGTGAGTTTACTAGCTTTGCTATAACGATCATTCTCAATTCAGTTGCTCTATCATGACATGTTTTCAGTAATTTTAGTAACAACCATATAATTCTTCTCAATCCAGATGCCGATGTCAAAAAAATTTACAATCCAAAATATGTAATGGATTGTCAAATTTTTTTTATAGTCCTAAATGAACAATATATTTTCTTTAGAAATATCAAAATATTTGACAGTCCAATATGATAGGACTGTTAAAAATTCTGACAGTCCTAAATGAACAACATATATTTTTTATGACTGTCAAAATATTTGACAGTTCAGTATATTGATAGGGCCGTAAAAAAATTTGACAGAAAATATGTTGTTCATTTAGGACTCTCAAATATTTTGCCAATCCATTATGTATTTTGGACTATCAGAATTTTTGGCAGTCCAAACATGAAAACTGTCAAACTGGGAGGTGTCAGATTACTTACCGATAGTGCTTCGGAAGGACCAAAATTTTCTTCGGAAGGAAAGAAATGTATTTTAATGGACCGAAAACTTTATCATCATATTTTGTCGAATACATACATAAAAATGTTGAATATTAATCGTAGAATCACTGAGTTGGGTTGGAGTAGGACTTGGGACCACAACTTCTATAGAACATTGTGTTTATGATTTTGAGATTTGTGAGACAAAAGGAAAATAAGAAGATAAAGGAAAATTTTTTTAGGTATATACTAGTCGACAGTCCTTAGTAAAAAAAATTAGGTATATATATATGGGCACAATACATAATCCACACACACATACTCTAAGTCTATGATATATATATATATATATATATATATATATATATATATATATATATATATATATATATATATATATATATATATATATATATAATCCTATTCAGGAATAATTTTCTAAGTGGATTCTTTCTTATCCACGATGCCAGGAAGATCATCTTTTTGTGGGGGGAGAGTACATTATATTTCTTTTACAACAATGAAGTATAAGAGAATACAAGCTTCATTTTTACAGATATGAACATCTGTAATTTTAAAGGGTATTGTAAGAACTTTGTTATTTGCAGCACTCAAAGTTTGAGTAGTGCGTTCATAATATTTCAATTGAATAATTCTTTTTTTGACGCAGTTCAAATCAGCACCGCTGTCAACAAGTGCAATAAGGTTATCAATCAATGATTCATTTTTTATAATTAGATCAATTTTTATGTACCATTTGTGTATAATAAAAAATCTATTTTTGATAGAAATGAATGATCAATAGATTTTTCTTTTTTTTCTTTTATAACAACATACTGAACCTATTGATTGGAAGTGTTATCACCATTCTCGTTATCACTATTGACAATTCGAGAATGTTCATTCATTTCTTTACTGAGAATAATTTTATTGAAGGATTTAACATCATGTTCAATGAGAGAAAGTCTCTGCTGAGTTATTTCATCATTATACTTTAACTCTTTGATTTCATTCTTCAAAGTTTTTAATTCTCTTTGAAGGTCGTGAATAGAAACTGTCTTAGGATTTTTTTCCTTTTCTTCGGGCTAAGACTTATGTCATAGTATAAGGGGTGAAACTAGAAGAAGTTTCTTTAGTATCATCATGCAAAATTTTAATAATTTTTGCTTTCATATTTTGGCTAATTTTATTAGTCAAAAGTGACTCAAGATTTTTTTTTTATCTTGACTGGTCAATACATTAATTGAAAGACCATTCATTTCAATAATAGATTTATAATAATCAGCTTTGTTGTTAATGATACATACTTTGTAATCGCAATCAGTACCAAATTCAGGAGCATAATCCAAATACTTATCACTAAATGAATCAGATTCATAATTAGAATTGATCATAATCTTTAATAGAGTCCTTTTCAACCCTTCATCTTCGATTATATCGATCTTTTGTTTGGTATTACATTTGTTCGAATAATGGCCTAATTTGCCACATTTGAAACACTTAACCCCTTTATTGGAACTTTTATTATTAGAGAATCGTTTCCTTGTTGGGAATCTCTTTCTTTCATTAGAAAAATCTTTAGGATATTTCTTTTTAGAAGAATAACTCTTCTTTCTGTAAGATTTTTCTTTGGAGAAATTTTTTCTAGTATCAGGAGGAGGTTTAATAGACTTCATAGCGAATTGGCTACATAATTTTTCCAATTATTTTCTTTCAGATAACCTTTGAGATTTCAATTGATTCTTTAGTTTTAAATCATTGCAAAGGGATATATATATATATATATATATATATATATATATATATATATATATATATATATATATATATATATATATATATATATATATATATAACATTTAATATTGTATTGAGACACACATACACACCATGGCAATATTGTAAATACATGCGGTGCACCACATCATACTAGCTCTATGATACTCTTGTGATACGCCCATGATACTCATACAACACATCACAAAACTCACATCGAAGCTCATGAACAATTCAAATATGATAATTAAAGACTAATAAGAGTAATAGATAGCTAATCTAATGTTTGTGGTAAAATATGACGTGTATCACAAGTATCGAAGGAAAAACCCCCAAATCATCCCGTATCACAAAGTATCATGATACGACCTACTCGTATCCAATTGTGGACACGTTACTAGTCTCACACAACCAATCTAGTGTCAATTTAGTCTAATTGACCAATTGACAAACACATGGTGCACAAATCTTGAATTTCTTCCAAATTGGACATAAAAACCAATGTAACATTCATAATAAGGGTCTCTAGAGGCTAATTCTTCTTCCTATATGTAGCCCTAGTCCATAGGTGGGTTTCTAATGATCAAATTATATAAATATAACCTAATTAAAGAGATAATTCTGAATTTTACCTATTGGGAGCTAGATTTTTAATGCACTTCTCCAAATGAATACAAAGAGGGCACAACTTGTACAATCTCCTCCTCCTTGGTTCTCCTTGCCTCCTTCTTGCTTCTTGATCTTCTAATGGTGAAGAATGGAAGTAATTTGAAGTAATTTGGTAGAAATTTGGTGGAGGAATGAGTTAAATTAGGGAAGAACTCAAAATTGGGGGTGAAATAGAATAAAATGTGGAGGAGAGAGAAGATCCTCCCTATAAGGGGCTGGCCACTTATCTCCCTCTCTAAGCAATGCATAAAGACTCTAATACCCCTATTGGGTTTTCATGAAGAGAAATTAATTAGGGAGAATCTTCTACTCCTAATGAAAGTTTAGTTAAATCACTAATTAATTAAAGTGTGACTAATATTGGGCCTAATTGGGTCTGACTTAAATGTTGGGTTCATGGTTCTTGACAAGTCTAATTGGGCTCACTAAAATAAGTCCAATAATTAATCTAGACTACTAATAATAATTATTTAAATACAATAATTAAATATTTATCATGCACAGAAATTAAATAATTATGAAATGACCAAAATACCTCTAGTGAAAAATGTGGTAGTGACACTTTTGTAGCAAATTCTATTTGTTCTTCGTTGTTTTAGCTCGTAGGGCTTACTTCCTAGCTCCAATGGGAGTAGTGATTAATGTTATAGATCGTTGGTTGGCCATAAAGTTGCCATTAGTAAGGTTATGGGACAAAAGGACCGTCCGAACTCCGCTTAGGTTTCTTTATCCAGGGAGAGAACGAGACGAGCGAATGCAAGAGTTCAAGCTTGAGGTTAAGCTATATTAAAAACTCGACTTTTAATAAAAAAAAATGGGTTCAGTAGCGGGCGAGACATTATGTCAATCAAAAAAGGTTTTGGTGACAATACCTAGAGAGAGAATGTTGACATGAGTAACAAAGCAACATTGTTCCGCCCTGCAATATGTTTGCATACCCCTGCGGAAACCTAAGAAAGAGGTAGTTGATAATCAGGAGATGGGGGTTCACTTAAAATTTTTATTCTTCATCTAATCTAGGTCAAAGTCACCAGACTTTGACTCAGATGGAAGAGAAGGAAAGTTGACTTCGAGAGGTTTCAGTGAGTGAAATAGAAGTGCAAGGTGAAAGTAAGGCATATGTTCGATCAAAGATAAAAAAAATAAATTAGTTAACTATTAAGATCTAGTAAGATATTCTCTAGAATGCAAATTCAAACCCCAACACCCTCCCCCCCTCCCACCTCGTCTTCATCTACTTTGACTCCCCCGACCGTTTCGTCATCACCTCTGACTAATGTGATGACATCCTCGACCTCTGTGACTGGAATGCCTGCCTTGGCCCCAATTCATTGGTGCTCAACTCGTCATGTAACGACAACCTCACGGACCTGACCCAGTGCAAGTCCTGCCACTCGACTGTCATCCAGCGGAGCTCGAAGAGAGAGATAGATAGAGAGAGAGAGAGCAATGTCCAAAAATTGAGAGAGAAAGAGAGAGAGGAAAATATCTTTCTTTCTCGAGAGAGAGGAGAACCAGTCGATCCCATAGAGCGAGAAGTATGATCCCCAAATTAAGAGGAAAGAGAGAGAGAGAGAGAGAGGAGAAAAAAGATTTCCTTCAAATTTATTTCCTGGGGTTGGGCCAGTTTTATTTTCCACTGTTTTGGAAAAAATTGGTAAATAATATTTTTTCAAAAATAATTCTATAGAAAATATAAACTGCTAAACAATACACATTGGTGGAAATTTTGTGATAGAAACATTTTTTGTAAAAAATAATTCAACCAAACATAGCCTTAGGGCCTGCTTGGCAATTATGGGTGTGAGACTCCGTCTCATAGTTTCTATATTGGTATATGGATACGTATTTTATACTGCATATTTTTTTTTCTATATTTTCGTAGAATTTTAAAACTTGACATTTTTGAAAATTTTCTCCCTGACCGGACTACCGCCGGCATGCCGCGGCACACTGACGGAAAAATCGATCGTCAGATATTACTTTTGCTTTTGAGATATTTTCTTGAGAAATTTTGGTGAATAGTTTTTAAATATTTTTGTGAATAGTATTAATGCACCCTATTACACAATGGTTTCTTCGTTTTATTTTGAACGACCGAGATCGATTTAAACGAGATGTGGATCGCTGACGTGGCAGATCCAACGATCACGATTAATTTTCACCCACTATATATACAACTTGATTTTCTCTCTCCTCTCTCTTCTTTTTCTCTCATCCTTCTTCATTTTTTCTCCATATTTTTTGCAGAATCTTGGAGCTTGGTTTTGAGGCCTAGGAGTATGGTTTCTGAACCCCTTTTGGTGGTGGAGTTGAAGATTTAAGCTAGGAGCTCGACCTTAGGCAAGTAAATTTTGCTAAAATCTAGGACGACTTTATTTTATTACAATTTTTTCACTTGATTTTATATGCATAGAATTTTATGGTACTTGCTTTGTTAATAATGTTTCTCTGATTAATTTCAAACATGTGCATCTTTCAGAAATTATTTTGAGCTTAGTTTTGACTTTTCCTGTGAAACCCTGATATTTATTGGTTAGGAAACTCGGTGTCAGTGATTATAACCGGAGTGATTTCAATGAGACTTGGTTTATATTCTATGCGAGACCCTCCCCTAGCCTTGTATATGTCTGGTTTAGAGTTTGGTGGGAATCGAAACACGTTTCGGTTTTTCAAAAAGCTATTTATGGAGTAATTTAAGGAATTGATCTATAAAATCTCAAAATTTAAGAAATCTAATGCTCCCATGTTGTGGGAAATTTCATTTTATTTAATTTTAACTTTTTGAAAGTCTGAATTCTGAGTTAAAATACAGTTTTTATCACCGAAACAAGTTTTAGGAAATTCTAAGTTATGGCTGTTATTCAGTTTTGGATTGTCCGAAGGTAATCCGCGGATCACCGACGGAAGATCCAATGGCCCACAAAGTTGTTGTTTCAATCGGATAATCCGTCGATAATCCGAGGTAATCCGTCGGTATTCGAATTAGGCTATTTTTGCTGAAATTGAATACGACCACGTGTTCCCTAATATACGGCTACGGCCCTACTTAGCCTCGTCATCATGCGACCGAAGTGTCCTTTCGACCAAGGCCGGACGAGATTTTACATGCGGCCACAACGCCATCTGGCTAAAGTGTCGATAAGACCAAGGCCAAATAAGAGCACATATGCAACCAAGACGTTATTCGGCCAAGACGTTATGCGACCAAGATGTTATGCGGCTTTAAGCTTGCAAGATCTATCCATTGCAACCGAAATAATATTCACATAGTTAGTGATGATTATGTGTCCAGCTGACCGAGTCACGCATACAAGGAAGTTAAAAATAATCCCGAGATGTTATCAAACAACATATCACAACCGAAGTCGCGTGGCAGACTGCCCATAGTATATGGCTACAGTTGCAACCGCATTCTTTGAAGGAGCCCCCCTGCGGCCACCAAACAGAAGCATATACGACACCTATAGTTCATCAGCATGATGGCTATAAATAGGAGAAACTTGGATGTTCCAAAGGGCTGGCTTTTCTGCTTTAGAGACCATGCCCCCAGGCGAGCTACGTATGTGCACACACGCTTAAGAGAAAGAAAAGAGAATAGAGCATCCCCATTCCCTCGTTGGACCATCAACAGAGTAAAGGAGTCGTTGTAGTACTCTATCTCCATCGTCACATTTTCCAGATCAAAAATACTGTACTTATTTTTTCTATCTAGGATTTCTTTGTACCATTTTGTTTGTTGTTGAACAAAAGTTTCCTAAACTTACTTTAATAGTGAACAAGGTGGTGACTCTGCTGGGGACTTCCTTCTCCTCTAATGAAAAAGTCATGACGCAGTGTGATACCACGAATCCAATGGTCAACCAAGGGGGCCGCAAATAGGCGGCTTGGTCAACTATCTCGGAATTGCGTAAAACTTGGGTCACAGGACCAGCGTGATACCACGAATCTAATGGCGCAAGTTTTGTCATATTCCGACGAGCGTACACTAAATGGTGCGCTATTTTGCAAAAGTCACGATACGGAGACTTTTTACGGATACGGGTTGATTCCGACGCGCACACATGTCCAAATCAGTTTTTGCGAAAGCCCACACGTCAGGACATACCATACGCACCTTTCGGTGTAATTGGTACATGACGGAGCGGTCTCGTTTGGTGGGGCCCGCTCCGTATCGCAAATTTTAAAGTTTTTAAAACAAAATTTTCCTAATTTTTAATCCAGTTTATTTCTACATTTAACACAAATTAAAATAATATAATTAATATGAAAGGATCTCGGTTATATGGATGTCACATAAAAAAGGTAGATTTAAATTTGGATGTCTGTGGTGGGAGATAACAGCCTCTAAACCTAGGTGGTCGAAACAATTTTCTGCAGTTTAAAAGATGTGATTTTTCTTCAACTTGGCCTCGATTTTTACCTAGTGTTAAGCATTTTTCGATGAAAAATAATTAACAGAGTTGAGAGGGGGATAGGTCGTGAACATACTGGTAAAGATGAATCAAAAATCGGTCGCAAGATGGAACAAAAAACTTCGCTTGAAGTAGGGTACGTCGTCATAGTTTTTGCGCGGACTGTTCACGCGGTCGTGCGGTCGCGGACGCGGCGGTCGGCGACACGGGTTCCGGCGGCTGCGCGGTGCTCCGGTGACGGCGGTCTCAGGTCGACGACGCTGCTGGGACGGGGGTTGGATGCTTATTTTAGGGTTAGGGTTTATGGTTCGATATGTATATATATAAAGGAGGAGGGGGCGCTCGCGGGTGCTACAGTGGACTGGGTTTGGGAATGCTACTGCGTGTTTGGGGGTTCTTTTAATGGTTTTTTTCTTTTACTCTTCTTTTTATAAATACTATATATATATATATATATATGGTAATAAAAATTCCCAAAAAATTTATTAGTATTTTAAATATAATCTATCGTCCTTCTACAACGTTCCCTAAAATAAATTAAAATAAAATAATAGTTTTGTTCAATGATTTCTAGACGAGTGATTACCTAGTACTTAATTTAATTATATTCTATTTCCTAATTAACTAGGAAATAATGGAATAAAATTAAATGATTAATTAAATAATTATAATACATTGAAAATTAAGGGGTTTTACAGGGACACACCCCATTTCGAAAAAATTCGGGTTTAGAAAACCAAGTTTTTGGTCAACTTCAACCACGAATAAAACACAACATACAACAAATTAAAATAAACTAATTTAAGGGATTAAATCACAATTATGTTGTCTAAATTATTGTTCAAGTGGAATTTAAAAATATTAACTAGGTTGGAAGAAAAACGGCCATGAATATGTGGGTTTGGGACAGTTTTCTGAACTCCAATTTAGGTTATTTTTTTCCTGTTTTGCGTAACAATTTACGACCGACACAGGACATGATACTGTGAACTAATTATACAGGGTTCGAGAGGGTCATGTGGTCTTCTCATAGGATTCGACAGATCGATATTTGGATAGACGTGCACAGAGATACGAGAGTGGAAAGAAGGGTACCTTATTGTTGTTGTGCTCGGGATGTTGGATGCCCCGTCTTCATGGCGGTGGTGCGTGGCAGTCTAGGGGTCGAAGTTGGACGTTACAAGAAGATGAAAGGGGGGGTCGGTCGTCGGTTGGGGGAAGGGGAAGGGAGGAGTCGCGCGGGCTGCGGGGGGGGGGGGGGAGGGGCGTGTTGGAAGAGGATGGGTGTGTGGGTCGGGTCGAGTTGCGGGTTGTGGGTCGATTTTGGGTAGGATCCAAGTTTGTTTGGTTTGGGTTGGATTGTTCTAGCTCGGTTTGGTTCATTTTGGTTTGGTTCGGGTTGGTTTAGGTTGGTTTATTTAAAAATAATATATTTTAGCTATTTAAAAATAATTTTTGAGTCCAATAAATTCTAAAAAAATATACAATATCCTATTATTAATTATACACTCAAAAATATAATTTTTGTAATATTTTAAAAATTAATTTAATAAAAAAATAAATTTATGAATAATCATTTATTATAATTAATTAAAAATTACAGAAAAATCTCCAAAAACTCAAAAATTTATAATTCCAATAATTAAAATTTTAAAATTAAATTCTAAAAATCTGGGTGTTTACAATCTACCCATCTTAAAAGAATTACGTCCTCGCAATTAAGAAAATGAAACATAACCGGTCAGAAGAGATGACGCGGTTGCAAGACATGTTTGTTGAAGCATGACACAAAGGATAAGGAACCATGAACAAGAAGAAATCGATAGGAAGGGTGAGGGTTTTGTTCAAGCAGAACATGTAGGAAAGAAAAAAAATTTCCTAGGCAATAAGAGATGAGTAACTCAAGAGTAAAGGAGTCTGGTTAGAACGAAGATCAACTACAGCTTATAAAAACTTGGGTCACACTGACATCTTACTAATCTAGACTAACAAGTTTATGCTAACATAATACTAGGTATAGGCTAGGGAATGGAACTAACAGGCACATGCTAAAGTGTTACTAGAAATATTCGCTATTATAGCTAGCTATGATAAAACTAAATCTTACTCATATTCGTTACTCCTCGAGTCTGTGCCTCCTCCACTGTCATTATAAAAGCCTATCCACGTCCCTATGGTGGTGCCCTCTGCTATTACTGGGCCTGCTAGAAGAGTGCTGCCTGTGGTGCCAAGGGTGACCTCGGCTGATATCCTTCCGGTGCTGGTAAAGCTTATCGGTTTACCATCGGTGCTCCTTCTCGACGCTCAGGGAAATCCTTTACTGAATGCTGACTGGATCTGCAAGCTAAACATAATCCCAATTTGAGTCTACACTCCCTCTTAATATGGCCTACCTTGCCACAATAGTGACAAGTGGGAAGGGCTAGGGATCTTGATATTGGTCTCTGTAGTGGTTTCATCTGGGGTCGCTTTACAGCTCCTCCTTGCTGCGCTCGGTCTAGTGCTAGTACATACAGTCGCTTCTGGTTGGGCTTTCTCCTGATAATGTGCTCCATACGTCGGGCTGTAGCAAGGATGTCCGTATAAGAAGTAGTTACAACGAAGCCGATTAATCTCTGTAGCTCAAAGCTAAGTCTGTCAAAGAACTTCTTCGCCCGGCATTGCTGGGCCTCTTGATGAACATGTTGTTGTGCTTGTATCATTGCATAGAATATTTGGAATATCTGCTAACCATCCATCGGTTGTCCTGGTAGAAAACAGGCATCGGTGGAATCAACTACGGCAGTGGTAGAATATCGTCTCGCCGGAACCTTGAGGCGTGCTGATATGCTTGATTGCTTTGTTGAGTGGATGGATCTCCACCCAACACTCCATCGTCGTAGGTGACCATAGCACCTTGTGGTGTACCTGTAGGAGTCTCGTCGCTGGCTCGTGGATCCATTACTCTGCATCCAAAGTAAACTATGAGAGGCGCACAGAGGAATCAAGGCTGGATGCAAGTCAAGAAATAAATCGAATTCGATATAGAGGTCAAGAATATTTCAATATGTGGATGAGATCCTATAATTTATCCTATCATAATTTGCAGGCTTGCCCGGTTCCTTAGTTGAAACCGAAGCAACATAGTCGTAGACCTGCATGGGCCACCACAAAAACTATGTCACGTCCCAGTCCCAAAATACCGAGGGACTAGCCATGTGGCAATGGCCAACAACACAACTCCAATGGGCAAATCCAATTTAATGGACCCATTAGAGTGCACTTAAGCTGTAATAAATATAAATACAGTCTACACCATCTATCACAGAATAATTCTAATCTCATCCACAGAAAGTAAACATATTTCAATATGATAGACTAATCAATATAAAGAAATATAGTCTATCAACAAATTCCAATAAAAATATCTCGGGGAACAACCCGATAATAAGTTAGTACATAAATCCAAGAGTCTAGATATGAAATAACTGGAAGCAGAAATAACTGAGTATGCAACAGAATACTCAGGAGAAATCCTCTGGCACAATCTCGTCCTCTGTTGTCAGTACTGCTACAACGTCAGCTCATGTCCCATAAATCTCGGGATATTTCTCCTCTGTTATACCTGGGGACATAATCCGGATCCAGGGCCTCAGGGGACATAGCAAGGTACAAGAATAACTCAAGCCAAATGAAATACAGTATATAAAAAATAGATTCTTAGGGCAAGCTATGTATCCAGCTATGTGAAATACAAATGAGAGCATCACTAGTACTCAGGCTGAAACCACTATAAGCTCTGTGTCGGGGAGCCGGTAGCAGTAATATCTCGAAGGGACAAATAAATATGCTAAAGCTCTGGTACAGAGACTAAGGCACTCTCCAGTAACATAATATATATATATATATATATATATATATATATATATATATATATATATATATATATATATATATATATATATATATATATATAATCATCTTGTAGCCTTTGTGTCTCTCCCTACCTAATGTAACCTCATGTCTCATGTCCATAACACGCAAGATCATGACCTCTAGCTAGTACAACGAGTCATAATGATATATATGTATATGCAAGTCTTATGTCACGAATCCTATAAACCTATACAGAATCACCATGAATAACTCAGAAAAGATTCTGTCATATAAATAGTGTTAAGTGTCCTATGGTATGACGTACTTGATAAAGCAAGCACATAAAAATATATAGGATCGTGGTATCAACTCTCTAAGTGATGCTACACGACTCCGTGTACGACGTCGACACCCGAATCTTGTTCGGACGTTAAGTAACATCTTATTGTCCTAGGTTGAACAGGTAAAACACAAAAGTATATGGAAAGAATATAAGCAAATAATAGTACAAGATCTTCTGCAAGTTGGTAAGGTATACTTGCCTGTGTTCTGAACTCCTTCAGTTGCTCCGGTAACAGCAAAATCTTCAAGTACGCCTTCGAATGCTGAAACAAACATTACCATCACTCTTATAATACATGAAATAGCTAGGATTCACTACCCATATGTCCAATTTGGACACAGGGACAGAATTGACAGTTTCTGGTTAAAGCGGGGTCCACAGGTAGCCTACTTCGCACCAAAAAATGTGTCAGAGACAAAGTTCTCTAAATTCATCAAACTTAGTTTTTACAAGACGAGAATGATGATACGACCCCAACAAAATTAGCAGAACTGGATTCCGATGAGCCGATCACAAAATTGCCTGTCAAGTAGAACCGAGGGGCCCACAAAACGAAATTTCGTCAACGTTCTCAGAATCGAACCAAACTTGGGTCACAGGACCAGGGTAACGCTACGAATCTGATGGTGCAATTTTTGTTACAAAATAACAAGCACACACAAAATTATGACGAGTATCAGAACAGGCCAATACAGAGTTTTTTGACGGATACACGTCGATTCCGGTGTGCACGCACATCCAAATCAACTTTCGCAAAATCTCATACGTCCGGGTTGCCGATACGTGCCTTTCGATGCAATTTGCACACGATGAAGTTGCATCGTTTAGTGGCACGCACCCCGTTTTGAGAAAATTTGGGTTTAGAAAATCAAGTTTTTGGTCAACTTCAACCACGAATAAAATACAGCATACAACAAATTAAAATAAACTAATTTAAGGGATTAAATCTCGGTTATGTTGTCTAAATTACTGTTCAAGTGGAATTTAAAAATATTAACTAGGCTGAAAGAAAAATGGCCATGAACATGGGAGTTTGGGACTGTTTTCTGAACTCCAATTTGGGTCATTTTTTTTATTTTGCGTCACGATTTACGACCGACACAGGACACGATATCCCGAACTAATTATACAGGGTTCAAGAGGGTCATGTGGTCTTCGCATAGGATTTAACAGATCGATATTTGGATAACTGTGCACAGAGATACGAGAGCGGGAAGGAGGGTACCTTACTGTTGATGTGCTCGGGATTTTGGACGGCCCACCCCCGACGACGATGCTGGACCGCCGCGAAGACAAGGAAATGAAATGGGGGGTCGGCCGCCGGTTGGGGGAAGGGGAAGGGAGGAGTCGCGCGGGCTGCGGGGGTGGGGGGGTTGGAAGAGGATGGGTTTGTGGGTCGGGTCGCGAGTTGTGGGTCAGATTTGGGTATGATCCAAGTTCGTTTGGTCTGGGTTGGTCTAGTTTGGTTTGGTTCATTTTGGTTCGGTTCGGGTTGGTTTAGGTTGGTTTGAATTTGTTTATTTAAAAATAATATATTTTAGCTATTTAAAAATAGTTTTTGAGCCCAATAAATTTTAGAAAAATTATACAATATCCTATTATTAATTATACTCTCAAAAATATAATTTTTGAAATATTTTAATAAGTAATTTAATACAAAAAATATAAATTCATGAACAACCATTTATTATAATTAATTAACAATTATAGAAAAATCTCTAAAAACTCAAAAATTTATAATTCTAATAATTAAAATTCTAAAATTAAATTCTAAAAATCTGGGTGTTACAGAGTATCTATATTGAGGTTCATGTGATCTACTAAGATTTTGTCGCCACGTCACAGGGATAGTGTCGCCACGATTTTAACGTGGATACACTCGCCGTAATTCCTAGGTCGCGCATGGAATAGTTCTTCGCGCTGCTTCCACTGCCTCGAAGCACAGGATATCACCTTTGCCTTCTGTACGAGTACGCATCCCAGACTAAGTTTTGATGCATCTTGTAGATCTGAGGCACATTTGTCTCTTCCAGTATTATAATAATTTGATCTGAATGAGCCGCTGCTTTAACTTCACAAGCTAGTTTCACAGTCATCAATTCATATGAATGTTATTTTCTTCCGGGGCACGACAAGTCAGAGGCGATGTCATCTTCAAAAAAATCTGCGACTCTGAATCTCATCAGTTGACTTAGGCCGTTTCCACCATCGCTTCGATCTTTTGGCTGTATTTTCATCTGATGGCTATCCCAAGGATCTCTCAAATCTAACACTCAGTCACTTAGGCCAATCTCTAATATAAACCACTCACATCCACTCTCGACGCATTTCCAAATGCGCTACCGCAATGGTTGTTCTATGAATCTACAATATTCATTTCTGATCTGGTGGTCAAGTCGCTAGGGCCAGATATCCCGAAGCTACGCTCGATAATTATAAGTCATCACGATGGACAGTTACTACGAACCATGCTATATCTTCTCTGCAAATCTGAGTCATAATCCAACCATTCCATCCGAACGAACTTCTGACTCCGAGAACTTCATGCACTACCTCTAATGATCTGTCAACCAAACGTCGCTTAACCACCTAGAGTCTTACTATCTATCCAAGCTACAATTCGAGAACTGTGCTCATTGAATCTGTCTTCCATCAATCCGTCGTTCTGTCCTGAATCCATCAAATTTTTTGAACTACCATATTTGACTTCTCGTACTACCACTTGCAATGATTCTAAACCCATAGACTTGCTCCAAATTCTTATCCGTATGCCATGTTTCACAGTGCACGTCCAACTTGCTCGAGCAGCACAATATTTTGCTCCAATGTTGCTCTTTCTTTTAGCTATCTTCTAAAGTCCATCCGCCACAATCCTTGCTCTTGTTTCATTCCTTAGCCCGTCATAATTTTCTCTATGTTCCGTTTAGTCCACACACTCTCAATGACTCTTGCATTGTTCCAATATAAATCTCAAATCTATATTGCCTTTACTTGTTGCCTCAATCTGTCTCAGTACTGCAAGTGTTAACTTTCAACCTGACTTAACATCAACTAGACTTGCCTCATGCCCATTTATGTCTTCCAGAGAATCCATCTACCATCATTGTTCCATTTTGCCAAATTTTACTTTTGCTAAACCATGAGTCCAATTTTTCGAGCGCCAATATCCAAAATCCTTCAAGTCCGTATGAATCCATCGTATTGCCCCTCCAAACCAGATCATGTTTCATTAATCAACCAACAACTCCAATGTGTTTCCATAATTCGTAGTTCGTGCTCGTTATCCTTCGATTCACCCATCACTCGCTCAAGCGTATCCCAACTGTTTGTTCCTCATGCTCAACTCTCTCTTTACATCCATGGATGCTCCACCGAACTTCTAAATTGTGCAAGCGAACTCTGATATTCAGCTTTCCATCTGATCGATCTCTACTTGTTTCGTCATGCTCAACACATGAACCATGTAAAACCCCTAATTCTAAAATCCGTATTTATTTTTCTTATTATTAATTTAGTTGTAGTATTTATGAGCAAACTAGGAGAAATAAAATTATTTTTATTTTTGGTGTTTGTCAATTTAGGGGATTTATGGGGCCATTAGGAATTTTTTCGAATTTATTTTATGTAGGAGACCCTTTGGACAGTTGCTAGCTTAATGGTATGCACTAAAATAAATTCTAGAATTTTCTGTGTATATACATACATACATACATATATATATATATATATATATATATATATATATATATATATATATATATATATATATATATATATATATATAGTTTAAATAGAATGAGAATTTGAAATAGAAATAAAAGAAATAAAAGAAAAAGAAGAGAAAAGAAAATGAAAATGAATTATTTCATATTGGATCCAAATCCCTAATAAACCCATAACCCATATAACCTAACTACCCGCTTAGCTATAAGAAGCAAAGCAACAACAGCCTTAATCCTAACCCACGCGAGTACATCCTTTCCCTCCCTGCGTGAGCAGCCCCCCCTCCTTGCTTTAACTATATATATATATATGTATATATAGTTAACCAAGCCCTAACCCTAATCCTCCCTCTCCACCTCGATGCCGCCGCCGCGCCACCGGAGCCAGCCGCCGACAGCCGCCATGCAATAAAACCGCCGGCCGCATAATGCGATGCCGCGCGCGCGAGACAGAAATTGATAAACAGCGTACCTGTGTTCATGTCTCGATTCTCGCGCCCTCGCTGGACCAAACTCGACCCTGTCTTCACCAGTATGATCCTCATCTATCCCTCTTCCCATCCTATAGATTAGTTTATCTCGAACAGCGTGCAAACCTAGGTAAAAATCGACTCCAAGTCAAAGAAATATGATAACTTTCCAAATTCCAGAAATTATGTTACAACCATCCCTGTTCTCGGATTCGTATCTCCCACCACAGAGATCCGAATCTGGTTTTTCTTGTTGTTATACGAAGACCACTTGACCTAGTTTGTTTTCTGTCAAATACTTTAATTTATTAGTTGCTGTATGTTAAAATAAATTAGGTAGAAAACCAAGAAAATCTACTTTTTCCAGATTTCCAAAAGTTGTGAAACGGAGCGCGCCCCGCCAAACGGGATGCCCCGCTGTGTACCAAGTGTACCAAATGGTGCGTGTAGTGTACCCGGACACGTGAGAGTTCACAGAAACTGATTCGGACACGTGTGCGCGTCGGAACCAGCCCGTATTCGTGGACAATCCCCGTGTCGCAACTTTTGTGAAAGTCGTGCGTATTTTGTGCACGCTCTTCAGATTGCGACAAAACTTACACCACTGGACTCATGGTATCGCGCCGGTCCTGTGACCCAATTTTTACACAATTCTGAGACAGTTGACCAAGTCACCAATTGGCGGGCCCCACGGTTGACTTTTTAGGCAAAATTGTGTTCGGCTCGTCGGATTCCATATCTGGACATACCGTTGAGTTCGTATTAACATTTAGAGTTTGTTTGACCTATAATTTGTCATATTTAGAGACTGTTACCCTTGGCATATTTTTTGGTGCAAAGTAGCCCACATATGGAGCCCACTTTGACCCAAAATTACCGTTTTGCCCCTGTGTCCAAATTGACAAAAGGGGTGTGCTTTCTAGCTATTTTGTTTATTCTGGGAACGTTGTTGATGTTTATTTCAGCATCCGGAGACGTTCATTCTGAGGCCGTAGTTTCTGACTTTTGGTGTTTGACATCTGGATATTTCACTCTGCAGCTCTCTTGCGAGGCAAGTATACCTTGCCTTGTTGTACTGTTTAAATTTAGTTATATATATTAGTTGCATGTTTATTATTTCAGATTATATAACTGTGCGCGTCCGATAGAGACTCGGGTGCTGTCAACGATTGCGTTGACGTTAGGACTTGTGACTGACCTAGAGTCTAGTAGACCCACCTAAAGTTGTGGAGTCATCGGTATGACTTCCCCGGCCTTGACACGTATCATTACACGTCGCAGAGTGAGTTCATGTAGGAACGCGTGTCTCATACTCGACTGGCCATCGGTATGAGCAACACGTGTGACAGTATTTAGCTTAGTGTTTGTTTCTATAGAGACTTGCATTTTAGTACGAGATGTCCACGTCGTGTTCGCGACTTGTATATTGCATTAAGCGTGGAGGACAACTAGTAGGCGTATGGGACACCCACTTCCTTTATTCAGATTCCCCGTTCGACGGAACGGTATAGACATTATACTATGCAGATTCTCCGTTCTTCGGAGCGGTATGGACGTTATATTATGCAGATTCCCCGTTCTTCGGAGCGGTATGGACGTTATACTATGCAGATTCCCCGTTCTTCGGAGCGGTATGGATGTTATACTATGCAGATTCCCCGTTCTTTGGAGCGGTATGGACGTTATTATATTACAGTGCCCTAGTATGGGGGCATATGTGGCATATACTAGCCAGTTGTCACGATTGGTGAATTACGTCAGCATATGTCTAGCCTACACTTTTCCATACACTCAAAGTTGTCCTCAAGTTGCATTTCACTTAGATGGTTAGGCCACCCTTGAGTTTTTACAGTATTTACATTATGGCATACTTTTATGTCTCTTGTTATGTCCCTCTGAGGACCTGGTCCCTTTCCAGGTGTATTGTTCATGAGTATTTACAGGAGCACAGATCCGGACTGTCTACTTATATTGTGAGAGGTCTAACCTTCGAGCCTCGTGATTGTTAGAGGTTGTATTTATATTATTTGTCTTGTTTATTCTTCATTCTAGTTCGGCAGTGGATTTGTTTTCATCCGACTGTCATCTTTAGATACTTCATTTGGGATCTGGTTACAAATATTGGTTATTCATTATATTTGATTTTCTGTGGATGAGATTAGATTATACCCTGTGATTTATGATGGTTTATACCACTAGTGAATTGTTATTCATATTACAGTGCACATATGATATAGTTTCCATATATTGAAAGTGCCATATTCATATGGCTGGCATGCTTACGTGTCCTGGTCCTACGTATTTTGGGACTGGGACGTGACATATTTTTAGTGGTGGCCCATGCAGGTCAAGAGCATATTGTCTCGGTTACGTTACTGTACCGAGCAAGCCTGCAGATAGGATTAGAGTATAGGATCTCATCCACAATTGACTATGACCCGTATCTCTCCTAATCCGTTTATTTGAATAATTGCATCATGCTTGATTCATGTGCTTTCCTATTAGTTCCTTGAGTACAGCCCCTACTAGAGTATTGGAATCCTTGTTGTTAGAATGATAATTAGGATAGCACACCTACTAAGAATACGACTAGAGTACTGATACATCACTAAGTTTAGAATGTCTAGTGAACCCTAGCATCCCTCACCTATAGATTGGTTTACCATTATCTCTTGATATAATTATGAATGACTTGAGAGCAGTACAAACACTACTAAAGTTAGTTAGAAAGTTGCCCATACTGTTTTACCCTATCATTGAGGAACCGATAAAAATCCAAGGTGGAATGTTAGGACCAACCCTAATTTTCTAGTGAGATAGTATTATAGAACTATACCCTTAGATTCTTGTCTGGATATTAGCAGACAGCACCTGAGAAAACCTAGAGAAATGAACATAGTATTTTCTTAATCGTACCTTGAACACAGAGATTAGCATATTATCTTTCCTTAAGAAACCCTAACATCATCTAGAGTCCCTCTATTTTAAGTTCATATCTTGTTCTTCTGGAAACTTAGCGCTTGCTATTTTTGCGACAACTAATTATGTTTTCTTTACTTCACCTTTCAGCTAGTGCCGCCTGACACTTCCGATTATAGGCCAGGTGAATTCTCTCATGTTAAGAATATGTAGTTTGCTAGGATTATAGTTGTCAATGTTAAAACTTTGAAAAGTTGTGCTTGATAGTAGAATTTGATAGTTTTGAGTTGTTCTTGTAGATTGTAACTTGATGATTACCCTTAGTTTTAATAGCGTAATCCGTATCCATAACCTAGAATAGGTATATCCTCTTTTCACTTAAGAACCAGTAGCTCTTCCATTCTTACTATTGATACTTGTTCTATGAGCACTATGATTAAACCTTAAGGTGACCATTACCGATATAATGCAATAGGCTGATTTTCTTGTAAGCCCCAATAAGAGTTATGCTTTATTTGCAAGGATAACATTATTTTGTAGAACCCCCTTAAGACTATCAGAGTATTAGATAATTATTATAAGTTGAGTAGTATGTCTCACAACCTAGTAACACATAGTCCTCTTGACATATTATTGTAGTATAATTGAATGAATTAACTGTATGCTTGCATAAGACAATAGTATTTATTCTGATGGTAGAACTTAAAGGCCCATACCCCTATTTTGTCGACTAGCAGCTTAGACAAGGTGTTAGTACTGCGACTGTAGGGACTGTAGAGTCTTATTTTTGTTTGTTTTGTGAACTTAAATTATTGTAATCATGATCTAGCGCAATTATATTTTACATACTACCTTGACTCATGTTGCTATTTTATAGCCTAGTTTTGCAAGCTTATTCTTTTATCGAGCTTGTTCACAACATATGTATGAGTGGATGCATACACTAATATATTTCAGAATCAGTGTATTAAGGTCTAGCTAACCTTAGTGCGCTTGGTTCGCCCTTCGTATAACTACTTTACGTGGATTGAGATACGTAGTGTCTAGTAGACGAATGTACTTGCCCTCTAGACATGCCTGAGCATATCGTAGCAATTACATAACTGTATTGATACGAGCATGTGAATAAGAAATTACCAAATAGGATTTTAATCCACAACTGCCTTGACAATTCCGTTTGAATTCTTTAAGCGCCTTGATCCCTATACTTCTATTCTATTACCTCCCCCTTGAACTCTTTATTATTGTTTTCCGTCTTCCCTTATTCGGAAAGATGAAACCTCGCGCTTGGTATAAGTTTGATATACAGGTAGTACAAGAGATACCCATAGGCCAATCGCATTATTTGGTGACTATTTTTTTTTATAAATTGATTAAGGGCATATCATATGTGATATAATTGGTGTTAAATTTTTTGAGGAATAAATAACATGATTAAATAATTTGAGGAAGATTTCTTAAATGTATAGCCTTATATGGTAGACGGATAAATTCTAAGTTGGGTAGAAGTTGCATTAACAACTTGAGAGGAATTTCTTTGCGATCAAGCAAGATTAGATGGGGAGATTCAAGTCATTTTAATTTTGAAATTTTAAAAGAAGGACTACGATGATGAAGATTAATGAATTTTGAAATCTTGATATTGAGGACCAAATATTTATACTTTAAGTACATGATTTAAATTTTTGAATATTTAAGGTAAAATCATCAATTTGAATTTTGAGGATAAATATAGAATTTCAGACTTGAACATTGGTGGATTGAATTAAATTTTTTTTTTATAATTTGATTATTTGAATTAAGAGTTAAAATTTGATTGCTAGAATACCTATTTGAATATTGAGGATGTAAATGGAAACAAAAATCTGAAGGGTACAAAAAATTCTTAAATGAAAAATAGGAATGATATTTGATTAGAATCGTTTTTTTTGGAGATTATGATAGATGGAGATCGTAATGTAAATTTGATATGGGTTATTTAAATCTTGAAGATGTTATATGGATTAATTTAAATTTGGATGTTGATGATTTAAAAATCTAGAAGATATTCCAATATGGAAATTTTGATTAAACAGAGGTTACCTTAATTTCGAAAGTGATTGCGATGTATTAGAATATATTTTAAATCTTGGGAGAGATTGTGATTGACTTGCCTTATAGGCGAACGTAAAAGAATTAACAAATTATGCCTTATTTAATCTCGAGGATGAAATTGTTTTAAGTTGGCTGGATTGTAAAACCCCTTCACCCAAGATTTAGACCTACTTGGCTTAGATACTGAGTGTCATGCCCCAATCTCCCGCAAGCTCGATAGTCCCTGCTGAACGTGAATCACCATGTTGCAGCTCTCCCGCAGGACAATCGTTCCCATCGGGACGTGATGCCGTACGAGCCTGGAGTTGCGCTCGTACAAGGCGATGTTGTCAAACACCAAAGTTATCATCGAAACAACCAAGTTACAGCGAAAGTCGAATTGTGTACCAAGCACACATCAGAGTAATACGCAGCAAAGCTCTCAATAGGGTCCAAATGAAATGCCCCTAGGCAATGCCACAAAGGCGATGCCACGAAGACGATGAAATGCTCTTGCTCTTTTCTCTAGCCCACAAAAGTACTTACAGTTCATACATCATGCCTCGTATATCCAAGCAGCGCCACTACGCCTGCTTACCTAAAATAATGCCTACAAACGTGGGTCAGTACACAACCGTACTGGTGAGCGGGATAACCCACTCGCCTAAGCCGATACTAAGTAAAATAGTGAATGCAAACAGTTATATGGTGATCTTTCTAGTTGAATCCTAGATTCGTTTCATGGCATATAAATGACATGTTAAGGAAAGCTGTAAAGCAGTTTACGCATGCAAGCATTCAATTTCAAACCAAACGACAAGCATTTATATAAAATCCAACTTGAAGGAAACTAACACGCAACCCGTCTTACTCAATGCCATCGTTCGCACGATAGCATATCGAACCATTCCCAAGCCTCAAATATCCATCCTCAACCAAAGTTTATATCCCAATCTCGAGTGCACACTCTTGTCGAGGCAAGGTGGCCGCGCCTACACGAAAGCCAAACCAACAAAAAAAAAGCAAGCCAACTCTTAAGCTATATGAAGTCACTGGCTAAGCCATACAAGACATATCTCAAGCATTACGGCGCGCCCTATCAGCCCGGGTTGCAAGCCCCGCTGGAGGTCCCGCAATGCATCGTGACTAGCACGAATTAAATATTTCCCTCCGGATCGAAACGGTTCCAGTGCCCCAAAAAAATACCGTTTCGAGGAAATGCCAAAACTTATGCACAAGTTGTCCGTGACATGCAAACACAAGTAGGTATGACGAGAGGATCGAACATTCTCGCCCCACCAAGCGATCCTAGACTCGTTCAGCCGATATCCAACCGAAATATCCATAACCATACTTCCAACATATCCAACCAAGGAATCCAAATCTTGACCTCAATATATAGCCCAAGGCACCAAAATACTCATATTCACATTGCCGCTTTACAGCAATGTATTCTGAATTGGTGCAACACCCATGCTCGAAGCAATCCTATGGCCCAATGCCGTTTTAGTGGCACAATGCCCCATTCGTGGCACGATGCCCCATCAAGCGGCACAACACCCTCGCCGATGCAGTTGTTCGGTTTCGAACCACAACTGCTCGCTTTGCAAGACAAAGCGACCAAGTGATACTCGTGCACGGATGCACGCTCGCTCGCCCGAATTCCTGATATTCCCATTTACCTCATTGCCTCAATGTATCATTCCAACTTGTATAATTCCAACCGTCCAAGCATAATCCAAATTATCCAACCGACTGCCTCAAAAGTATAATCCAACTATTGCTCCAACTATCCAACGCGTAAATCATTTCAAGCCACAATCCTACCAAGCCAACGACGTACACTCTATGCACGCCTCAGTGTAGTGTTTCTCAATATTTCAGCCCAAGTATTCAAGCGTTACGTGTTTTCTATATTATTAGGCATAAAGGAGTAGAGGAGAAGGGAAAGAGCCCACTCACAATATTTGATCCCGTTAGGCATCATGTCCTGCCGATACGGCCAATCCCTTGAACCCGTGGTCCGATGCAAGCGCGATCTACTCAACTGGTATGACCGTGGGAGCAGACCGTGCTCTCCAAATCATCCGACCGATTGGACTAAGAAAGACGACATTATCGCTCTCATCCAGCTATTCAGTACTGTTCTGAACGAACACCTGATTTCCATCGAATCCGCTAGCCATCTGCACATGAAACCAACTAAATCAATCATTCTTCCCAAAATCCAATATTTCAAATGTAACTAGCATTTGATTTATTCAATCCGACTCAGCGTAACGCTCCGAGCGGTTGTGGGGCGTTACACTGAGACTAAGGCTAGGGTGAATCCAATTAGAAATAGAATACGGTATTTTTATTCCAACATTTGTACCACTTAGCGCACCTTACCATTGCATCAATAATTGGAGCACTTCACTAGTCATTACCTTCCTACCTATTCCACACCCTTGTCCTAGACATGTCCGCCTTCTATTCTAACATTTGTGTAACTTATAATTGAACTCCCTTGTGCTACATTTTAGTCGCACAATATTCGTCACAGACGTTTGCATGTAATTCTAAATTAATTCTAATTTGTATCCTTGTGCGTTCTAAATCGAAATTGGAGACACAATATTGACCATTTCGTGCAACCCAATTTTGATAATATTCTATCATGAGCCCTCTATGCCCATGCCACTTGTGCCCCCACCTAATGTTATCCCATGTACTTCTAATTAACTCAAGAATACCTTGCGCATTAATTTTGATTAATTTAATCTAATTTCCACCTTTGTGCAATTTTCTAATTACTAGGCACATTTACGCAAAAGTGCATTGAGGTGTCCACACCATTGGACATGACACACGAAGAAACCTATTTTTCGTTCATGTAGATTTTTCTCATAATTTTCGGAATGTGCAACGGGCAACATAGCCCCTCATTTAAACCTAGCCATGCATTTTAAGCAATGCAAAAAAAAATCTTATACCATCTTTGACATTCTATCGTGGCTTAGTTTTAATTTTGAGGACAAAATTTCTATAAGTTGGGTAGAATGTAAAACCCCTAATTCTAAAATCCATATCTATTTTTCTTATTATTAATTTAATTGTAGTAATTATGAGAAAACTCGGATAAATAGAATTTTTATTTTTTTTATTTTTGGTGTTTGTGAATTTAGGGGATTTATGGGGCCATTAGAAAATTTTTCAAATTTATTTTATGTAGGAGACCCTTTGGACAGTTGCTAGCTTAATGGTATGCACTAAAATAAATTCTAGAATTTTTTGTATATATATATATATATATATATATATATAGAGTTTAAATAGAATGAGAATTTGAAATAGAAATAAAAGAAAAAGAAGAGAAAAGAAAATGAAAATGAATTATTTCATATTGGATCCAAATCCCTAATAAACCCACAACCCATATAACCCAACTACCTGCTTAGCTATAAGAAGCAAAGCAACAGCAGCCTTAATCCTAACCCACGCGAGTACATCCTTCCCCCCCCCCCCCCGCGTGAGCAGCCCCCCCTCCTTGCTTTACCTATATATATATATATGCATATATAGTTAGCCAAGCCCTAACCCTAATTCTCCCTCTCCACCTTGACGTCGCCGCCGTGCCACCGGAGCCCGCCGTCGACCGCCGCCATGCGCCGGAACCGTCGGCCGCACAACGCGACGCCGCGCGCGCGAGACAGAAATTGATAAACATTGTATCTGTGTTCACGTCTCGATTCTCGCGCCCTCGTTGGACCAAACTCGACCCCGTCTTCACCGGTGTGATCCTCATCTACCCCCATTCCCATCCTATAGATTAGTTTATCTCGAACAGTGCACAAACCTAGGTCAAAATTGACGCCAAGTCAAAGAAATATGACAACTTTCCAAATTCCAGAAATTATGTTGCAACCATCTCTGTTCTCGGATTCGTATCTCCCACCACAGAGATTTGAATCCGATTTTTCTTGTTGGTATACGAAGACAACTTGACCTAGTTTGTTTTTTGTCAAATACTGTAATTTATTAGCTGCTGTATGTTAAAATAAATTAGGTAGAAAATCCAGAAAACCCACTTTTTCCAGATTTCCAAAAGTTGTGAAACGGAGCGCGCCCCACCAAACGGGACCGTCCTGTTGTGTACCAAGTATACCAAACGGTGTGCACAGTGTACCCAGACACGTGTGAGTTTACGAAAACTGATTCGGACACGTGTGCGCGTCGAAACCAGCCCGTATCCGCGGACAATCCCCGTGTCGCAACTTTTGCGAAAGTCGTGCGCATTTTGTGCACGCTCGTCAGATTGCGACGAAACTTGCACCACTGGACTCGTGGTATCGCGCTGGTCCTATGACCCAATTTTTACGCAATTCTGAGACAGTTGACCAAGTCGCCAATTGGCGGGCCCCACAGTTGACTTTTGGGCAAAATTGTGTTCGGCTCATCGAATTCCACATCTGGACATACCGTTGAGTTAGTATTGACATTTAAAGTTTGTTTGATCTATAATTTGTCATATTTAGAGACTGTTACCCTTGGCACATTTTTCGGTGCAAAGTGGCCCACAAGTGGAGCCAACTTTGACCCAAAATTACCGTTTTGCCCCTGTGTCCAAATTGGACAAAAGGAGAGTGCTTTCTAGCTATTTTGCTTATTCTGGGAACTTTGGTGATATTTATTTCAGCATTCGGAGACATTCATTCTGAGGCCGTAGTTTCTGACTTTTGGTGTTTGACATCTGGATATTTCACTCTGCAGCTCTCTTGCCAGGCAAGTATACCTTGCCTTGTTGTACTGTTTAAATTTAGTTATATATATTAGTTGCATATTTATTACTTCAGATTATATAACTGTGTGCATCCGAGAGAGACTCGGGTGCAGTCAACGATTGCGTTGACGTTAGGACTTGTGACTGACCTAGAGTCTAGTAGACCCACCTACAGTTGTGGAGTCATCGGTATGACTTCCCCGGCCTTGACACGTATCATTACACGTCGCAGAGTGAGTTCATGTAGGGACGCGTGTCTCATACTCGACTGGCCATCGGTGTGAGCAACATGTGTGACGGTATTTAGCTTAGTGTTTGTTTCTATAGAGACTTGCATTTTAGTACGAGATGTTCACGTCGTGTTCGCGATTTGTACATTGCATTGGGCGGGGAGGACAACTAGTAGGCGTATGGGACACCCACTTCCTTTATTCAGATTCCCCGTTCTTCGGAGCGGTATGGACGTTATAATATTATGCAGATTCTCCGTTCTTTGGAGCGGTATGGACGTTATACTATGCAGATTCCCCGTTCTTCAGAGCGGTATGGACGTTATACTATGCAGATTCCCCGTTCTTCGGAGCGGTATGGACGTTATTATATTACAGTGCCCTAGTATGGGGGCATATGTGGCATATACTAGCCAATTGTCACGATTGGTGAATTACGTCAGCATATGTCTAGCCTACAATTTTCCATACACTCAAAGTTGTCCTCAAGTTGCATTTCACTTAGATGGTTAGGCCACCCTTGAGTTTTTACAGTATTTACATTATGGCATGCTTTTATGTATCTTGTTATGTCCCTCTGAGGACCTAGTCCCTTTCCAGGTGTATTGTTCATGAGTATTTGCAGGAGCGCAGATCCGGACTGGCTACTTATATTACGAGAGGTATAACCTTCTAGCCTCGTGATTGTTAGAGGTTGTATTTATATTATTTGTCTTGTTTATTCTTCATTCTAGTTCGGCAGTGGATTTATTTCCATCCGACTGTCATCTTTAGATACTTCATTTGGGATCTGGTTACAGATATTGGTTATTCATTATATTTGATTTTCTGTGGATGAGATTAGATTATACCCTGTGATTTATGATGGTTTATACCACTAATGAATTGTTATTCATATTACAGTGCACATATGATATGGTTTTCATATATTGAAAGTGCCATATTCATACGGCTGGCATGCTTACGTGTCCTGATCCTACGTATTTTAGGACTGGGGCGTGACAAACTATCTTAACTCTTTTATCAATCTCGCTATGCAACTTGTGCCATGTTCCATTCTCAATACTTTTAACTATTTCTCAAACCGTCCAATATTTTTGCTACACGAGCAACCCGTGCAACGATCTCTTCCAAGGAATCCAACATAATACCCAACTGTTCCTCATATTTGTTGTACGAACAACTCGTGCAACGCTCTCCTGATATCCCCAAGCCAACTCAAACATGCTCAACCAATGCACCACACAAGCAACTCTTGCAATGCTCTCTGTGATATACCAAGCCAAAATTCAAACTCCATCCAACACATTCACTACACGAGCAACTTGTACAATGATCCATTTTTATCTGATACTTCTACTCACAATATGCCCAATAACCAATCTCGTCTGCCAACCAACTGCTCCACTGATGCAACCAGAATCTCCCCGAACGATAAGCCAAACCAACACAATGACACACCTCTCAACTTGCTGCACGAATACAACAACGCCCAATGATGCTAAGCGATCTACCGAAAACCAACGAAAGCCAACGCAACGAATAACAAAATGCACCCACAACCAGCAAATATATATATTTATTGAATGAAACATCCAATGCGGCACCGAGTAGAGCCAAGAGCTAAATAACACGCGAAAGCTATTTAGAGTTTATGATGAACCAAAGGACAAAGTCCGAGGAAATGAACCGGGCGCTCTGATACCAATATGTCATGCCCCAATCTCCCGTAAGCTCAATACTCTCCACTGAACTTGAATCACCACGTTGCAGCGCTCCCGCAGGACATCGTTCTCATCGGGACGTAATATCGTACGAGCCTAGAGTTGCGCTCGCACGAGGCTATATTGTCAAACATCAAAGTTATCATCGAAATGACCAAGTTGCAGCAAAAGTCAAGTATTTTGTACCAAGCACACATCAGAGTATACACAGCGAATCTCTCGATAGGGTCCAAATAAAAATGCTATAAAGAAGAATGCCATAAAGGGGATGCAACACTCTTGCTCTTTCTCTTGCCCACAGAGGTACTTACCGTTCATACATCATGTCCCGTATATCCAAGCAGTGCCACTACACCTGCATACTTGAAATAATGCTCATAAACGTGGCTCAGTACACAGCCGTACTGGTGAGTGGGGTAACCCACTCGTCTAAACTGACACTAAGTAGATAGTGAATACAAACAGTTATATGGTGATCTTTCTACTTGAATCCTAGATTCTTTTTATGACAGAGGCATGACATGTTAAGAAAAACCATAAAGCAGGTTAAACATACAAGCATTCAACTCAAGTCTATATACAACAGATATATCCAACTCAAAAGGAAACTAGTATGCAAACCGTCCTACTAAAATCTAAGCAATGTGTCACAACCCGCACACGGTATAGGTACACGAGTGCGTGGGTACGTCCAGCCTACGCCGCAGCATCGGCGGTAGAACGTTGTCTAGGTCATGATACTATCTAATCAATCTCACATGAACATCCAACTCCATAAGGAGACACAGATATCACAATATAATATGAACAATACTCAATCATATAGCTAAAGCACGATAAGATATCGAAGAAATAAATAAATCAAAATGTAACACAAGTCTAAACAAAATAGTCTAACTCAAATAATAACATCCAAGTCTAAAAGTATGCCGGAGACAAATCCGGTACCAAAAATTTGCTAAAAGAAACTAACTAAATAACTAGTGATTCCAACTAGACCACCCGGGAATCACACCTGGCTACAAGGTCCAAGTCTGCAGCTACTCTCTCTGTGGCCCATAAATCGTCGGACACTAGTCCTCTAAGGCGCAGTCTGAAAAAATATTTTCAGTCAGGATGGAGCAAAGTATATCTCAAATAACAGTTCCAGTTAATTGATAAGGAATATAAAATAATAAATAGATGATGCTATATACTGAGAGAAGGCAATAAGTAAATGCAATGACAATATAAAGAGACAAGCAATATAGGCAATATGGTACAGTCAGTACATATATGAAATGAAGAGAAGAACTACAATATCATATACGGGTGATGTAGTATATGAACAGAAATAGAGAACTGTATCTATTCTAAGTGTTTGAAATCATAGTTTCAAAATCTGATCGGCTTAGGAACTTGTACGGTAGCTACATGGCCTGACTAATCATACGTGAGGTGTATGATTAACACTATATATGATTAGCACTATTAATGTTTACACTTGTATGATAGGGATTTGATCACATCTCTCACTAGCAATTTCCCCGCCCCCAACTAGTACTGTGGATCCAATCATGACACGTCACGATACACGATCAATGTCCAATATATCATGTACAATATCTAATATCAATATCTAATGTCAATATCGTGTACAATGTCAATACGATAACCAATGTAACATCTCATGACTAAAGATCCAATCTATATACTAGTCCGTGTAGCACAGTGTCAAGAGTCAGGTGTAACATTTCTAAATACTTGAATTATACAAATTATCAAATAACGGAAATTATCAGAGAATGTACTCGCCTGGGGTCCTTAGCTGGCAATACCAATGTCCTGCTCCTGAAGTCTCACAAAAAAATCCAACAGTCCTATAGACATATCATATAATATAATATTGTATCATACATTACACTAATACACATATAACCATAATGAACTCATAGACTACGCTAGGGGTGTCATGTCTGTAGTTGCTGTGCATAACAGACAGTCAATGATACGGGTCTTGCCAGTACGTCGGTGTATATATGACAGTCTGCTAACATACTACATGGTCACAGGTCAATGTAACTATGGGGTATCCGTGGTTACATTCAAGTCATCTAGTACATAGACACATAGTACATAATATTATCTAACCTATACATATTATACATATTATGGACTAAACATATACAATAATACTAATTAATTACACATATAATAGATATATGTGTATACATACTTAATAGAATTTATTATGTACATATATATATTAAACATGTACTAGGGATACATGTTCCATACATATACGTATGCATATACATACTAATTGAGAATTATACTATACATATATATGTGTATATATATACTAAAATATATTTAACATATACTAATACATGTGCCATACATATATACTAATTAGGTTCATATATATATATATATATATACACACACACACAATAACCATATACGTATACCAAAGCTAATATGTACATACTTACGCATCCAATATATATCTATATACCACATTCGCGTATACTAAACATAATACCCTTATATTACCATAGCTAGAATTATATGTGTGCATACAAACGAGGAAGACACGTATGTGTGTACGTGTACGTGCACGTGAAGGGGAATTCGAACCTGTGTACGTGGGTCGAGACGTGTGCGTCGAGGTCATCGCGGGGTTATAGGTTCAGTCGATGGCAGCGTCTTCGGCTTCAGGCAGCGGTTCAGTTCATCGAGGCGAGTTCAGTTCAGTCGTGCTCCGGCGTTCAGGTGCTGTGGTCGGGAGATCGGTCGTCGACGAGGTACGGGTTGAAGTCGAAGTCGGGCGGGTCGGGTTAAGGCTTCTCCGGTTTGGCGAGTTTGGTCGGTTCAGTCGAGAGCAGCGGGTCGCTCCGGCGTCAGGCGGAGAAGATGGGGGAGATCGTAGTGGTGGAGGGAGATATGGCCGGGGAAGTCGACTTCAGGCGGCTGGAGGAGTCGACGGGTGCAGTGGGCCTTGATCGAGGCGAGGTCGGCGTTCGGGTAGGGTTAGGCTCCGGCGCAGGTGGGAGGAGGAGATTCGGCGTTGGTCGGGGATGAGATGGGAAGGAAGGGATCGACTGATGGCTTGGTTTGGTTTAGAAAAATAAAGGAAAAGAAATAAGAAGAATATTTATACAAAGGGGGTGGGTGTTTGACCTAAAAGTTGACTTTGGTCAAAGCCCTCTTGGGATTGGGCTTTCTCATGGATAATTTCAATGGTTAGGATTTCAAATAAATTAAAATGAATGGCTATGATTCCATTGGTTCAAGGTTTTGAGGCCATGGTTCAAGGAGGTCAATGTTGCATTGTACACTCCCAAAAATTATGGAAAAATGTACATGAAGGGGAAATGGGTTTATTTACGTATCGTGACCAACGGGGTAGACACCTTAATGCACTTTTGCACAAAAGTGCCCAACAATTGGAAAATTACACAAGTGAGGTTTATGGTTTAATTTAATAAAAGTAAATGCAATATGTGTTCTAATTTAATTAGAAGTACAAGGGACTAAATTTAAGTGGGACACAAGTGTCATGAATGAAGTAGACTCATAATAGAATATTACCCTAATTTGGGTTGCTCAAAATAGGTCGAGATTGCGTCTCCAATTTTGATTGGAACACACAAAGATACAAAGTTTGGTTTATAGGGAATTAATTATAGTCGTTTGCGACGAATATTATGCGTCTAAAATGAAGCACAACAAGACATATTTATGAGTCACACAAGGTTCAAAATAACAGTCTGGCACGTCTAGGACAAGGGTGTAAAATCTGTTGGAAGACAGAGGCTAGTGTAGTGCTCTAATTATCGAAGCAACGGTAAAGTGCAACAATCAAATAAATCACAGCAATTTAAGTATAAATAATTATCATGAAATATTAACACATTCAATTAATTAATGAAAAGACGAAAATATTCCTAATCTTAAATGTGGGGGTGACAAGTCTACTCTCCTTAAAAGAATTTCGTCCTCAAAATTTAAGACACCTTGTCTCTCTCTTTCAAGTCATAACCTCTTCATTAATCTTCACTATGGTCAAACCCCCAATAATCAAGGTCTAAGAAAATTCTACCTATAGTCATTCAATATGCAATCTAAGAAAAACATATATGGTTATGGTGTCTTTTGTCATGGTATTGTATTCTCTGTCAGGGTGTACTACTAACTATATTCTAACAAGAAAATCATGAATACAAACTACGGTACTAAGGAATCAATCAATCAATCAAATAGAAAGGACAGAAGGAAAGAAAAGAACAGAACAGAACCTGCTAACACATCGCCTGCAGTATTGGTCTCCTCGATCGTCATCGCAAATGTTCCGCCCTGCTGGGGTGGCTCCTTTTGCGGGTGCTGAGTAATCTGCGGTTCCACAGGTGGCCTAACTGGATCTCTATGATTTGGAGCTGCTCGTTGGCCGAAAAGATGAGGGGCTAGAATACAATCCCTCACTCGATGTTCCGCAGTGCCACAGTACAAACAAAGTCCTAGCCTCGCTCTACAGTTATCCCAAAGATGACATGGCCTTTTACAGTAATGACAAGTCTGATGTGTCTCTCTCGGAGGCTGCTGCTGATCCTGTTGAATACGAACTGGTGCCTGGTGTTGCTGATGCTGCTGTTGGTACGACCTCTGTTGTTGTTGTTGAAAGTGTGGGCGCTTGGCCGGTCATGTGTTACCACCTGTCGCTCCAGAAGTGTCGCGTCCTCTCTTGGGCCTGAGGTCCAAGTCATCTTCAGCAATCTGGGCATCCATCAGAATACCCTCAAACGTAGCAGTGCGTCGTCCCGAAGTACGGGACTTGATCTCCCTATTTAATCCCTTCCTGAATTTTTGTGCTCGGTCTCCTGGGTCTCGAATCATCGATGGCACGAATCGACTCAATCGACAGAACTCTGCGACGTATTCATCGACTGACATGCTTCCTTGGACTAAGTCATGGAACTGACTTTCCAATGCTTCCAAAGCTACGTCAGGAAAGAATTTCTCCTTGAAGAGCTCCTTGAAGTCCTTCCAAGTAAGTCCTCCGTTAGTGAGTCTCGTCTCGGTACGATACCACATTATCGCGATATCAAACATCTGACAGCCAGCGGCCTCGATCTGAAGAATCTTCAAAATCTGTGCCAAATGCAAATTCCTCTCTATATCCTCTAGCCAGTCATCTGCGTAGAGTATCCCCTCGGTGCCTTTGAACTCTCGAGGCATCATCCTCTTGAAATCAATTATAGTGCCTGGTCTCTGCTGTTGCTGCTGGCCAGGATACTGCTGGACAACTCTCTCAACTGCTTGTAGTATCATCTGGTGAGCGTTCTCCATGCTCTCTCTCATCAGCTCTGTATGTGCCTGGTACGCCTCTGCTTGCACTCTCTGAGCTTTAGCTTGAACACGTTAAGCTTCTGCTGTTACTCTCTGGGCCTCTAGCATGCCCTGGATAAGTGTGAACATCTGTGCCCCGTCAGTGGGCACACCTCCAAAAATCGGTGTCGGTGGTGCTGGAAGGTTGTCCGTCATAGATGGGGCAATCCTCTGAATAGGTGGAGGAGGAATCCCATTAGCTGTAGATACTCCCACATGAACAGGAGATATGAAAGGAACTCCAGATGTCTGTTCGTCAGGTCTAGAGGTGGCAGACCCCTCCGAAGTTGATGCTCCCACTCTCATAGATCTAGTCTTCGGCGGCATCCTGAAGGCAGACCGAAAAGAATCAATCAAGACAATAGATGCGATATCATCAAGGGAGGACAATAAAATTCTAAGGAAGCAACATTCAGATGGAAAATAAGGAAAACAAGATAATAGATTAGAAATATTCCTAGTTGTGATTGAGTATTCGCTCTTATCCTAGTATCATATGTCCTATATCCTATCACAGGCACGTAGTAGTAAAACTAAGATGTCGTACTACCACGACATAGCACAACTTGTGAAGCTAGACCTGTATGGGCCACCACTAAAAATGTGTCAAGACCCGCACCCGGTATAGGGGCACGAGTGCTTGGGTACGTCCAGCCTACGCTGCAGCATCGACGGTAGAACGCTGTCTAGGTCATGATACTATCTAATCAATCTCACATGAACATCCAACTCCATAAGGAGACACAGATATCACAATATAATATGAATAATACTCAATCACATAGCTAAAGCACGATAAGATATAACATCCAAGTCTCAAAGTATGCCGAAGATAAATCCGGTACTAAAAATCTTCTAAAAAAAACTAACTAAATAACTAGTGATTTCGGCTTGACCTCCCGGGAATCACACCTAGCTACAAGGTCCAAGTCTGCAGCTACTCTCTCTATGGTACATAAAATATCGGACACCAGTCATCTAAGGCGCAGTCTGAAAAAATATTTTCCGTCAGGATGGAGCAAAGTATATCTCAAATAACAGTTCCAATTAATTGATAAAGACTATAAAACAATAAATAGATGATGCTATATACTGAGAGAAGGCAATAAGTAAATACAATGACAATATAAAGAGACAGGCAATATAGGCAATATGGTACAGTCAGTGCATATATGAAATGAAGAGAAGAACTACAATATCATATACGGGTGATGTAGTATATGAACAGAAATAGAGAACTGTATCTATTCTAAGTGTTTAAAATCGTAGTTTCAAAATATGATCGGCTTAGGAACTTGTTCGGTAGCTACATGGCCTGGCTAATCATACGTGAGGTGTATGATTAACACTATTAATGTCTACACTTGTATGATAGGGATTTGATCACATCTCTCACTAGCAATTTCCTCGCCCCTAACTAGTACTGTGGATCCAATCATGACACGTCACGATACACGATCAATGTCCAATATATCATATATAATGTCTAATATCAATGTCTAATGTCAATGTCGTATACAATGTCAATACGATAACTAATATAACATCTCATGACTAAAGATCCAATCTATATACTAGTCCGTGTAGCACAATGTCAAGAGTCAGGTGTAACATTTCTAAATACTTAAATTATAGAAATTATCAAATAACAAAAATTATCAGAGAATGTACTCGCCTGGGGTCCTTAGCTGGCAATACCAATGTCCTACTCCTGAAGTCTCACAGAAAAATCCAACAGTCCTATAGACATATCATATAATACAATATTGCATCAGACATTACACTAACACACATATAACCATAATGAACTCATAGACTATGCTAGGGGTGTCATGTCTGTAGTTGCTGTGCATAATAGACAGTCAATGATACGGGTCTTGCCAGTACGTCGGTGTACATATGGCAGTCTGCTAACATACTACATGGTCACAGGTCAATGTAACTACGGGGTATCCGTGGTTACATTCAAGTCATCTAGTACATAGACACATAGTACATAATATTATCTAACCTATACATATTATGGACTAAACATATACAATAATACTAATTAATTACACATATAATAGATATATGTGTATACATACTTAATAGAATTTATTATGTACATATATATATTAAACATGTACTAGGGATACATGTTCCATACATATACGTATGCATATACATACTAATTGAGAATTATACGATACATATATATGTGTATATATATAACAAAATACATTTAACATATACTAATACATGTGCAATTCATATATAATAATTAGGTTCATATACATATATATATATATATATATATATATATATATATATATATATATATATATACACACACACAATAACCATATATGTATACCAAAGCTAATACGTACATACTTACGCATCAAATATATATCTATATACCACATTCGCGTATACTAAACACAATACCCGTATATTAACATAGCTAGAATTATACGTGTGCATACAAACGAGGAATACACGTATGCGTGTACGTGTACGTGCACGCGAGGGAGAATTCGAACCTGTGTACGTGGGTCAAGACGTGTGTGTCGAGGTCGTCGGGGGGTGCTAGGTTCAGTCGATGGCAGCATCTTCGGCTTCAGGCAGCGGTTCAGTTCGTCGAGTCGAGTTCAGTTCAGTCATGCTCCGGTATTCATGTGCTGTGGTCGGGAGATCGGTCGTCGACGAGGTGCGGGTTGAAGTCGAAGTCGGGCGGGTCGGGGTTAAGGCTTCTCCGGTTGGCGAGTTCTGGTCGGTTCAGTCGAGAGCAGCGGGTCGCTTCGGCGTCAGGCGGAGAAGATGGGGTAGATCGTGTTGGTGGAGGGAGATGTAGCCGGGGAAGTCGACTTCAGGCGACTGGAGGAGTCGACGGGTACAGTAGGCCTGGATCGAGGCGAGGCCGGCATTCGAATAGGGTGAGGCTCCAGCGCAGGTGGGAGGAGGAGATCCAGCGTTGGTCGGGGATGAGATGGGAAAGAAGGGATCGGCTGATGGCTTGGTTTGGTTTAGAAAAATAAAGGAAAAGAAATAAGAAGAATATTTATACAAAGGGGGTGGGTGTTTGACCTAAAAGTTGACTTTGGTCAAAGCCCTCTTGGGATTGGGCTTTCTCATGGATAATTTCAATGGTTAGGATTTCAAATAAATTAAAATGAATGGCTATGATTCCATTGGTTCAAGGTTTTGAGGCCATGGTTCAAGGAGATCAATGTTGCATTGTACACTCCCAAAAATTATGGAAAAATGCACATAAAGGGGAAATGGGTTTATTTACGTGTCGTGACCAACGGGGTAGACACCTTAATGCACTTTTGCACAAAAGTGTCCAACAATTAGAAAATTACACAAGTAATATTTATGGTTTAATTTAATAAAAATAAATGTAATATATGTTCTAATTTAATTAAAAGTACAAGGGACTGAATTTAAGTGGGACACAAGTATCATGAATGAAGTAGACTCATAATAGAATATTACCCTAATTTGGGTTGCTCAAAATAGGTCGAGATTGCGTCTCCAATTTCGATTGGAACACACAAAGATACAAAGTTTGGTTTATAGGGAATTAATTGTAGTCGTTTGCAACGAATATTATGCATCTAAAATGAAGCACAATAAGACATAGTTATGAGTCACACAAGGATCAAAATAACAGTCTGGCACGTCTAGGACAAGGGTATAAAATCTGTTGGAAGACAGAGGCTAGTGTAGTGCTCTAATTATCGAAGCAACGGTAAAGTACAACAATCAAATAAATTACATCAATTTAAATATAAATAATTATCATACAATATTAACACATTCAATTAATTAATGAAAAGACAAAAATATTCCTAATCTGAAATGTGGGGGTGACAAGTCTACCCTCCTTAAAAGAATTTCATCCTCGAAATATAAGACACCTTGTCTCTCTCTTTCAAGTCATAACCTCTTCATTAATCTTAACTACAGTCAAACCCCCAAAAATCAAGGTCTAAGAAAATTCTACCTATAGTCATTCAATATGCAATCTAAGGAAAATATATATGGTTATGGTATCTTTTGTCATGGTATTGTATTCTCTGTCAGGGTGTACTACTAACTATATTCTAACAAGAAAATCACGAATACAAACTACGGTACTAAGGAATCAATCAATCAATCAAATATAAAGGACAGAAGGAAAGAAAAGAACAGAACCTGTTAACACATCACCTGCAGTATTGGTCTCCTTGACCGTCATTACAAATGTCCCGCCCTGTTGGGGTGGCTCCTTTTGCGGGTGTTGGGTAATCTGCGGTTCCACGGGTGGCTTAACTGGATCTCTATGATTTGGAGCTGCTCGCTGGCTGAAAAGATGAGTGGCTAGAATACAATCCCTCACTCGATGTTCCGCAGTGCCACAGTATAAACAAAGTCCTAGCCTCGCTCTACAATTATCCCAAAGATGACCTGGCCTTTTACAGTAATGACAAGTCTGCTGTGTCTCTCTCGGAGGCTGCTGCTGATCCTGTTGAATACGAACTGGTGCCTGGTGTTGCTGATGCTGCTGCTAGTACGACCTCTGTTGTTGTTGTTGAAAGTGTGGGTGCTTGGCCGGTCCTGTGTTACCACCTGTCGCTCCAGAAGTGTCGCGTCCTCTCTTGGGTCTGAGGTCCAAGTCATCTTCACCAATCTGGGCATCCTTCATAATACCCTTAAACGTAGTAGTGCGTCATCCCAAAGTACGGGACTTGATCTCCCTATTTAATCCCTTCCTAAATTTTTGTGCTCGGTCTCCTGGGTCTCGAATCATCGATGGCGTGAATCGACTCAATCGGCAAAACTCTGCGACGTATTCATCGACTAACATGCTTCCTTGGACTAAGTCATGGAACTGACTTTCCAATGATCCCAAAGCTACGTCAGAAAAGAATTTCTCCTTGAAGATCTTCTTGAAGTCCTCCTAAGTAAGTCCTCCATTAGTGAGTCTCGGCTCGGTACGATACCACGTCATCGCGATATCAAACATCTGACTGCCAGCGGCCTCGATCTGAAGAATCTCCGGAATCTGCGCCAAACGCAAATTCCTCTCTATATCCTCTAGCCATTTGTCTGCGTAGAGTATCCCCTCGGTGCCTTTGAACTCTCGAGGCATCATCCTCTTGAAATCAACTATAGTGCCTGGTCTCTGCTGTTACTGCTGGCCAGGATACTGCTGGGCAACTCTCTCAACTGCTTGTAGTGTCATCTGGTGAGCGTTCTCCATGCTCTCTCTCATCAGCTCTGTTTGTGCCTGGTTCTCCTCTGCTTGCTCTCTCTGAGCTTCAGCTTGAACACGTTAAGCTTCTGCTGTTACTCTCTGGGCCTCTAGTATGCCCTGGATAAGTGCGAACATCTGTGCCCCGTCAGTGGGCACACCTCCGAAAATTGGTGTCGGTGTTGGTGGAAGGTTGTCCGTCATAGCTGGGGCAATCCTCTGAACAGGTGAAGAAGGAATCATATTAGCTGCAGATACTCCCACATGAACAGGAGATGTGGGAGAAACTCCAGATGTCTGTTCGTTAGGTCGAGAGGTGGCAGACCCCTCTGAAGTTGATGCTCCCACTCTCATAGATCTAGTCTTCGACGGCTTCCTGAAGGCAGTCCGAAAAGAATAAACCAAGACAATAGATGCGATATCATCAAGGAAGGACAGTAAAATTCTAAGAAAGCAACATTTAGAAGGAAAATAAGGATAACAAGATAATAGATTAGAAATATTCCTAGTTATGATTGAGTATTCGCTCTCATCCTTGTATCCTATGTCCTATATCCTATCACAGGCACGTAGTAGTACAAGTAAGATATCGCACTACCACGATATCACACAACTTGCAAAGCTAGACCTGCATGGGCCACCACTAAAAATATGTCACGACCCGCACCCGGTATAGGGGCACGAGTGCGTGGGTACGTCCAGCCTACGCCGCAGCATCGGCGGTAGAACGTTGTCTAGGTCATGATACTATCTAATCAATCTCACATGAACATCCAACTACATATGGAGACACAGATATCACAATATAATATGAACAATACTCAATCACATAGCTAAAGCACGATAAGATATAACATCCAAGTCTCAAAGTATGCCGGAGACAAATCCGGTACCAAAAATCTGCTAAAAGAAACTAACTAAATAACTAGTGATTCTGGCTAGACCTTTCGGGAATCACACCTGGCTACAAGGTCCAAGTCTGCAGCTACTCTCTCTGTGGTCCATAAAATATCGGACACCAGTCCTCTAAGGCGCAGTCTGAAAAAATATTTTCAGTCAGGATGGAGCAAAGTACATCTCAAATAACAGTTCCAGTTAATTGATAAGGACTATAAAACAATAAATAGATGATGCTATATACTGAGAGAAGGCAATAAGTAAATACAATAACAATATAAAGAGGCATGCAATATAGGCAATATGGTACAGTCAGTGCATATATGAAATGAAGAGAAGAACTACAATATCATATACGGGTGATGTAGGATATGAACAGAAATAGAGAACTGTATCTATTCTAAGTGTTTGAAATCGTAGTTTTAAAATATGATCGGCTTAGGAACTTGTTCGGTAGCTACATGGCCTGGCTAATCATAAGTGAAGTGTATGATTAATACTATTAATGACTACACTTGTATGATAGGGATTTGATCACATCTCTCACTAGCAATTTTTCTGCCCCCAACTAGTCTGTGGATCCAATCATGACACGTCACGATACACGATCAATGTCCAATATATCATGTACAATGTCTAATATCAATGTCTAATGTCAATGTCGTATACAATGTCAATACGATAACCAATGTAACATCTCATGACTAAAGATCCAATCTATATACTAGTCCGTGTAGCATAGTGTCAAGAGTCAGGTGTAACATTTCTAAATACTTGAATTATAGAAATTATAAAATAACAAAAATTATCAGAAAATATACTCGCCTGGGGTCCTTAGCTGGCAATACCAATGTCCTGCTCCTGAAGTCTCACAGAACAATCCAACAGTCCTATAGACATATCCTATAATACAATATTGTATCAGACATTACACTAACACACACACATAACCATAATGAACTCATAGACTACGCTAGGGATGTCACGTCTGTTATTGTTGTGCATAACAGACAGTCAATGATACGGGTCTTGCCAGTACATCGGTGTACATATGGCAGTCTACTAACATACTACATGGTCACAGGTCAATGTAACTACGGGGTATCCGTGGTTACATTCAAGTCATCTAGTACATAGACACATAGTACATAATATTATCTAACCTATACATATTATACATATTATGGACTAAACATATACAATAATACTAATTAATTACACATATAATAGATATATGTATATACATACTTAATAGAATTTATTATGTACATTTATATATTAAACATGTACTAGGGATACATGTTCCATACATATATGTATGTATATACATACTAATTGAGAATTATACTATACATATATATGTGTATATATATACCAAAATATATTTAAAATATACTAATACATGTGCCATACATATATACTAATTAGGTTCATATACATATTGTAAACCCCCTCAACCAATTTAGGGTTTAATTGAATTAAATCCGGAGACTAGGATTTATTTGGCCTTTAATTATAATTATGTGAGACAATTATAGGTACCCTCTGACCATGGTGTAACATTAGCTACGTAATGTTCATTAATTTTCACCTGGCGCAGTTAACCATTAATCTAGTTAATTTTTGGAGGCGAATCTCACCTTAAGCAGAACCGAACCAAGCCCATGAATACCCTACACCCTTCTACGTAGACAAGCTTCCCACCTCAAAGAGCCCAGACAGGCCCAAATCTCAAGGATAGCCCACGAGAGCCAGCACCTATAAATATACATTTCCTCCCACATTAAAAACCCTAAGGAAATCATAAACCCCATTAACCCTAGCCGAACCCTTCTCTCTCTAACCGAGCACCTCCCCTTCCTTTCCCCCGAATTCCCAACACCCCCACCGTAAGCCGCCACCATCTCCGCCTCAGCCCTCACCTGACCACCTCCTCCACCACCCCAACATCACCGGCACCGACTGCTATCCCCATCCCCACCAACCGCAAACTCGAGCAATCAAACCAATGTCGAATCCCGACTGCCCAGCCATCTCCAGCACCGCCAACCACCCTGCCCGACCGACCCCGACCTTCCCTTACATTCGAACTCGACCAACATCACCCCAGACCGCATGTCGCTATTGCCAGGCTACTGCTGCCGCCACTGCACCTACAGTTGCTGCTGCAAGCCGCTGCCGCCGCTGTCTGGATCGCCTGCCCCTGCCGGAGCACAGGCCCCACCGGAGGATGACCAGGCTGCAAGGAGACCTTCGTCCAGCCAACTAGGTAAATACCTATATACTCCTCTCTCTCATATCGTGTTCATTATGATCGTTCTGTCGTCGTGTCAAGACTTTCCGAGGTTGTTACGGGCTTTCCGAGGGGTCCTAGTGGTCGAAATGCAGTATGGGTAATCGTAGATAGACTCACCAAGTCTGCACACTTGTTACCCTTCAGAGTTAGAAAATCGACGGAGGTCTTAGCAGATATGTACATGAGGGAGATTGTGAGCCTGCATGGAGTTTCAGTTAGCATCGTGTCTGACAGGGATACGAGGTTTACATTTTACTTTTGGCGCAGTAAGCAAGAGAGTCTCGGTACCCGCCAGAAGTTTAGCATAACATATCACCCAAAGACAGATGGTCAGTCGGAGTGCACCATTCAGATGTTGGAAGACATGTTGAGAGCATGCATGCTTGATTTTGGAGAATCATGGGAGGACCATTTGTACTTGGTCAAATTTTTCTACAACAACAGCTATCAGGCGAGCATCCAGATGGCTCCCTATGAAGCGTTGTATGGAAGAAAATACCGTTCCCCCGTATATTAGAGACATATAGGCGAGAGACAGATTCTCGGACCAGAGTTGGTTGTTCGTAAAGTAGAGAAGGTGAAGAAGATCCAAGGGCATCTACGAGCAGCACAGGACAGGCAGAAAAACTGGGCGAATACTCATCGACGATCCCTAGAGTTCCAGGTTGGAGATCACGTGTTTCTAAAGATCTCGCCTACTCGAGGGACTATCAGATTTGGAGGCAGAGAAAAGCTGAGTCCGAGGTACATCGGACCATTTGATGTGTTAGAACACATCAGAGAGGTTGCTTACAGATTAGCCTTGTCGCGGACTTTGGAAGGAGTCCATGACGTCTTCCATGTATCTCAGCTGAGGAGGTACATACCGGATCCGAGTCATGTACTTGACCATTCAGAGATCACAGTCGGTCCGAGTTTATCCTACCAAGAGGAGCCTGTTAAGATCCTGGACAGGAGCGAGAAGGAACTGCGAGGTCAGATTATTCCCCTAGTTCGCATCGCGTGGAGACATCATTCACCAGGCGAGTCGACCTGGGAACGCGAGGAGGATATTCGACAAAGTTACCCTCATCTCTTCGAAGGACTAGGTACGTTTTAGCATTTTTAATTCAGTCAGTGCTTCTTGCCATGTGGATGTTTTAATTTCGAGGACGAAATGCTCTAAGGAGGGTAGATTGTAAACCCCCTCAACCAATTTAGGGTTTAATTGAATTAAATCTGGAGACTAGGATTTATTTGGCATTTAATTATAATTATGTGAGACAATTATAGGTACCCTCTGACCATGGTGTAACATTAGCTACGCAATGTTCATTAATTTTCGCCTGGCGTAGTTAACCATTAATCTAGTTAATTTTTGGAGGCGAATCTCACCTTAAGCAGAACCGAACCAAACCCATGAATACCCTACATCCTTCCATGTAGACAAGCTTCCCACCTCAAAGAGCCCAGATAGGCCCAAATCTCAAGGATAGCCCACGAGAGCCAGCACCTATAAATAAACATTTCCTTCCATATTAAAAATCCTAAGGAAATTATAAACCCCCTTAACCCTAGCCGAACCCTTCTCTCTCTAACCAAGCACCTCCCCTTCCTTTCCCCCGACTTTCGAACACCCCCACCCTGTCCGGCCGACCCCGACCTTCCCCCACATTCGGACCCGACCAACATCACCCAGACCGCCTACCGCCATTGCCAGGCTACTGCTGCCGCCGCTGCACCTGCAGTTGCTGCTGCAAGCCGCTGCCGTCGCTGTCTGGATCGCCTGCCGCTGCCGGAGCACCGCCCCCACCGGAGGACGACCAGGCTGCGAGGAGACCTTTGTCCAGCCAACTAGGTAAACACCTATATACTTCTCTCTCTCGTATCGTGTTCATTATGATTGTTGTGTCGTCGTGTCAAGACTTGTAGTGTTGGACACAAACTCAGTTAACCCTAACCAGGTATATGATGGTATGTTAATTAACAAGATTTAGAAATTGGGTTAATAATTAACCACTCCTTAATCATAAGACCTGTTGTTAGAAACATGTAATTCATCAATAAAACTTAGACGTTGTCAAGTATGCTGAATATGGGAATTTAAGGGCCAACATTTGTACTAGACATAATAAAGCTTCGTAAAACCCTAGACGTAGTATTCACTGTCTCAAGGCGCACGTTGACCGAGGAAAAAATGTGTGTACACCCTCGTTATGTGCGCACGTGACGCTGTATTCGACCAGTCATGAACTTGCGACAGTACCCAAAAGTAGCATCATAATCATGTGTATATATTGCTTAGTGTCTGATGTCAGCATTGTTATATTATATTGTATGTCTAGGGTCTTTGGATCAGCCAGGAGACGCTGCAGGAGCAGGTTATTGGCATTCACAGATTGAGGACTCAGGCAAGATACCTTGCCATATTTACTGTCTAATTTAAATATTGCATATGTTGTATGATTCTTGTTGCTTTATTTTTATATGACTGTGCGCGTCCGAGATTGACTCGGGTGCAGTCGACGAATGCGTCGATGGTTAGTATACTTAACCTAGTCATTAGCAGACTCACCCCATGGGAGGATACCCTGATATCTTTCGAGACCTGACACTCTTACACGTTTCACTGTGACATTCATATTGGGATGCGGGTCCGCGTATTCGACTAGCTATCGGTGCGTGTGACATGCATCACGGTTAGTACGTAACTCAGGGCTACTTTTATTCATAGAGACTGGCTTATAGATACGTGGTATGCACGTCGAGTATTTGATGTGTGTATCTACATTGGGCGGGGAGGACCACTAGTAGGCGTATGGGATACACCCATTAGAATCCATAGTATCCGGAGGAGCCGCGGATCCAATGACTCCCTTTATGCAGATTCCCTGTTCTTCGGAGCAGTATGGACGTTATATTATTTAGATTCCCTATTCTTCGGAGCGGTATGGACGTTATATATACTTGCAGATTTCCCGTTCTTCGGAGCGGTATGGACGTTATGCCTACACATACTCATACGTACCAAAGTTGTCCTCACATTGCAATCACTTAGATGGTTAGCACACCCTTTATTGCATTTATTTTATTCAGTATTTATATATATGGCATGCTTCTATGTATCTTGTTACATCCCTCTGAGGACCTGGTACCTTTCCAGATTTGGACGAGGCATATTACCCCACAGTGTAAGGCCTAGGACAGGAGACGAGGTTCCCTACAGCTGAGGAGTTAGAGGTGCTACCGTCAGAGTTCCCATGATCAGTTGGTAGGCTTTCTGCCTAAGATTGGGTGCATCATTATCTAGTCAGTCGATGCTCTAGTCATTATCTTTTATCTATCATTTCAGTATTTTATTTCGTCATAGCAGTGGGTTTGTCTCCACCTGACATTATTGGTTGTACTATGATATCTTGAGACTGGTGTTTATCTTCCAGCAGTTTATTTAGTATTTCTTGCTGTTTATATTGTGGATGAGATTAGTTTACCTGTTGATTGACTGATATTGGACATGTTAGTATTTTAGGACAGCGTAGCACTCTTCGTAAGGATCCATTAAATTGGAATATCCGAGGAGATGTGACAGCTGGCTATTGCCACGTGACTTAGTCCCGTGTATTTTAGGACTGGGCGTGACACACACACACACACACACACACATATATATATATATATATATATATATATATATATATATATATATATATATATATATATATATATATATATATATATATATATTGATTGACTGATATTGGACATGTTAGTATTTTAGGACAGCGTAGCACTCTTCGTAAGGATCCATTAAATTGGAATATCCGAGGAGATGTGACAGCTGGCTATTGCCACGTGACTTAGTCCCGTGTATTTTAGGACTGGGCGTGACACACACACACACACACATATATATATATATACATATATATATATATATATATATATATATATATATATATATATATATATATATATATATATATATATATATATATGTATATATATATATATGTATATATATATATATATATATACATATATATATATACATATATATATATATATATATATATATATATGTATATATATATATGTATATATATATATATATATGTATATATATATGTACATATATATATATATATATACATATATATATATATATGTATATATATATATATGTATATATATATATATATACAATAACCATATACGTATACCAAAGCTAATACGTACATACTTACGCATCAAATATATATCTATATACCACATTCGCGTATACTAAACACAATACCCGTATATTAACATTATATATATATATATATATATATATATATATATATATATATATATATATATATATATATATATATATATATATATATATATATATATACAATAACCATATACGTATACCAAAGCTAATACGTACATACTTACGCATCAAATATATATCTATATACCACATTCGCGTATACTAAACACAATACCCGTATATTAACATAGCTAGAATTATACATGTACATATAAATGAGGAATACACGTATGCGTGTACGTGTACGTGCACGCGAGGGGGAATTTGAACCTGTGTACGTGGGTCGAGACGTGTGCTTCGAGGTTGTCGCGGGGTGCTAGGTTTAGTCGATGGCAGCGTCTTCGGTTTCAGGCAGCAGTACAGTTTGTCGAGGCGAGTTCAGTTCAGTCGTGCTCCGGCATTCAGGTGCTGTGGTCGGGAGGTCGGTCATCGACGAGGTGCGAGTTGAAGTCGAAGTCCGGTGGGTCAGGGTTAAGGCTTCTCCGGTTGTCGAGTTCTGGTCGGTTCAGTCGAGAGCAGCGGGTCGCTCCAGCTTCAGGCGGAGAAGATGGGGGAGATCGTGGTGGTAGAGGGAGATGTGGCCGGGGAAGTCGACTTCAGGCGGTGGGAGGAGTCGACGGGTGCAGTGGGCCTGGATCGAGGCGAGGCCGGCGTTCGGGTAGGGTGAGGCTCCAGCGCAGTTGGGAGGAGGAGATCCTGCGTTGGTCGGGGATGAGATGGGAAGGAAGGGATCGGCTGATAGCTTGGTTTGGTTTAGAAAAATAAAGGAAAAGAAATAAGAAGAATATTTATACAAAGGGGGTGGGTGTTTGACCTAAAAGTTGACTTTCGTCAAAGCCCTTTTGGGATTGGGCTTTCTCATGGATAATTTCAATGGTTAGGATTTCAAATAAATTAAAATGAATGGTTATGATTCCATTGGTTTAAGGTTTTGAGGCCATGGTTCAAGGAGATCAATATTGTATTATACACTCCCAAAAATTATGGAAAAATGCACATGAAGGGAAAATGGGTTTATTTATGTGTCGTGACCAACGGGGTAGACACCTTAATGCACTTTTGCACAAAAGTGCCCAACAATTAAAAAATTACACAAGTGAGGTTTATGGTTTAATTTAATAAAAATAAATACAATATGTGTTCTAATTTAATTAGAAGTACAAGGGACTGAATTTAAGTAGGACACAAGTGTCATGAATGAAGTAAACTCATAATAGAATATTACCCTAATTTGGGTTGCTTAAAATAGGTCGAGATTGCATCTCCAATTTTGATTGGAACACACAAAGATACAAAGTTTGGTTTATAGGAAATTAATTATAGTCGTTTGCGACGAATACTGTCACGCCCCGGTCCTGCAGGGCCGTTCGTCCTCGCTTTGGTCCCTACGGAGCCGATCGTCCTTGCACGGGCGTGATGTCGTGCAAGCCTAAAGTGCGCTTGCACAAGGCCAAAGCTTGAAACAAGGGCAAGTAAGCTATTCAATAACTGAAGCAGCGGCACATAACATTGCAGAAAAGTGAAGAACACAATGACATATAAAAATAGTCTCTTTTATTGATATTCACAAATGTTACAAGCGGCGCATGGCCGAGGTTACAATTCGCTCAAGCACTCTTCTCTCGATTACAATGATACCGTTCCATACATTATGTCCCTTTATACAAAAGCAACTCAAAGCAGGCACAACTCGATGCGGCTCCAGGCATCGACTCCAGATTTTGGGATGAGGTACGGCTATCGCTTCCTCGCACGAACGGCACCTGAGAACAAGCAAACTGTTGGTGGGTCAGCACTTTATGCAAGTACTGGTGAGATAAAACAACTGAACAGAAGCTACACCCCCTGAAACCCACACTAAGTAATCATGTGGCAAAATATTGCATTACTAGTGATCTTGCTAGTTTTTACCTAAGTTTATTTCATGCAGTTCAGAACTATAGTCAGATTACATCTTTGAAAACATAACTTTAAAATAGTTTGCTTATTCAAACTATGAGCATACGAATCGGGATAGTGCTCTATCGTGTAGTGCGCAACATGTATTGTGCAACACAAGTCCAACTCTTAGGGGCAAGGCAGCATATAGGAACTATCATTAAATCAAGCACACAAGTAACTATCATTCAAAGGTCGGTCCCCGAGAAACTCAGGATCGGTAGCGGTAAACCAGCTAACCAATGACTCCTTTATCTGATGCTATTAGCAGCTGTGACTCATGGTTGCAACATCACTGCCGTTATAGCAGCCGTAACCAAGGTTCAGCTCTTTACCAATAGCCATTGTCCGACCGATGCAAATGCATGCAACACTATCAGATAAACTCTATGATGCACATCTTAATGAGCAAACAGGCTTATGTATAAACTCATATTCTTACCCCATAGCCGAACGGTTATCCCTGCAGCAGACACACAAGTTAGCCACAATTTTTATATATGCATAAACTTATGAATCCATCTTCTGGTGTCACAAATGATAGGTATGCAAGAAGGTAAACCTAGCATGCTCCCTATCTATATGACGGTCCTGAGAAACTCATTGATGGACAACAACACCCCCCTAGATCCTTTCGGAACGGAACATCAGGGTGCTCTCACAATCCTTTCCGGACCGACCGATTCCCAGTGCCCCAGGAATCGATCGAGAGACTATTACCTTGTGCATAAGTTGTCCGAGACCAATGCAACAATCATATTCACATTCACAATCACAAGCACTTAACAATCTAATAGCCACACCCCCCTGGAACCCGAAGGAACGGAACATCAGGGCGGACTATTAGACTATACTCTTTAGCAACACATCTTTCCAACAATCTAATAGTACACCCCCCCAAGATCCCGAAGGACCGGACGTCAGGGCGCACTATCAGACTATGCTTATACGAATCACAAGCTTTAGCAGTTCGATATAGTAAAACAGACAAGCAGAACAAATAAGGCAAACACGATTGATTCTTAGTTAACATGCAAAAACTATCTCTTTCTTTCTTAGCATATTCAAGGAACACATTTCAAGCGATTCGTTTACTTATCTTCTTAGCATGGCAAGAGTTCGTTTGAGCTATGTCGGTGTAACTAAGCATGCAATATTTCTATCTTTCTCTTAGCATAGCAGTAGTTCGTTCTCATTTCTACAAGCATTCATATTCTCTTAGTTAGGCAGCATATTCGTTTCAATGACAAGCTATATGAGTTCTCTTATTAGCATGCTGAGTCGGTTCTATCATTCTTTTTATGAAAACATTCTTCTTAAGCAAATAAGCATTCAAAAACTCAGATTCATTATTAAGTCGTGCAAGAATCAGAGAATGCAGTTCTGCCCACTCACATTGATTAATCGGTCGGGAACTCTCCGAGAAGACTTTTGTTCGAGCAAGCAAGGCGATCTCACTTGTACGTAGTGTCAACGCGGAGTGGGGCGCTACAAATACTGTCCGTCTAAAATGAAGCACAACAAGACATAGTTATGAGTCGCACAAGGATCAAAATAACAGTCTGACACGTCTAGGACAAGGGTGTGAAATCTGTTGGAAGACAGAGGCTAGTGTAGTGCTCTAATTATCGAAGCAACGGTAAAGTACAACAATCAAATAAATTACAACAATTTAAATATAAATAATTATCATGCAATATTAACACATTCAATTAATTAATGAAAAGACAAAAATATCCCTAATCTGAAATATGGGGGTGACACAATATGTAAACCTATCGAACTACAATCCAAGACTTAATATCCATCCTTAAACCAAGCCACAATCCAAGCCTTATTAATCCAATCATCGATATGCACACTCTTGCCGAGGCAAGGTGGCTACCGCCTATACGAAAAGCATAAACCAAACCAAAGCAAAGAAAACCAACTCTTATCTATATAAAGTCACTGGCCAAGTCATAAAGGACTAATCAACTATAGTTATACCCAATCCAGACTGGGTAGCTAGCCAGCCTGGTCATATCGAACTGCCGGTACCGTACCCAAGGCATGTTACCATTGCCTCCTCCATGGCCGAACGGTCTCGGTGTCCAGTAGCCTATCCCGTTCGAGAAAACAAAACCATGTGCACAATAGGTTGTCCGTGACCGATGCAGACACCAAGTAGGTATGACGAGAGAATCGAGCATTCTCGTCCCACCAAACGATACTCGTCTCAATCCAACCAATTATCCATAACCATTCTCCAACTTATATCCCAAGGCACCATCTCAAGTTATCCCCATAGGCACTATATGCCACTTCGATACAATTCTCCAATTGGTGCAACACCCCTCGCTCAAAAAAATCTCGTGGCACAATGCCCTCACTGATGCAGTTGTACGATTTCGAACCACAACTGCACCCTTTGTATGGTAAAGCACCCAACTGATACTCGTGCATGGATGCACGCTCACTCGCCCACCTAAATTGCCTCAATGTTCCAACCAAGATGATCCACTCAATCCCCAACTGCCTACTCAAGCTCCAACTGCCAAACGTAAAAACTAACTCAAGCCACAAATCATATCCAACCAAACAACGCACACTCTATGTATGCCATATTGTAGTAATTTTTAAGTTTTAGTCTAAGTATTCAAGCCATTATGTGTATTTTATATTATTAGGCATGAAGGAGTAGAGGAGAAGAGACAGAGCCCACTCACCAAGTCTGATTTCGTTAAGCACCATGCCTTGCCGATACGGCCGATCCTTTGAACCCTTGGTCCAATGCAAAGCACGATCTACTCAATTGGTATAATCGTATAAGCAGGTCGTGCTCTCCAAATCATCCTACCAATCGGACAAAGAAAGATGACATTATCGCTCCAAATCCTGCTATCCCGGTACTGCTGTGAACGAACATCTGATTCCATCAAACTCCGCTAGCGATTTGCACATGAAACCAACTCATTCAATACTTGTTCCCAAATCCAACAAATCAAAAATATAATCAGCTATTGGCTCATTCAATCTGACTCAGTGTAATGCACCATACGGTTGTGGGGCATTACAATTCTAGCCCTATTGCTTGATTTATATGCTTGCTTATTCATGATTATGTGCATCATATAGTATTTATCTAATAAAAGTGCATTCATGCATCGGTCTGACAACTTGTGCACAAGATTTATCCCTCGAGCTATTCCTGGGGCATTGAGGATCGTACGGCCTGGGAGAGATCTGGAACACCTGAGACTAGAAGTCCTTATTTATGGGAGGGTGTGACTTTTAGTGTAGTGCTGAACCATGAGTCCCGGCTGCTATTTTGAGCATATTTTAGTGCATAGAAACTATGCATTTCAGCAGCTATTAGTCGATCTGTCGTTAGTAAGATGGGCTTGTACGTCCCAGCTGCTAATTATGGTTTCTATGGGCCATCATATAGTTAGGGCGCATGCTAGGGTAGCTTTCTTGTATACCTAACTGTTTGATGCAGAGACGGACAGGAGAATAGAACCTTATTTATATATACAAATTATTGCTAACTTGTATGTCTGTTGCAGTGATAACCGTTCGACCATGGGTAAGGATTACTGAATAAGTAATCACTTATATTTCCTTATGTTCCTTGTCATAAATGCTAAATGAGATATATCTGTTTCACTTGAATATGTTGCTGCCCCCATTGAATTGAATTGAATACGTCCACTTGATGCACTTGTCTTGATTCGAGATGAACAGACCACTAGAGATAATTTTATTTTCTAAGAGATCGAATATGGCTCACGATACATGCTGCGCAATGCACGATAGAACATTATCACTATAGCTTGCTTGTATGTATTGAATGTGCAAACTGGTTTCAAAAATATATTTTTGAAAAGATTTAAACTGACTCTAATCAAGTGCTGCATGAAATAAATTTAGGTAAAAATAGAAAGATCACTAGTAATGTAAAATTTTGCCACATGCTTACTTAGTGTTGGTTTCATGGAGTGTTTCTTCTGTTCGTTGATTTTATACTCATCGGTATTTTTTCCAAAGTGCTGACCCACCAACAGTTTACTTGTTCGCAGGTGCTGGATCGTCCGAGGAAGCGATAGCCGTGCCTCATCCCGAGGACCCAGAAATCTAGAGTCGATGTCTTGAGCCGTATCGAGATTGCTTTGAGCTGCTTTTGTATAAAGGGATGTAATGTATAGAATGATGTCATTAAAATAAAGAGAAATAGAGCTTCAGCGAATTATAATCTCGGCCAAGCCGCTTGTAACACATATTGATTATCAATAAAGAGCTTGTTTCCTTATGCTATTGTGTTCTTTACTTTTCTGTAATATTGTGCCGCTGCTCCCGTCTTGAATAGCTTACTTTCCCTTGTTCAAGCTTTGTCCTTGTGCAAGCGCTGCTTAGGCTTGCACGTCATCATGCCCACGAGAGGATGATCGGTCCCGCAAGGCCCAAGTGAGGACGAATGGTGCCCTATGGGATCGGAGCGTGACAGTGGCTGCCCTTCTCAAGAAGACACTGCTTCCTACGCTGGGGGTAGTGTTCCCTCCGAGTCCGAAGATGATGCGACACAACCAACTTTCCTGGATGACTATTCATGGTAAGAGTCTGAGGCAGAAAGTTTGACGTCCACTGTCCCATCCATGTCTCCCCATATGAGAACAACATACATGACCGGGAACTATCATGAGGGCCCCAACGATCGACAATGCCTCAAAACCCTCGAGGCAATAATAAACACCATGAGTGCCACAATACAGACTTTGGCCCAGGCGATACTGGAGACAAAGGAGAACATGGTCCAATCATCCTCAGGGCCCGCAATTACTCTACAAGCCAGGAGTAGCAATATTTCGGTGATCCACACCAACCCATCATTTCGTGAGGACAGTGATTCCCAGGAAACAAACAATGACAAGTTTGGGGGTAGTCGCCCTCGACAAGTCAGAGCAACATCCAAGGATGGGGTAGCGTTCCCTCCGAGTCCAAAGATGGTACAAAACTAAAGGTCTTTCCTGAGGACTGTGCGACTCAGGAATAAGAAGCCACAAATCCAAAAGAGATTTTCTCCTTCGATGATGATGACTTCATTAAAATCTTTAACGTACTGATGAAGGGCAACAAACTCCGGCTACCAAATATCAGATACCTTGAGGAGGTAGACAATGTCGATGACCCCAAGTACTGCCACTACCACCGGTATGTCCATCAGCCAACCAAAGACTATTCTGTGTTGAAGAGGCGTATCTAGCAGCTAATCAATGCCAAGGCGCTCACCCTCGACTTCGAGGATAAGACGGTCATTGCGAATATAGTATCCCTCCAGTTTAGAGACTTTTCGATGATGGAGGCCCAAGATGGTATTGTCCCGATCCCGAGGGCAACAATGGAGGTTGTCAATATCCCACCAGCTTGTGGCCAAACAACCAGGCTGGTACCTCTTAGCAAACTACAGAGCGAGGTCATGTGGGTTCACCCTGACATTTCCTAAGACTTAACACAGCAAGTAGCATCTTCAACGACCAAGTCAAAAGAAAAGAAATGCAGGCCGTGCCGCATGATCTTTTCCTCAGAAAACGTTAATTATAGACTTCGGATGCTGACCGTAGCTCAACAAGTCTCCTTCTGCATAAAATCCAAGACTCGTATGCCTCATCAACAATGCGAGGTAGTGCTTCTCCAGTGGAGCAGTTCTCAGGTCCAGCAAAATATTCTCGTTGAGACCACCCAAACTTGATTTTCTCCAGCAAAAAAAGCGTGTCCTCAAAGCCTAGTCACTTCCAAGACATCTCATTTATGATCCCCTGTCTGGATCAAAAATGCTCCCCCAATTACGGTGGGATCACCCCAAGCAACAGCTTATATCCATTTTACCTCTGAGCTATAATCCTTTCATTCTATTCAGTAGAGCGAATATATCACCACAAGAAAACTGTCATGTCCGCATTATCTTTGTCCTATTTTTCTTTGTCCCCATAAAAGTTTATTTTACCATATCCACATCATCTCTGTGTAAGATACTTCTAATGGAGTTTTAATTTTTAGAACTTTGCCATATCCATATTACCTTTGAGTAACGTTCTGCCTATCGACTTTCTACTATCATATTTTTTTAACCCCTGATAGTGCCAGTCATTTTAGATTATTATTCGTACTTAAGGTACACCATGGGTAATAATTCTATAACCCAAGAATTTGCTATGTCCACATTACCTCTGAGTAAATATTCTTGTCTACCGTCACGTCCATAATATCTCTGTTGGTGTCAGTCGTTTCAACTTGTCATCCAAACTTAACTTTAAGTACGCCAAGGATGATAAGTCCACAAAAACTCCCCAGCAAAATTCTTATGCTATAATCAAATCAAGATATTTCCTGACAACGAAAAGCATGCATCGTTCCAAACGTCGATAGAAGAGTGTACTACTACACAGTCATGGCCTTCGGTCTGAAGAACGCAGATGCTACTTACAATAAGCTATGAGCACCATCTTTCGTGAACATCTACGCAAGACAGTGGAGTATTACATTGATGACATCACTGTCAAGAGTCACTCCAAAGATGATCACCTTTGAGACTTGATGACTGTGCTCGACCTGATGCGTGCGTACCAGCTCAAGATGAATCCAACCAAATCTTTTTTGGGATTCTCCAATAAAAAATTTCTGGGTTGTCATAACTTTGAAGGGTATCCACGTAGACCCCGACAAGACTAAAGCAATCCTTGAAATGCACCCACCGAAGAACCTTAGAGAACTTTGTGGCCTTCAAGGAGGACTGACATACATCAGGAGGTTAATATCAAACCTTTCTGGACGTTGTCATCCGTTCACTCAGCTGATAAAGAATGGAGTCTCCTTTATTTGGAATAAAGAATATCTGTAAGCCTTCGACGACATCAATGAGTATCTTATGAACCATAAGTGCAGAAATTGTTTGGTAAATGTTCTTCGAGGTGCTTCAAGAACATGGCCCAAATGCGATATTGTCGCTGGTGTTGGGATAGTACTGATTTCCCTATATGATCTGGTCATCAACCGCACTTACTCCCTCACAGATCCATGCTCCAATAATGTGACAGAGTACAACGCTCTCGTCATTGGGCTCCAACTCGCTAAACAAGTAGGGGCAGACTACCTAGAGGTCTACGACGATTACAAGCTGATAGTCAGTCAGGTCCGGGGAGAGTACGAGGTCTAACATAAAGACTTGATTCCCTACCACCAAGCTACATTCGGAATAATCTCCACCTTTGAGGGGTACTTCATAAAGTATGACCCTCGGCTGTAGAACATCGAGGCTGATGCCCTGGGCTGCCTCGCTGCCTCCCTGGCAGTCCTGGTCAAAATCCATCAGCTGATCACAGTGGTAGGTCAAGAGCTGGTCTGCCCAAAAAATAAACTCTGTATGTGCCTAAGCTACACAACAAAAATAGACACCGGCATCCAAGACTGGAGGCTCCTATTCATTGACTACGCAGAATATGGAATTCTCTCCGAGAACCCAAAAGAAGCCACTTCCATCAGTAGACGTTCCCTCCGGTTCTATTACGATATGGCTACCAAAATGTTGTATCGTCGTTCCTACGACGATCTTCTGCTGCGATGCCTAGAAAATACAGAAGCAAATCAGGCTCTCCGCGAGGCTTACGATGGGGTTTGTGGTGCCCCTTAGCCCAAACCCAAGCTACAGGACCGTCTCCGGAGAATGGGTTACTATTGACCGATAATGGTAGCTGATATTGTTGAGTATGTGAGGAATTTCCAAGCATGCCAAATCCACGCAAAATTTATCCACCAGCCCTCATAATTTCTACACCCAATGGTCGCATCTTGGTCATTTGAAGCATGGGGAACGGATATTATCGGGCCAATTAGTCCACCTTCTTCAAAGGGACATCGATTCATCTTGGCTATCACCGACTACTTCTCCAAATGGGTGAAAGCTATTCCACTCGCTGAAGTTAAGACCTCAAACATGATCAGCTTTGTCAAGCATCACCTCATATACTGCTTTGACTTGCCACGGAGGATCATCCACGAAAATTATTATAATTTGTAAGTCATACTTTTTACAGGTTTTGTGATAAAAATTTAATCCAGAATGTAGCCTCGACTGCCTACAACCCAGCAGCAAATGGTCTGGCAGAAGCATTCAATAAGTCCATCATAAAGCTACTCAAGAAGTTTATATCATCCAATAAGTATGAATGGAATGAGAAGCTAGGTGAGTGTCTTTGGGACTACCGCACAACGGTCTGGACACCTTCTGGCAGCACACCATTCTCCTTGGTTTACGTAAGCGAAGAGGTCCTCTCACTCGAGATCCAAATTCTGTCACTCCAAGTGGCTTTGTCCAACCGATTGACCGTTGGTGATAATCACCACAACGGCTACAAGAGTTAGAAGCGCTTGAGGAGAAACGTCTTTTAGCTCAATAACGCATTGAGCTATACTAAGCATGCCTCTCATGAGACTTCAACAAACGGGTCAAGAAAAGGACTTACCAAGTGGGTGACCTTGTCTTGACAGTAAGAAGACCGATGATTATGACCTACAAGACGGCCGATAAATTCTAACCTAAATGGGAGGGTTCGTTCATTGTGGAGTCTGTGTTCTCCAACTGCGGCTACCAGCTCACAAAACCCAATGGCAACTTGCTCAAGATGCCTATCAATGACAAGCTCCTCAAAAATTACTATGTCTAATCTAGACTTGTACTCCCTTTACTATCAGCTGGACAACCAAAATGTATAGTGTACGTTCTCCGTTGTTTATCCCCAGCAAGTGTGTAAGCACAATATGCACTTCTCTTCCAAAAAAGTTTGATAAAACCATTCTTTGTATTCAGGAATCCTGAATACGCAACAGACAATGGATCCTTAAAAGCTCCCCGACGGATTCACCTTCAGGTTTATCTATACTTTCGGGTAGACCACTCATAATCAGTTTTCTTGGGCATTAGTTCACGTCCATATCACCTCTGAACTATTGTCATAACCTTTATCCCTAGCGGAGTTTGCCATGTCCATATTACCTCTGAGCAAACCTCTCTATATGACTATCGATTATCATATCCATATTACCTCTGATATCGGCCGACATATAAACTAATCACCTATACTTAAATCTAAGTATGCCAGCGGTGTTAAGTCCATAAAACCTGCCACGTCCATATCACCTCTAGCAGGGCTTTGGTGCGCAAGAAGTAATGAGATCATAAAATCTATCATGTCCATATCATCTCTAATAGGGTTTTGTTTCAAACTTATTACTAGCACTCCAATATGCAAGAAGTAATTTGTCTACCAAAGATCCCCCAGTGGGATGTCCTCAACATAAACAAATAGTTTACATCCATATTACCTCTGAACTATGAGCTGGTCATGTTCCCCATCCAAAGCAAACAACCATGTCCATATTACCTCTAGCTCATTTTCTTTTTCTTCTCCACCATGATCGTACCTAACATCTATATACGAATATCGATTTGATCACGTCCATGTTACCTCTGAGCTATCATCCTCACAATCTCCCCAGTAGAGTTTGCCATATCCTTCTTACCTTTGAGAAAACCTCCCTACTTGACGATCGATTATCAAGTTCATATTACCTCTGATATCGGTCGTTATCTAAATTTATCATCCGTACTTAACTATAAGTATACCAACGGTATTAACTCCACAAAACCTACCACCTCCATATCACCATTGGTAGGACTTGTTTCGAATCTATTACTTGCACACAAGTGCGTAAAAGGTAATAGGTCCACCAAAGATCCTCCAGTGATATATCCTCAAAAACTATAGTATCATACTGCATCCATATTACCTCTAGTACAATACCCAAAGTTCATAAGGATAATTACAAAAAGAGTAAAAGCTTTTATTTCTTTTGCATAAAGAAAATAGAAAGCAGAATCCTAGAGGATCCACTCCAAGATCAAAGCAAATCGAAATATTTAACAAAGATGACAGTCTGGCAATACTCGCCCATACGGCCTATCTTTCATGCGGTCCAGAGTTTTCTCCTCCATGCTTATTATCCAAAGTATTTCAAACTTATCAAATTTAAAAACTTTGAAGGGGTCTTGTAGAGGTATAGAAAATCCAGATCCATGCGTCCAACAAACATGCGCCCCAAGTTTGACTCAGAAAAAATTAAGCTATATAGAGCCGAAACGGTCAAGGGGTCCGTAAATAACCCATGCGGCCAGGTCAGCCAATTCGACCAAGGCTAAATTGCCATGTCATGTGTTCCCTCATATACGGTTACGGCCCTACGTGGCCTCGTTATCATGCGGTCAAAGTGTCCGTTCGACCAAGGCCAGACGAGAGTTTGCATGCGACCAAAATGCCATGTGGCCAAAGTGTCCATAAGACCAAGGCCAAAGGAGAGCACATATGCGGCCAAGACTCTATGCAGTGAAGATGTTATATGGCTTTTAGTTTGTAAGATTTGTCCATTATAACCTAAAAGATCTTCACACAGTCAGCGCTGATTACGTGTCCAGCTGACCGAGTCACGCATACGAGGGAGTTGAAAACAATCCAAAGATCTTATCAAACAGCAGATCACAACTAAAGCAACGTGGCAGCCTGCCCAAAGTATGCGACTAAATTTGCAACCATATTTTATTGAAGGAGTCCCCTGAGGCCACCAAAACAAATATTCGACTACTATAGTCCATCAGCATGATGGCGATAAATAAGAGATCTTGGACGTTCTAAAGGGCTGACTTTTCTGCTTTAGAGACCATGCCCCCCAGGTGAGCTACATACGTGCACACAAGCTCAAGAGAGAGAAAAGAGAATAGAGCATCATTATTCTCTCGTCGGACCATCAATAGAGTAAAGGAGTCGTTGCAGTACTCGATCTCCATCATCGCATTCCCCAAATCAAAAATACGGTACTTAGATTTTCTATTTAGGATTTTTTTGTACTTTTTTGTTTGTTGTTGAATTTTTTTTTTCCAAATTTACTTTAATGGCGAACTTATATGACCCTATTGTCCCTCATTGTTACTCTTGACCATGACCCTACTGACCCGTGTTGTCACTCACTGTCACTTATAGATTGTTACTTATTGTATATTGTCACCTTATATATTCGTGATAGTGACTCATAGCAGTTCACTCGTGGTTATTGTATATGACATATGTGATAGTGACTCATAGAAGTGCACTCATGTTCTTTGTCTCTTACATGCATGACAGTGACTCGTAGTAGTGCACTCGTGATACTTTGTAAGTATATTATCTGTTGTGGCTTGTTATAGCGCACGTTAGCCATATCTATAGTCATGTGGTTGTATTCTTTTCTTTTTCGTGTGTATGTTTGTTAAAACATTATCTTGTCTTGCATATCCCTGTGGTGAGCATCATGTCTAGAATGGATTCTGCGGAATGCCCCACCCAAAATCCCTAAGAAAATGATAAGGATTAACTAGCGTGAATAACTAGATCAATGGGAGGAAAGAATCTCTAGGTTGCATGTAGTCCACTTGTCTACCTTGCTTCGTGGACTTGTTGATCGCTGTCGTGCGGGGCACATTTCTATCTCACCGTCATATGGGGCATTATGTCTATGTAGACATTTATTAGGTCGCCCTCGTACGGGGCATATTAGGCTCACAGTCGTGTGGTGCCACTTTCTAGGATGCAAGTTTTGAGGCTGGACATTCCACTATATTTATTAGCTTAATTATGGTTGGGCTTAACTTGGATAGTCTGCAGGGCATGTGACCAATAAAAAAGTTCTTAAGATTGCATTTGTTAGTAATTAGGTTTTGTGATAACCCTAGTTAGCTAATGATAGCAATCCATAAACATTGCTTGGTCGTGCTTTATTGATTGTTACTATTGCTTGCCTAGTATTTTTTTTCTTTTCTCGCATGGTTACGTTCCGGTAAGTGACGAGAGACTAGGTACGACTCGGAAAAAGAATCATAATCCTGGTCCTTGTTTGGTTTAAGGTTTATGGTTCATATTTTGAGGAGTTCCCGTATCTTCTTATTACTTGCCGACTTATCTTTTTCTTTTCATAGATATTATCTCATACGTGTTTACTTTTCCTTGGTTATTATCATTTACATGTTTATTGCTTTTACCTTTCTGTGATCTTGTACATGCAACATTTACTTAACATGACTATAGAAACATAAAAGTGTGCCTCTTGAAGACGACGTAGTCTCCTACAAATAAAATAAACATAGGAAGAGCGACGCGCTTTCTACTTATTTAAAATATGGCAGACCCTTCCAAAGAACATAACAGTGGCACACACTAAGGTTGTTCTTATCCAGCCTAATGCAGGCGCACAATTGGCCTATTATTTTTTCTCCTAAGCATTAAATGCGATAAATCTTACAGGTGAACATCAGTCGAGGATGTCAGAAGCCATCATTACACCTGAGTCACGGTACGCAGACCCAAGTTGTCATTTAGCGGCCAGTACGAATTAGATTCTTCAAAGTGCTTCGTAAGGCCAACTTCTTCAAAGTGTGCCATCACGGCTACTTCCTCAAAAGTGCGCCATCACGGCTACTTCCTCGAAAGTGCGCCATCGCGGCTACTTCCTCAAAAGTGTGCCATCATGGCTACTTCCTCAAAAGTGCGCCATCAAGCCCAATCTCTTCAAAAGTATGTCATCACGGCTACTTCTTTAAAAGTGCATCCATATGAACAAATTTATCAAAAGTGCGCCAGTATCCAGACCACTTCTAAAGTGCGCCTACGAACCTAACAGACAAAGATAAGTTACGATTATATTTACTATATTCCATGTTCCTCATAAAATGCGCACAAATAACTATCCCATGACTTATGCTTTCCTCGTATAGGAAGCCACGTGTCAAGCAGGCAGTAAGTTGTGCACCCACTTACTAGTTCATGGGATGTCATTCCATCCAAAGTGTGTGCACAGTGAAGACTGTCTAAAGTGTGCGCATACTGTAATAACTGATCTAAAATCCTATAAATATAGTACGTTATAGGGCTGAAATTTCAAGTCTTTGAAGTTCAAGAACAGAAGGAGAGATACAGAAGCTTCCCGTACCGTTGTTGCCAAAGCTTTCTTATTGCCTAAATCTTCAAGTTGTTCACATCATCCTTGCATTTCTTCATCATCGTGTGGTCCAAGGAGTAAAGTGATCATTCGCATATCAGATCTCTACAGCTATACTTTTCTAGATTCAATTGTACTTAAGTTATTATTTAGGATCTTTTGTACGTTTCTTTCTTTTAATAGTTTATAATACAAAGTTCATACAACTTTTGTTCATCGCAAACAAAATTATGACTCTACGGGGAGAACTTTCTCCTCTGACAAGAAAGTGGTAGCTCAACGCGACGCTATGTCGGTCGGCTCAATACAGAAACCTTGGTCATGAAGTTCGACCAACAAGCATACGAAAAAATGCTCCATTTTGGGGGTAGTGCTCACCCCTCATCCGCACTCAAGTGAAGGAAGACACACAAAGTGTGGGTGCCCAAGCCTAGTCACACATATACCGAAGTTGCTGTCAATAAGGGAAAAAAGCATTATGATTGACGAAAACTCCTTTGTCAATTCTGTCAACCTAGTTCAGAATTGTCGATCGATAAATCGATCTCTGATGGTCTTAAATCGATCTAGAATCGATTTAATCCCCTCTTTATGTACTTTGTTATATCAGGTTAAAAAAGTGAGCTTGTAGCTCATTTTTTAATATAACTTTATGGTCTCACGGGGTAAGCCCCCGTGATTCAATGACTTAGTGGATAACTCTCTTGCGTTAAACAAGGAATACAAATTGCGTAACTTATGCAATATTAAGCAAAGGGTGATCTACACCCAAGCTTTTGAGCCTACACATATTCATTGTAATGTGCGGGGCAGGCAAGTTATGGACACCAATGTCCTAGCCAATCTTTCTACAGGCTCGCTCTTCAAAGAGAGATAAAAGTTTCTCCAAAGTCCACGCCAGCAGAAGAAAGACTACAGGCGCACTAATGAAACATTCGTCAGGAAAAAATATTCTCCTAATATCATGATCACGCACACAGTGGAGGAAAAGTTATGCACAACTCGTATGAAGCCTACTACTAGTGCACCATGCCAAGACCTTCGGGCAAAATTAAATGCACGTAGGCAAACTGTGCCAACTATGTCTGCATCAAAAAAATTACGCCAAGCAGGGTCAACCTCTTCACAACGTGTTGTTTGTGCATTGTTTGCCATTAAATCAAAAGGAGAACTAAAAGGACTTGATTTGATTAACAAAATAAAGAAAGTATAGAGAAGTCCAAGAAGACAATCTAAGTACAAATTATTTTTTGGGGAGTGACGATGGAGGGTTAGGAGTGTAGCAACTCTCATTACTCCATAGAAAATCTGATGTAGAAGCTCCTCTCTCTCTCTCTTGAGTGTAGGTTCGCAGATAGCCCGCCTATATGGGTGAGGTACCCTACTATTTATAGTCATCCCTGGGCGTGCATATATTGGGCCACATGGATCCTAGAGGGTGCTATGTGTCCCTTCTTAACAGGGAGCAGCTGTAACCGTGATCAGACCAAGCTCCCATACGGACGCTTGTTAGGATTTTTTTTACGAAGATCTGGGTGGTTCTCGTCCTTTATGGGCGTGACTTGGTCAGCTTGACACATAGTCCGTACTTGGTTGGAGAGAATCACTCTTGTTATAACCGTAAGTTTTGGTCTTCATGGAGTCTGAAACAATATATGGCCTGAGACGCATGGGACGCATGGAGTCTAGGACGCATGGGGCCAGAGATGCATAAAACGCATGGAGTCTGGGATGCATGGGTCCAGAGATGCATGGAACCCATAGAATCTGGGACGCATAGGGCAAGATATGCATGGGACCGCATGGAACTTAGGACGCATAGAGCTACATGAGGCCAGTTGTGCTATACACGTGGCGCTGCACATCCATCGAGAGTAAAGTTCTGTGCTGACGTATGACTTTTGTCGTTTAGTGTGTTCAAGTATTTTGAGGCATTCAAAAAAATATTTTTATCAGGATTCTATGTCAGAGACGATCCTGCTGACGGGATGCCACGCTAGGTCTTTCTGTGGCCAAGCTGCTTGTACACATGGTGCTGCACATCCATGGCTGGAAGGTCGTATAGACGTTGGATCGCACGGGCGTTAGGCCGTATGGGCAAGCGCTTCTAGACTGTCAAATTGTCATTAACTGATGAATTTGTTTTAATCTTTTAGTGGATCTCCTTTGCGATTCTGTGCCATCTCCTGACGTGGGGCTCGAAGCGACAGTTTCCAAGAAGATTAAAGTGGACCCCACGAATCGAGGCGTTAGGTTCATCCTTATAACTGCTTGGTTCATTATCTCGATCTCTTCACGCGACTTTGAAGCCTATAAAATAGGCGGCGGAGAGGAGATAGAGAACTTTATCTCTTTGCTTTCTTTCGTTCTTCTGTGAGGGGTGCTGAAGGCTGAGGCTCTTTTCGTCGAGGGGTTGATCAAGGGCGGTCTCGATCCATGGCCTCCTGATCCGGGTGTTATGCATGGAGGTAGGACAGTACTTCACTTCTTATGCTGGGATGTAGGGGAAGAGGCACCAGTATACTATCCTGATGCAGGGATGCGCGTAGACCCTTCGCAAGATTTTGTCGCTTGGATGGAGACTCGTCTTGGATATGTGCAGACCTCTTCACATAGTTTTGTCGTATGGACGAGCACTCCTCTGTAACATGCGTGTCGAGCTTTGGCGTGGCCGCATGGGTGAGGGATCATCTACTTCATGCACGCAGAGATTTATCTCGGGCTTGACCGCATGGATGAGATCTCCTCTTGCTTGTATGCGCAAGCTCGGTCGTGTGTCACTACGGTCGAAATAGCCGTATGCGACAGTTATACCTTTATGCAATCTTCGCTGAGACTGATGCGTGTCTTATTTTTGTAGATTTTGCCATCGCTCGTACCGCTCATGATGGGACATGGAAAGATATCATAACACCTGTTATTTGAAGAGAATGTCACCCTTATGCGGCAGTTCCTTATCAAGAACTAATCCAGGAGACGATGACGGTTCACCGAGAACCAATCCAGGAGACGAGGACCGTTCGTCAAGGATTGATCCAGAAGACGAGGATAAACATCCTGTATCACGCGCTGAGTCATCCTTGTTCATGCAGCGTGCTAGCTGTGTTTCTCCCCTTTATGCGGCTTGCTACTGGCTGGGGGCTTATGGCGACAATGACAGGATATGGATTAATTGATATTCTTATCGTCGGTCTTCTCGCCTAGTTATAGAGCATTTGCTCCTCCTCTTCCCTTGCTATCCATCAGTATGGATTCTTTTCCATATACCGAGGTTTGTATTGTGGAGTAGTGAGCCAGAAAGCATTGAGCTCTGCTGTTGGGCCCACTTGTGTCCGTGGCAGAAATAATTCGGGGGCACCTTTTAATGGAAGAGGTTCTTGTTGGCGAGAACTCATGGAAATCCTTAAAAGGAATTTCCATCATATGTACTCAAGACCTTGAATATTAATAAAAATCCTTAAAATGTAACGAATTTTTATTATGTGTACTCGTGATCTTGAATAAAAGTTTCTTCTTTTTCGAAACTTCTTCCTGCATTTATCGTGTTGAATATTATGATTTTTGGATATCGTACCATAGAAAATATGGATGTAGTACGATACCGCAGTTTGTTGAGGACATCCCGCTAGGGGACTTTTGGTGGACTTATTATTTGTTGCGCACGTTGAGTGCAAATAATAGGTTCAAAAATAATTTCTATCAGAGGTAATATGGACGTGATAGATTTTGTGGACTTAACACCGCTCGTGTACCTATATTTTAGCACGGGTAATAAGTAGAGATGACGACTGATGATAGTCATAGGAAGAGGTTTGCTCAGAGGTCACATGGATATGGCAAACTCTCGGGGGAGGACGTGAGGACGATAACTCAGGGGTGACATAGACATGAGCTGATCGGTAGTTATACCGAGAGATTATGTATGATACCGATATTTTTCTGGAAAAGGAAGCGAGCCAGAGGTAATATGGACGTAGGTGTTTGCTTTTGTTGACGACATCCCACTAGAGGACCTTTGGTGGACTTACTACTTCTTACGCACTAGAGTGCAAGTAATAAGTTCAAAAAATCCCTATCAGAGGTAATATGGACGTAATAGATTTTTCTGGACCCATTATTTTTTTGTGCACTTTGAGTGCAAGCAATAGGTTTGAGACAAGCCTTACCAGGGGTGATATGAACATGACAATTTTTGTGGACTTAGCACTGCTGACGTTCCTTGGTGAGTATGAGTGATAATTAGAAATGACAACCGATATCAGAGGTAATATAGATGTCACCCGAAAGGTTTGCTCAGAGGTAATATGGATATGGCAAACTCGGTTGGGGAAAATATTAGGACAGTAATTCAGAGGAAATATGGATACGAACCGATGTCCGAGAAACTCTCTGAGAAGTGATCTGTTGAGTGTGTTCTATCCAAAAATGAAGATAGACCTGAGGGTTGCTCCAATGGAGAGGTAGGACGATAGCTCAAAGGTAATATGAACATGGCTAGAGTCTAAAGAGATTAGAGAGAGTGGTCATTGCGGGACTGTGCATGTAGACCTGAGGACTGCTCCGTTGGGGAGACTTTGAGGATCCATCATCCGTTCGGTATCCAGGGCTCATGAATATCGATGATGGATTTTATAAAAATTTATAAAGAAGGAGAAAATGTTGCACATAGGCACTTCTGGGAGTGAAGAACTGTCACTACCATATTTTCTAGGAAAGGGTATTTTAGTCTTTTTCTATTTAATTAAATATTGTGCATGGTAAATAATTATTTGTTGTATTATTTAATTATTGTTAGATGTTATTTAATTATTTGGACTTGTATTAGTGGACCCAACTAGTTTAGTTTGGACCCATGGACCAACATGAATTAATTAGTTAGACTAGGCCCATTTAGAAAGCCCATTGTTAAGGGGATGGATTAAATTAATTAAATCATTAGACTAGAAGCTTCCTTCCTTAATTATTTCTTCATGAGAGGCCCCAAGGGGTACATTGGACATTTTATAATTGCTTGGAGAAGGGGTAAGGCCGGCCTATTAAAAGAGGGGGGAAAATTCTCTCTCCTCTCATTTTTATTCCAAATCTAGATATAGAATTTCTCACTCCCAAATTCCTTCCATTCCCATTCCAGTTCCCTACCAAATTTATTCCAAATTTTTTCCAATTCACCATTAGAAAGTTGAAAAGCAAGGATCTAGAAGAAGGAAGCAAGGATCTACAAAGAGGAGCAAGGATCTACAATTTGGAAGCAAGTTCATCTCAATTGGAGGTTTCATTGGGAATCCATCTCCCAATAGGTATAATTCAGTTTTTTTTCTTAAAATAGCTTCTAAATCTGATATTTAATCATGTAAAATCAACCCATATGTATGTACTACCCATAGGACTTGATTTTGTGTTCATAGGAGACCCATGGAGAAAGTTATGGAACTTTTTGTGTCAATTTTGGAGGAATTCCGAATTTATATTTTTGTTGTGTGTGTCAATTGATCCTATAGATCAATTGGGCATGTGCTTATGTGTTTGGGGCTAGTGTCGTGTCCACCATTGGGTACGTGTAGGTCGTATCCTACCCATTTGGTGATACGTGTCATTTTTGGGGTTTTTCCTCCGACACGGGACTTTGTACATGTCGTATTTTGACACGAACACATAGATCTACAATTGACACTTTGATTTGGTCATAAATAATATTTGTGACTTGTTTGTGTCCTTCGGGGTATAATTGGTTGTGTGTTGGACTCGTGTCGCATGCGTATCCTAGATCTAGTGGGATACGGTGTGATACTCTCCAATTGTGTGTGTTTTGTATAGATCTAATTATTTATGCTTTAATTCTTGAATTATAATTAGTAAATATATATAGTTGTTACATATTTATTTTAGTATATTTATTATAGTATTTATTGTAGCATAGATCTATGTAATTTTTATGTATACTAATATGATGTATAAATATATATGTAGCTTTCTTTACATGCATTTATATATGTTACAACCTTGTTAATAAAATAAATTATATATAAATGTTTTATAAAAATATTTATGTGTTTAAATGAGTAATTATATTAATTATAATTATTATATAATTAATTGTATATTGATGAATATATTTTTATGTGTGCTTCTAGCCATGTTAAATATGTACATTAATGCATGGAATGTGTATTATAGTTTTTAATATTTATTTATATATATAGGATTATGTATATATAGATATATATATTTATTTAATTGTTTTATATATATATATATATATTTTTATATATTAATATATATATATATCTATATATATTAATTGTTTTTAGCGACAGCAGCTATTAATGACAGATCCTGTCATTAATAACCTTGAGCAGCAACAGCAGCCGCTGAAGCCATTAATGACAGATTCTGTCATTAAATGCACAGCAGCGGCGGGCGGGAATGAGCAGCAGCGGCGACGAAAATTTTGGTGACAGTTGAGAACTGTCACCAATAAGTGACAACAGTGGATTTTACACAGCAGCTTTGGAGACAGTTTTTCTGTGACGGTTCGAACTGTCACTAAAAGGCTGTTTATTGAAAATAAATATTTTCCACACAATTTTTCAGTGACAGTTAAGCAGTTTTGGTTTATATTTTATATATTATAATTATATATATATGTATATATATATGTATTTGTGGTAAGATATAATACTAGTATTGTTATTATTTTTAATTATATAATATATTAGTTTATATATAATATATTATGTATTAGAGTAAATAATATACCTATATGTATCTTGAGCATTACTTTGTGTGGATACCAAGATGGTTCAAAGCCATGATTCCTAATTGTTGTATTTAATATTCTATTTAGTATACTTTATTGATTAATATATAGGTATTGTGAGGTTTACCTTGGATTCACGTATCCTAAGATACAGTATCCTAATATTTAAGGATGTAGTTTTATGACTTAGATTGTAGTATTTTTAATCTAAGTTTTTGGTACTAGACTTGTGCAACCTAGAAATAGATGGTTTGACCATAGTTGACCATAGTTGACTTTAGTTGACTTTAGATGACTTTAGAGTTGACCATAGTTGACTTTTGACTTAGAATTGACTTATTGACCTAGAAGTTGACTAGTTTAACTTGTTCTCTTTTCGGGACCTTGTATTGATGTTGTATTCCATATCTAGGTCTTTGAGGCACCGAGTCAGACATCTGTGAGACTATTTATTGGACTTCAGGCGAGTACATTCTCTGATAGTTTCTCATTTATGATATCCTCTATGTTCACTGTATCTAGTGTAGATATCCATGTTCTCTTGACACTATGGTTACACGGATTGGTATATTCGGATCTCGTCATGAGATGTTATTCCTTGGTATATGGTGTATATGGTGCAAGTATTATTTCATTGGTTATCTTGTACATGTACAGATACCGATTTTCGGGAGGAGTCGCTCTCTTCTTGGGGAATCTGGTGCCATAGCATACCGTGGTTGGATCTATTATACCAGTTGGGGGTGGGGAGTATTAGTATAGATATGTGATCAATATCCCTATTGAATAAAGTACAGATTATAGAATAGTGTTGATCATGCACCGCACGTATGATTAGCCAGGCCGCATTGTATCTTGCCCAAGCCGATCACATGTTAAGCTAGTACTCACACACTTAGTCATTTAGTATTATTGTTCCATTGGCATATTGTTTATTATTGTATTTATTTTCAGTATTTCTTTATTGTACATATATCTCTTGTATCTATTGTGCATCTTGTTTATCTACATCTATTTACTGTTACATAGTTTCTATCATTGATTAGAACTGCTGTTAGAGATGTACTCTGCTCCTTTCCTGATTGGATATATTTTTCCAGATGACACTGAGGAGTGGTACCCTACCTTTTATGGACCCCAGGATGTTGTGGGTTTAGATTCTGAGACCCTGGCTCAAGAGGGACTTATCCCAACTGAGACAGTTGACCCTGGAGTCGTAGCCTCGTAGTATTCTTTTGTACTGGATTTGTCTCCAGCTTATTTTGTTACTTCTTCAGACTCATTGATGTATTATTTTAGAACTCATGAGTTGTATTGTGACTATTCTATTCTTTATCTGATTCGTGCTCATTCTATCTTAGTTCTGTGATTGAGTATACTATCATTATGGTGGTTCATTATATTGTTAGATAGATTATCTAGACAGCGTTCTACCGCCGATTCTGTGGCGTAGGCTGGGCGTTGTTTTCGACTAGTACCCTTACCTCGGGTACGGGTCGTGACATATTTTTGGTGGTGGCCCATGCAGGTCTAGCTTCACAGAGTATGTGATGTCGTGGTAGTGCGACAACTTAGTTATACTACTGCGAGCCTGCGATAGGATATAGGAAATAGGCTGAGATACTCAATCACATCTAGAAAAATTCTTTTGATTCAACTATTCTCCTTTGATATTGATACTTGATCCCTTAAACTTGTCCTTTCCTTGATGTCTTATATCATGTGCCATATTGATTCTATTATTCTTGATTCCATTCCAGCTTTAGCTTTGTTTGATAGTGGTGCTTTCCATAGTTTTGTATCTGTTTCTTTTGCTCTAAAGCATGGTTTGGTAGCTGAGTCTTTGCTTAAGACTTGCAAGATCATGACCGGGGGAGGCATTATCCTGGTTAATGATATTTGCAAGGATCGGAGAGTTACTCTGGGAGGCCGGGAGTTGAGTGCGTGTCTACTTGTAATGCCACTTTCGAGCTACGACATTGTACTCGGGATGGATTGGTTGAGTAGGCACCGTGCTAGCATAGATTGTAGAGGAGGTAGAGTTTTGTTTGGTCCGCCAGGAGAGCCAGAGTTCGAGTTTGCTAGAGGAGCTGCAGAGCTGGGAGAAGGCATTATTTGTGGAGCTATGGTGGAAGACAAGGAGTTGCCGCATCCGTTGATAGCAGAGTTCTTGGATGTGTTTCCTGAGGAATTGCCAGGATTGCCGCCAGATCGAGATGTTGAATTTTCTATAGACTTGGTGCCAGGTGCAGAACCAATTTCGCAGCATGTCTATAGAGTAAACAACAGCGAGCTGGTCGACTTGAAGAAGCAGGTGGACGAATTGCAGGATAAGGGGTTTATCAGATCGAGTTCTTCACCATGGGGAGCCCCGGTATTGTTTGTGCCGAAGAAGGATGGATCGGTGTGCATGTGCATTTATTACAGGGCTTTGAATAATCTTACTATCAAGAATAAGTATCATTTGCCACGAATTGATGATCTGTTTGATCAATTGGGTGGTGCCAAGGTATTTTCTAAGATAGATTTGAGATCAGGCTACCATCAGGTGAAGGTGAAGCCGGAGGACATACCGAAGACTGCTTTTAGAACTCGGTATGGTCAGTACGAGTTTATGGTGATGCAGTTTGGTTTGACTAATGCACCGGCGGTATTTATAAACTTGATGAACAAGGTGTTCCACCAGTACCTTGACAAGTTCGTGGTGGTGTTCATCGACGACATACTCATATACTCGAGGATACCGGAGGAGCATGAGGAGCATTTGAGGATTGTGTTGGATGTGCTGAGGAAGGAGAAGCTGTATGGGAAGTTGTCCAAGTGTGAGTTTTTCTTGGACAAGGTGGAGTTCTTGGGTCATGTTGTGACTGGTGATGGTATTTCAGTAGATCCGAAGAAGATTTCAGCAGTGGAATCTTGGAAGACTCCGAGTTCGGTAGAAGAGATCAGGAGTTTCTTGGGATTGGCAGGCTACTACAGGATGTTTGTGCAAGATTTTTCGAGGATTGCCGAGCCGATGACCAGACTCACAAGGAAGGATGTGGAGTTTGTTTGGACGGAGGATTGCCAGGTTAGTTTTGAGGAGTTGAAGAAGAGGTTGACGTCTGCTCCTATTTTGACGTTGCCATCAGGGTCCGGAGGTTTCACTATTTATAGTGATGCATCGGGAAAGGGTTTAGGTTGTGTTCTTCAGCAGCATGGGAAAGTAATTGCCTATGCATCCAGGCAATTGCGTCCTCATGAAAAGAACTATCCTACCCATGATTTGGAGTTGGCAGCTGTCATATTCGCCCTGAAGTTGTGGAAACATTATTTATACGGAGAGCGTGTGGAGATCTTCACGGACCACAAAAGCTTGAAGTACGTTTTCACGCAGAAGGAGTTGAACATGAGGCAGCGTCGGTGGTTGGAACTGATGAAGGATTTTGATATCTTTTTGCAATATCATCCTGGGAAAGCCAATGTAGTTGCCGATGCTTTGAGCAGGTATCCGGTAGCTATGTTCTTGACGCAGGATCAATATTTGTTGGAGGACTTGGAGAGCTTGGGCATTGAGGTGATTGTTCCTGGGTGTGCTATGCAGATGTGGGGATTGCAAATACACTCAGATCTGATGGACAGGATCAAGGCAGCACAGTATGATGATGTATCTCTGAGGAGTATCAGAGCCCAGGTGAGAGCAGGATTGGAGGATGATTTCACTATTGCAGAGGATGGATCTTTGAGGCATGGAGTTATATAGTGTGTGCCTAGTGGGGAGCTGCGAGAGGAGGTGTTGCAGGAAGCGCATCGCTCTCAGTATTCCATGCATCCAGGTGCTAACAAGATGTATCGGGATATGCGAGAGAGTGTGTGGTGGTATGGCATGAAGAGGGAAGTGGTACAGTTTGTACCCAGATGCTTAGTGTGCCAGTAGGTGAAAGCCGAGAGGCAGAGGCCAGGAGGTTTACTTCAGCCATTATCCATTCCAGAGTGGAAGTGGGAACACATTACAATAAATTTTGTGTCCGAACTTCCACGATCTCCAGGAGGGAAAGACGCGATTTGGGTCATTGTTGATAGGTTGACCAAGTCGGCCCATTTCTTGCCTTTCAAGGTGGATTTGTCTACGGAGAAGCTGGCAGAGATATATGTGAGGCAGATCGTTAGGATACATGGAGTTTCCGTCAGCATAGTCTCGGATCGGGATAGTCGTTTCACTTCTCATTTCTGGAGGAGTTTGCAGGAGAGTTTGGGCACTCAGCTCAAGTTCAGTACTGCATATCATCCTCAGACAGATGGGCAGTCAGAGAGGACTATTCATACTCTCGAGGATATGTTGCGCACTTGTGTACTAGATTTTGGGGGTTCTTGGGAGGACCATCTCCATTTGGTAGAGTTTGCTTACAACAACAGTTACCAGGCCAGTATAGAGATGTCACCTTTTGAAGCTCTATACGGTCGGAGGTGTCGTACTCCTTTGTCTTGGGACGATGTTAGAGAAAGAGTTTTGCTTGGGCCAGAGATGGTTGTGGATGCAGCAGAAAAGGTTCAGTTGATCAGAGACAGACTTCGAGTAGCGCAGGACAGACATGGGCATTGGGCCGATAGCCATCGGAGACCTTTGGAGTTTGAGGTATAGTTTAAATTTTGTTTGTGCTTGTTCTTGTTTGTTATAGATTAAGTTCTTATTGTGGTGTTTTGTTCTAGGTGGGTAGTTTGGTGTTTCTGAGGATTTCTCCGACACGAGGCACGATTTCCTTCGGTGGAGGCGGGAAGCTTAGTTCACGATTCATCGGACCTTTCACTATTCTAGAGAGGATCGGAGTAGTTGCTTATAGACTAGACTTACCACCTGCATTGGAGAGAGTGCACAATGTATTTTATGTGTCACAGTTGAGACGATACGTGACAGATCCTAGTCATGTATTGGATCACTCGGAGATAGAGGTGGGCCCTACTCTTAGCTATCCAGAGCAGCCAGTTGAGATTCTGGATCGGAGAGAGAAGGTACTGAGGAACCAGACTATTCCTTTGGTGCGCATCGCATGGAGGCATCACTCTCCGGGGGAGTCTACCTGGGAGAGAGAGGATGAAATGCGAGAGCGTTATCCATATTTGTTTGTACCTTGAGGTATGTTATTTCCTAGTTATGTTTGTTCATTGTTATGTTCTGTTCCTTAGTTAGTTGTGATTCTTTAGTTCTGTTCTGTGATTTTTGGAGTAGTTTTCATCTTTGAATTTCGAAGACGAAATTTTTTAAGGAGGGTAGACTTGTCACTACCACATTTTCTAGGAAAAGGTATTTTAGTCTTTTCCTATTTAATTAAATATTGTGCATGGTAAATAATTATTTGTTGTATTATTTAATTATTGTTAGATGTTATTTAATTATTTGGACTTGTATTAGTGGACCCAACTATTTTAGTTTGGACCCATGGACCAACATGAATTAATTAGTTAGACTAGGCCCATTTAGAAAGCCCATTGTTAAGGAGATGGATTAAATTAATTAAATCATTAGACTAGAAGCTTCCTTCCTTAATTATTTCTTCATGAGAGGCCCCAAGGGGTACATTGGACATTTTATAATTGCTTGGGGAAGGGGTAAGGCCGGCCTATTAAAAGAGGGGAGAAAATTCTCTCTCCTCTCATTTTTATTCTAAATCTAGATCTAGAATTTCCCACTCCCAAATTCCTTCCATTTCCATTCCAATTCCCTACCAAATTTATTCCAAATTCTTCCTAATTCACTATTAGAAAGTTGAGAAGCAAGGATCTAGAAGAAGGAAGCAAGGATCTACAAAGAGGAGCAAGGATCTACAATTTGGAAGCAAGTTTATCTCAATTGGAGGTTTCATTGGAAATCCATCTCCCAATAGGTATAATTCAGTTTTTTCCCTTAAAATAGCTTCTAAATTTGAGATTTAATCATGTAAAATTAACCCATATGTATGTACTATCCATAGGACTTGATTTTGTGTTCATAGGAGACCCATGGAAAAAGTTATGGTGCTTTTTGTGTCAATTTTGGAGAAATTCCGAATTTATATTTTTGTTGTGTGTGTCAATTGATCCTATCGATCAATTGGACATGTGCTTATGTGTTTGGGGCTAGTGTCGTGTCCACAATTGGGTACGTGTAGGTCGTATCCCATCCATTTGGTGATACGTGTCATTTTGGGGGGTTTTCCTCCGACACGGGACTTTGTACATGTCGTATTTTGACACGGACACATAGATCTACAATTGACACTTTGATTTGGTCATAAATAATATTTGTGACTTGTTTGTGTCCTTCGGGGTGCAATTGGTTGTGTGTTGGACTCGTGTCGCATGCGTATCCTAGATCTAGTGGGATACGGTGTGATACTCTCCAATTGTGTGTGTTTTGTATAGATCTAATTATTTATGCTTTAATTCTTGAATTATAATTAGTAAATATATATAGTCGTTACATATTTATTTTAGTATATTTATTATAGTATTTATTGTAGCATAGATCTATGTAATTTTTATGTATACTAATATGATGTATAAATATATATGTAGCTTTCTTTACATGCATTTATATATGTTACAACCTTGTTAATAAAATAAATTATATATAAATATTTTATAAAAATATTTATGTGTTTAAATGAGTAATTATATTAATTATAATTATTATATAATTAATTGTATATTAATGAATATATTTTTATGTGTGCTTCTAGCCATGTTAAATATGTACATTAATGCATGGAATGTGTATTGTAGTTTTTAATATTTATTTATATATATAGGATTATGTATATATAGATATATATATTTATTTAATTATTTTTTATATATATATATATTGGTTTATATATTAATATATATATCTATATATATTAATTGTTTTTAGCGACAGCAACTATTAATGACAGATCCTGTCATTAATAACCTTGAGCAGCAACAGCAGCCGCTGAAGCCATTAATGACAAATTCTGTCATTAAATGCACAGTAGCGGCGGGCGGAAATGAGCAGCAGCGGCGACGAAAATTTTGGTGACAGTTGAGAACTGTCACCAATAAGTGACAACAGTGGGTTTTACACAGCAGCTTTGGCGACAGTTTTTCTGTGACAGTTCGAACTGTCACTAAAAGGCTGTTTATTGAAAATAAATATTTTCCACACAGTTTTTCAGTGACAGTTAGGCAGTTTTGGTTTATATTTTATATATTATATATATATATATATATATATATATATATATATATATATATATATATATATATATATATATATATATATATATATATATATATGTATATATATATATGTATTTGTGGTGACATATAATACTAGTATTGTTATTATTTTTAATTATATAATATATTAGTTTATATATAATATATTATGTATTAGAGTAAATAATATACCTATATGTATCTTGAGCATTACTTTGTGTGGATACCAAGATGGTTCAAAGCCATGATTCCTAATTGTTGTATTTAATATTATATTTAGTATACATTATTGATTAATATATAGGTATTGTGAGGTTTACCTTGGATTAACGTATCCTAAGATACGGTATCCTAATATTTAAGGATGTAGTTTTATGACTTAGATTGTAGTATTTTTAATCCAAGTTTTTGGTATTAGACTTGTGCAACCTAGAAATAGATGGTTTGACCATAGTTGACCATAGTTGACTTTAGTTGACTTTAGAGTTGACCATAGTTGACTTTTGACTTAGAATTGACTTATTGATCTAGAAGTTGACTAGTTTAACTTGTTCTCTTTTCGGAATCTTATATTAATATTGTATTCCATATCTAGGTCTTCGAGGCACCGAGTCAGACATCTGTGAGACTATTCATTGGACTTCAGGCGAGTACATTCTCTGATAGTTTCTCATTTATGATATCCTCTATGTTCACTGTATCTAGTGTAGATATCCATGTTCTCTTGACACTATAGTTACACGGATTGGTATATCCGGATCTCGTCATGAGATGTTATTCCTTGGTATATGGTGTATATGGTGCAAGTATTATTTTATTGGTTATCTTGTACATGTACAGACACCGATTTTCGGGAGGAGTCGCTCTCTTCTTGGGGAATCTAGTGCCATAGCATACCGTGGTTGGAGCTATTATACCAGTCGGGGTGGGGAGTATTAGTATAAATATGTGATCAATATCCCTATTGAATAAAGTACAGATTACATAATAGTGTTGATCATGCACCGCACGTATGATTAGCCAGGCCGTATTACATCTTGCCCAAGCCGATCACATGTTAAGCTAGTACTCACACACTTAGTCATTTAGTATTATTATTCCATTGGCATATTGTTCATTATTGTATTTATTTCCAGTATTTCCTTATTGTACATATATCTCTTGTATCTATTGTGCATCTTGTTTATCCATAGCTATTTATTGTTACATAGTTTTTATCATTGATTAGAACTGCTGTTAGAGATGTACTCTGCTCCTTTCCTGATTGGATATATTTTTCCAGATGACACTGAGGAGTGGTACCCTACCTTTTATGGACCCCAGGATGTTGTGGGTTTAGATTCTGAGACCCTGGCTCAAGAGGGACTTATCCCAACTGAGACAGTTGACCCTGGAGTCGTAGCCTCGTAGTATTCTTTTGTACTGGATTTGTCTCCAGCTTATTTTGTTACTTCTTCAGACTCATTGATATATTATTTTAGAACTCGTGAGTTGTATTGTGACTATTCTATTCTTTATCTGATTCATGCTCATTCTATCTTAGTTCTGTGATTGAGTATACTATCATTATGGTGGTTCATTATATTGCTAGATAGATTATCTAGACAGCGTTCTACCGCCGATTCTGCGGCATAGGCTGGGCGTTGTTTCCGACTAGTACCCTTACCTCGGGTACGGGTCGTGACAAGAACCAAGAGTATGGAGATGTACATCTGGGTTATCCCGCTGGTGATGAGGGGAGAACAAGTCAATTTAGACGTAGTAATTTTTTAGGAACTTGTCGTTGATACGCATCATGAGAAAGTCGTCGTTAGGTTTCGCGAGCCGGTAAGCGTCGTTGGAGAATACTGATTCTACGACGAACGGGCCTTCCCATTTGTGCTAGAATTTGTCGAATGTTTTGCGGGTCATAATCATCGGTCTTCTTACTGTCAAAACAAGATCGCCCACTTGGAATATTCTCTCTTTGACCCGCTTGTTGAAGGCTCCAGAGAGATGTGCCTGGTACAACTCAATGCGCTGCTAAGCTAAGAGTTATTTTTTGTCGAGTACTGGTTATCGTCCACAGTTATCGTCCAACTCTTGTAGTCATCGGCACTGGTTATCGTCCACGGTTAGCTGATTGGAGAGAGCCACTCGGAGTGAAGCAATTTGGATCTTGAGGGGAAGGACCGCTTTGATCCCGTATACCAAAGAGAATGTTGTACTTCCTATAGCTATCCAGACCATTGTATGGTAGGCCCAGAGATATTCACCCATATTCTCATTCTAGTCGCGCTTATTGGATGACACAAATTTTTTGAGAAGCTTGATGATAGTTTTATTGAATGCCTCAGCCAACCCATTTGCCGCTAGGTTGTAGACAGTCGAAGCCACATTCTGAATATGGTTTTTATCGCATAACCGGTAGAATGCATGACTTATGAACTATGAACCATTATCATGAATGATTATTCGTGGCAAGCCGAAGCGGTATATGATGTGATGCTTGAAGAAGTTGATCACGTTGGATGTCTTGACTTTCGAGGGTGGTATTGCTTCCGCCCAATTGGAGAAGTAGTCGGTGATTGCCAGGATGAACCGGTGCCCCTTAGACGAAGGTGAAATTATTGGTCCGATGATATCCAGTCCCTATGCCTCGAATGACCTGGATGCTACTGTTGGTTGTAGGAACTCCGATGGCTGGTGGATAAAGTCTGCATAGATTTGGCACGCTTGGCACGTACTTGCATAGTCAACAGGATCCGCTACCATTATGGGCCAGTAGTAACCCATTCTCCAGATGTGGTCCTATAGTTTTGGGCCGGGTTGGTGTGCACCATAGACTCCATCATGAGCTTCACGGAGGGCCTAATTCGCTTCTGCATTCGATAGACATCATAGCAGAAGGCTGTCATAGGACCGACAATACAAAATTTGGTAGTTGTATCATAATAAAATTGGATGGAACATGTTCTGATTGAAGTGGCTTCCTTTGGGTTTTTGGGTAGAATTCTATAGACCGCATAGTCAATGAATGGGAGTCTCCAGTCCTGAGTATCAGTGCGTACTTCGGCTATATGGCATAGACATAGGAAAAAATTATTTTTAGGGCAGACCAGCTCTTGACCGATCACCGTGATTAGCTGATGGGTATTTTCTGGAATTACCAAGGAGGCAGCGAGGCCAACCAGGGCGTTAGCCTCGACATTCTGCAGTCGAGGGATGTGCTCAATAAAAAAACCCTCGAAGGTTGAGATGATGTCAAGCGCAACTTGGTGGTACGAAATTAGGTCTTCATTCTGGACTTCATAATCGCCTCAGACTTGGTTGACTATAAGCTTGGAGTCACGGAATGCCTCTAAATAGTCTACCCCCACTTATTTAGAAAGTTGGAGTCCAATAATAAGAGCGTTTTATTTTGCCACGTTGTTGGAGCATGGCTCCGTGAGGGAATAAGCTCGATAATGACCAGATTATAGGGGGAATTAATACTACCCCAACTCCGGCGATGATATCGCCCTTTGGCCCTGCTCTCAAAGTGCCGTCGAAGAACATCCGCCAGACAACTTTGCACAAAGTCACGTTTGAGGTTGCCACTTAGTTTGGAATCTCGTCGTAGAGTTTCAAGATTTCTGGCACCGGATGTGCTGTCAGAAAGTCGGCTAGTGCTTGGCCATTGACGGCTTTCTGAGGGACAAACACCATGTCGTATGGAGACAGTAGTATCGCCCAGGTAGCCAGGCGGGAACTGAGCGCCCCTGGTTTGGTCATGAGAACTCTGAGAGGATTGACTCATGAGATCACACGAATGGTTTGTCTTGTCACGTAATTTCGAGTCTTCTGGATAGCGAATACTAGAGCAAGGCATTCATTTTCGACGGGGGTGTACCTATGCTCCGCGTCAACCATCATTCAGTTAAGATAATAGATGGCATGTTCGTGACCCGCATCACTATTCTGAGCTAATAGAGCACCGAGGGAGTGATCCATTGCACGCACATAAAGTATGAAGGGGTTTCCCATGACCGAGACCACCAGCACTGGAGGGTTTGATAGGTATTCCTTGATGTCATCAAACGCGCGTTGGCATTCTTCATTCCAGACAAAGGAGACACCTTTCTTCATAAGCTGGGTGAACGGCTGACAACGCCCAGAAAGTTTTGATATAAACTCCTGATGTATGCCAACCTTCATTGCAAGTTACGAAGTTTTCGGAGGTTCTTTGGTGGCTTCATCTCTAGGATTGCTCTGGTTTTTTCAGGGTCTACGTCAATACCCCTGGAAATGATGATAAAGCCCAGGAACTTGCTGCTGGAGACTCCCAGGAAGGATTTGGTAGGGTTCATCTTGAGCTGGTGCTTACGCATGAGGTCGAACATAGTCTTCAAGTCCCTGAGGTGATCATCTTCGGAGCGGCTCCTGACAGCGATGTCATTAACGTAATAATCCATCGTCTTGCGCAGATCTTCACAAAAAATAATGCCCATAGCTCGTTGGTATGTAGCACCTGCGTTCTTCAGACTAAAGGGCATGACTGTGTAGCATTATACTCCTACCAATTTTTTGAATGATGTATGCTTCTTGTCTTCAGGAGACATCTTGATTTGATTGTAGCCTGAGAATCCGTCCATGAAGGAGATGCTCTCGAAGCCACAAGTATTGTCGATCATAATTCGGTGATCGAAAGAGAAAACTCGTCCATAGGGTATGCCAAATTTAGATTACAGAAATTGATGTAGATCCGGATCTTTTCGTTCTTTTTGACGGCGAACACGATGTTAGCCACCCAATATGGATGCTTTTCCTCACGAACGAAGCTACTAGCGATCAGTTTGTTGACTTTAACTTCAATGGCGTTCATAAAATCCGGGCAGAACCGCCGTTGCTGCTGTTTGACAGGCTAGGCATCTGGCAAGATATTAAGCTTGTGAACCGCGATTTGGGGGTCCAGCCCTGGTATATCTTCGTAGATCCAAGCGAAGACATCAATGTATTCCCTGATGAGCTATAGCAGGGATTTTTGGTCTTCTTCGGATAGACTTTTGCTAATGAAGATAGGTTTGGGGGTGGATTCGTCGCCCAGATTGACTTGTACGACTTTATCCTCGGTAGGAGATTCTCGTTGTTTGAAATATATCTCCCATTGTGCGTCTAGACGTTAGGTCCATGGTTCTACTTCAAGGAGTTCCTGTGGATCTTTGTCGTCTTCCTCAGGGTCAGCTGACACCATGTTGGCAGACAATGTTTGCTTGAGCATCTCCCCGATACTGAAGTCGGAGTCCCAAGCGAAAGATTTTGAAGAGTAGGAGTGAACATCATCTTCTTCATCTGAACCTTTAGGGGTTGTGGGAGGCGTTACGTATCCTAAGCCATGCTTGGTTTTATGTAGTAATCCTCGGACTTGCCTGTGGGAGCTGGTAGACGCAGGGGTAGTCGTCGACTCATGCCGTAGTTTAAATCTCAGTTATTTCTAAGATCAAAACACATCTTCTGGATTATATGTTTTGCTTGACCGCTGAACCGGTAGGGTTGTATTTTGTCGGTGTTGAGTTCTGGCTCTTGTTCCTCCGGGGTGAAGGACTGGGGACATTCAACCCTCCCAAAGATGAAAGGTTTGTCTTCCCTCCTCCTTGCTGGAACCGTAAAGTATGAACCTTGACTAGGGAGGATATGGTTTACTGCATAGGTGGTAGTCACCTGTATTTGCAAATGAAGGCCTAGACCGTGCTCCATGGAATACAAGGTGCTTATATGTGCAAGTTCGGAGTAGTTCAAAGATAACCCTTTATTAATAAAATAGGGTAAATTCTCTTTAGGGATTACATCATCGAGAGAAGGAACATTAGCATGAGCAGCCACACACTCCTCCAGTTTATCTTTCTCGAGGGCTACCCCCAAGGCGAGTGAAGGCTTCGGTGGATTCCTGTACAGTTTTACCACCAGGGGTTGGAAATTTGTAGGAGGTCCCAGAGCTTCCCTTGGTGGTCTTCGAAGGCGAACGACCATAGGCGTACATGGCGTCGGATGTTCCCTCTGCGGTTAATTCGGCCTATGAAGGCGAACGACCAGAGGTTCGAATGTGGTAGACGGTATGAGATCTTCCTTTGATAGTTGATTCGGCCTGCGAAGGCGGACGACCAAAGGTTTGGGTGCCTTCCTGTTCAGTTTTAGAACAAGGGGAATGGTTGTGTTGGGAGCATGTGCCTTTAGAAGAACTCTCATGGGTTCATCTGGTGTATTCCTGGCTCAGCCTCATCGTCAGCATCACTGTCGCCTTCATCTCAGTGGACTTACTTATAGAGGATTGAATCAGAGTAGTAGGTCTCGACCCCTTTAAACGGATCTACGTCCGCGAATTCTGTCTTGATCGTACCATGGTCGTTAATATACTTTAGGCATTGGCGTAGAGTTGATGGCACGATCATTTATTGGTGTACCCATGTTTGTCCCAGCAGGACATTGTAGGATACCTCGACGTCAATGACATAGCAAGTGACCTCTATCTTCAAGTCATCGATCTGGCATTTCAGGAGAATCTTGCTCAGTGGATAGCTTCTTCCAGCGTTGAAACCATAAATGGCAGTATTCGTGGCTGCCAGACGATGCCTCGGGATGCCCAAGGTCTGAAGCAGACTCCTCAGGATGGTGCTAATTGATGAACCGGGATCGACGAGCATACGGTCCACGTTAATTGCACCGATGTACCATGCGTAATACAGGGGACGATCATGCCGGTTGTTCTTGCGAGAACATGATATTGGGTATTGCCTCCAAGATACTATTGCAGTGGGGGCAAGCAGCCGGGTCCTCAGCTGGCAATTTGACCTAGCCAGGTAGGTGTCGACATTCTGTAGTGCCCCACTCAGAGCAATCTGAGTGTCTCTGGAGATCCGCAAAAGCTCGAATAATGACAATTTCTCTGAAGCGTTGGCCAATTGTACTAGGATATCGAAGTTGTAGGATTTTTCTAATCCCTGAGCTGCATCTTTCTGCAATGGTTTATTGAAGCGAACCTCCTTTTGCTTAAATTTTTCTGCCACGGGAGGCAGGGATGAACCTGTCTCAGAGGCCGTAGGTACTGTAGGAGTATCGCCATTGGGGGTGTTATAATCCCGCTGGTAGGTGAATCCTGACTGGGTTGCTTCTGCCATGGCTTCCTCAGTGGTGGGGGACACCATGTGGCAGGACTTGGCTTTTCATATTTTAGGCCTGATGGCGGAAGGCGATGCTTACTGCGTCAAATCTGGGATAAAATCTAGGTGGACCCACATGATTTTGCCCCGAGGTATAGTAAGAGGTTTCAACTCTGCTACTTGGTCATGATCTGGTGGAAGATTGACTACCTCCATTATTGCCATTGGGATCGGTATGACTCTGTCTTGGGCCTTTGTTGCCGAAAAGTTCCCGAACTTGAGGGAGACCATGTTGGCGGCAACTGTTACGTCATCGAAGTCTAGGGAGAGGGCCTTGGTATCAATCAGATGTTGGATGTACCACTTCAAGGTGTAGCAGTCCCTCGTCGGGTGGTGGACGTAGTGGTGGAAGTGATAATACTTTGGGTTATTTAAGTATGCAACTTTCGGCTGGCGTTTAACGTCGGAGAGTTAAATTTTACCTCCTTGTATCAGTATTTCAAAGATGGGCATGACATCACCATCTTCGAAAGAGTAGGTCTCCTTTAGTTTTGGAGTCTTTACCTGTTTTTGCTCAGGCCTCTTGGAGCATGACATCACCATCCAGAGGCTGACGGTCGGAAGTAGGTTTTCTCCGGTACATCTCCATCATCATCATCTCGGGATTGCCAGAAGGCAGCCTTAGCGCAGCTTGTTGGAACCGTTCGATATAATTTCGAGCAAGTTCTATTTTTCCCTGGGTGACATCCATCAGAGAGGACATTGTCATATCATTTTCAGCCTCATAGAATCTTCTGAGGAAGAGACTCTTGAGATCGTCGAACGATGAGGAAGATAATCAAGACGAAGTTCTTCAAGAACACCCAGCCAGAGGAGATTTAACCAACTTGTCGACTCCTTTGAAGGAGTATACCAAAATACTCGTTATCGAAGACTGGAGCTCATTCTTTACAATAATCTCCATTCCTCAAAATTCGAGGCTGGGGGTAGTGTTTACGAGGAAAAGTTTATACGAAACTTTTGTGTTACAAAATATTAAAAAGAAAGAAAAGTATAAAAAGATCCTAAATAGGAATCTAAGTACAATGGATTCTGAGAAAGTATAGTTGCAGAGATCTGATCTGCGGATGATCACTTTACTCCTTGGACCACTCGACGACGAAGAAATGCATATGTCGACAAAGAACTACACACGAGGATGAAGAAATGTAGGGAATGCTGTGAACAACTTGGAGAGTTAAACAATAAGAAAGCTTTGGAAACAACGGCACGAGAAGTTTCTATTTCTCTCACTTTGTTCTTGAATTTCAAAGACTTGAAAATTCTACCCCTTTCACTCTATATGTCTGTGTGTGCTCCTCTCTGCCTAGGTGTAGGTAGGTATCGCTAATGGTTGTACAGAATATGTATTTATAGAGTTTATGAACGGTTATGAGAGTGTGCGTGCACTTTGGATAGTTAACATTGTTTTACCATTGTGTGCGCACTTTTGGTGGAGTAAGACCCTACGTTCTAAATCTGTGGGTGCACATTTTACTGCCTGCTTGTAGCTTCCAATACGAGGAAAGCATAGGTCGTAGAGACAGTTATTTGTACACTTTTCATGCGATGTACGGCATGTAAGACATACACTCATAGCTTCTTACTGTCGGTTAGGATAATATGCGCACTTTAGAAGTTGTCTGGAGACTGGCGCATTTTTTGTAAGATTGGAAAAATGGTGCATTTTTGAAACAGTTGGCACGACGGCGCATTTTTGAAGGTATTGGCACTACGACGCATTTATGAAGAAGTTGCACTACGGCACACTTTTGAAGAAGTTGACACAACGGCACTTTTGAAGAAGTTTGCACAAAGGCGCACTTTGAAGAAGTTGGCACAGCGGCGCACTTTTTAAGTTATTGGCATAGTGGTACACTTTTGAAGTTATTGGAACAGCGGCACACTTTTGAAGTTAGCACAGCGGCTGGGTCACTAAACGACAACCTGGGTCTACGTGCCACAACACAGTTGTAATGATGACTTCTGACTCTTCAGTTTCTGCATCTATCAGCTGTCAGTCTGCTGCATTAAATGTTAAGAGGGAAGATCTTTTGTGCGCCAGCTTTCGTAACTTTAAGAAAGTGTGCCACTTTTCTGTTCTTTGAATAGTGCATCATCCTCTAAAATTAAAGAAAAGTACACCAAAGTGTTAAGTATTAAGAAAGTGCGCGTCTTTCTTCTGAAACAAGTAGAAAGTGTGTCATTCATCTATTGTTGAATTTATTTATAGAAAATTGTGCCATCTATCTTAGGTACATTTTTTTATGCTTCTACAAGACCCCCTTCAAAGTTTTTGAATTTGTTCAGATGAATTCAAAATACTTTGAATTAAAAGCATAAAAGTTTTGAGATGTTTGTGCGTATACTCTGGCAGATATCCAACGGATTTGCTGACGTGGCTGACATGCACGTATCTTTCGCTTACTTTTTAGTTTTAACGCGATCTTTGAGGAGACACATACGAATTTCCAGGAGAAATTTTCGAGAATTATGCTGACTTTGTCACGTCTTATAATGTCCCAGTCCCAAAATATGTAGGACTAGGAATACGTAACATGCCAGCTACACATTCGACCAGACTCTGGTCCGACTCAAATACGTATAAGTTATATTATAATGATTATTATCTAGATAATCCAGTAAATATAAATATATATACCTCAATCCATAATAAACAGAATACAACAAGAATGAGTTACATGTGCTAAAGTTGACCGCCTAGTAACACACAAGCTCGAATAGACTCGAGAAAGAAATAGTAGTCTATAAAAAATAGGCTACATCAACAGATGAATCAATAATATAAACGAATAGCATAACTCTGGTGGAAATAATATAAGTATCTGGTACCAATGTCTACATGGCAAAGCAACCCAAATCAGCAATTCCAAGCAGGCTCCACAACGGTCTATGCTAGAAAATTGGCAAGGGACTAGGTACTCAAAGGGACGTAACAAGGTACAAGAAATAGCATGCCAAAGTAAAATAGTATAATGTCACATACTCAAGGCTAAACTACTATAACCATCTAAGTGATATGCACATGAGAATATCACTCGTACTCAGGCTGAATGCACTACAGGCCCTGTGTCGGGGAGCCTATAGCAGCGAGTAATATCTTGTAGGGCCAGTAAATGTGCCAAAGATCCGAGACAGAGTCTAAGGCACCTCCAGTAATATAGTGTATATATATATATATATATATATATATATAAACATAATCAGCCTGTAGTTTGGTGTGTCTCTTCCCACCCAATGTGACCTCACGTCTCATGTCCACGATGTCTCATGTCCATAACACGCAAGATCAGGACCTCCAGCTAGTATAACGAGTTATAATGATATATGTATATAATATACAAGTCTCATATCACGAGTCCTGTAATCCAATACAAAATCACCATGAATACCTCAAGAAGGATTCTGTCACATGAAATAGTGTCAAGTGTCCTACGGTCTAACGTGCAAGGATACAAGCACGTGAAATAGGATTATGGTATTAACTCTCTAAGTGACGTTACTCGACTCCGCGTACGGCATCGACACCCGAATATTGTTCAGACGCTAAGTAACATCTCATGACCCTAGGATAAACACACACATCAACCATATCAAATAACTATAATAACTAAATAAGATAATTAAGGCAAGGAACTGTGATACATCATGGCAAGGTATACTTGCCTGTTGTTCGTGGCTGCGATATTGTCTGTCCGACGTCCTCTGCTGGAAGAGTAGCAGATCCAAGATGTCATATTAAATATATTCTAATCAATAACCATACACGCTAACTCATTTAGGATAACACAAAAGATCATTGCACAACCTCAACTTTCAGTTGACGTTCTTGTCCAATAATCTAATAGTTGCGTAGCATTGAACAACGTGCAAAGATACGTGTGCTATGCCATTCTCAAAATACTTTGTGAGGGTGTCTTACATCGACATACCACACGTACTTATAGAAACTTATATGTGTTTGGCTACATGTAGTCCTATATGTACTTAGGAACGTATCGCAAAACTTGCACCATTGCTATCATATTCATCTAACATACATAAAACCTCTTAATCATGTATTTTAACATCATTTATTACTGAATTAATTATAATTAATATTCTGAAATTATTTTTAAATAATCAAAAATAACCAAACATCGACATTGCATGCCATTATTTGCTTCGGATGACAACTAGTCATTCTAACCAACTTTAGCACGTAGCCTTGACATACAACCTCCATGTTGGCATCCAAATATAATTAAATAAGAAATTAATAAATTAAATATTCTGTAATTAATATAAATTAATTTTTAAAATTTATTTACTTTAGTAAAATATAAAAACTATCAAAGAACTATAACTAGTCTTGATGCGATGTGTCCATGTCAAGGTTGTTCATTGGTGTGGGATAGTTTTTCTACGTAAAAATATAGATATAATACATGGAAATAATTCTAAACAAAATCTATCACTAATATAAATTTACACAAGTCTTTATTCATGAAAAAATAGGAAAATAAACAAAGTTGGAAAACTTACGCAATTGCGATTACGGCGGGGACCTTTTTCGCGACTACGGCCAAACAGAGTACCAATCGAACTCCAAACCTCAAACAAAATTGACGAGACTCTTAGGGACTTCAATTATGATGTAAATATAGGATATTTAGAGTTTTTATACTATAGAGGGGTCTGAACTACTGCTGCAACCAGCAGCCAATATTTGGCCAAAAAAGGGGTTCGGTTGGAGTTTTTATGGAGTTGTGGCCTGTGGGGAAGGAGAGAGAAAGAGAAAAAGAATTAGAAGAGGGATAGAATGTGAGGAAGGAGTTTTTTTCATGAGGGAGAGAAAAAGGGGGGCCGAACCCAATAATTAGGTTTAAGTGTTGGGGAGTTGATAAATATATGTAGTTTAAATAGGTGGATGGTTAGGATTTGATTTAATATTTAAAAATATGTGGATAAGATTTTATGGAGTATTAATATGGTAAGAGGCTAAAATTTAAATTAGGCGATTGTCACAAAAATATTCACTTAGGATTTGGTTTGATCCAAAGATAGGAATATGCAACAAACTAGGGGTTTCCAAATTTGGAGATGTGAGATTTAAATTGTCAATTGATTTGCTCAGATTTTGTGGATATATTTTATATGTGGGATGTGTTATGGAATAGAAAAAGATGTGAGGGTTATTTTTTAGGATTGTGATTTAGTTGGTTAGGATCTTGGGTAGTTAGGTAATTAGGCCAACTATGATGACACATATGGCACCTTCTATAAATAAAAATTATATAAATAAAAATTATATAAATAGAAAAAAATTAATTTAAATATAATATATATACATGGGGGTATTTGGGTACACTATATGCCTATATGTGTTTGGGTTTGGTTTGGGTCATGTTCTAGTCAAAAGAAACCAGTTTTACGGTAACCGTGGTTCTGAATGTTTGTCAATATTTTTGGAGCATGGGAAAGATCAAACAAATGCAACATCCATATCCCAAATATATTAGGTACAATCAAGATTAGTAATATAAATTTTTTTGGAAGAAAAATATTGTGTATTGCTCCAAATATCCAAGCCATAGCAAAGTGTCATATATATAAAAAAGGATTTTATAAATTAATACTTTAAAATATTAAATTAAATAAAATAAAATAAAAAGTACCAAATTACCTCTATTCCAAAATGAGGGGGCTTACACGTCTTCTCCTATAAATAGGAGTAAAACTTTACCAACATTCCCAGACTTATCTCTTTCTTGCTGTGAGGCTTGAGCATGGCCACTGTTAAGTGTGAGCCTACGAAGATGACCATAGCAGTATGGCTCTATCGGCTTTGATGTCCGCCGAAAATACGTAAGAGGAGACGCTTCTCAACGATGGTTGAGAGGCTCATTTGGAGATCGTTGCTGCCGAGCTCTTTGAGTGATGGAGCATGGAAGGATATCATAGGCTTCGTCGTTCGTGTTGAACTAACAAATTATCCAGAAGACTGTTTATTGTCTTCAAACCCAGCTCGCTAGAATTACTCTCTTAACATGGCCCATGTGCTGATTACAGGGTTGGGATTGAAATCCCAATCGAGACTTCTAGCGGTGGCATTGGATGGCAATAGCGGAACAGCTTTCGTTTGGCTCGCCATGTCCTCCATCGAGTCCGACAAAAATGGGGTCATAGTAATTTAAATAGGCCCAGTCATGTATAGCATCCTCGCCAGCAACATGAATTTCTTTTCCATATACTGTGGTTTGCACTGGGGAGACCATTTCTTATGCGCCTTAATTCATCTGCATCGGGAGCAGACGGGACACAGAGATGGGGATGGCCTTGTGATAGATCCCCATCATATAAAAATTCGGGTGTAATAGATTTTCATATGTATAATCATGATTTTCAGAATAAAAATCTATGTGTGATAGATCTCCATCATATATAATCATGATTAAGCTTCAATAAAATTTCATATTTGACTTCATTGTGTTGTATGTGTGTTGCTGACTGAAGACTTTGGTAGACGTGCACTAGAAAAGATTGAACATGTTGCCTTTCCCTTGTTATCCCACTGATACGTGCATAAATATGCATTCAGAGAAAACTGGATTTTGTGCGCACTGTGCGGTTTGTCGAGCGCATTTTTGTAACTTGTCTGGTCATGTGCACTATACAATATTTTTTGTTAATCATACAAATGTGCGCACATGGGAATCCTCGGAGCAACATACAAAATGGTTTTAGGTTTTATATTCTACTCTTCGCTTGGGGAATAAACTGTTACACCCTTTATGATTTGTGCATGGGAACCTGAACCGTCGTCTTCCTTCACGAATAGTAGGGTTCTAAATCGTTACCCTTATTGTCAATGAATCATGTGGAGAAATTTGAACCGTCGCCCTATTTCTTATAAATAAGAGTCGGCTACAAAATACAACATTCTTCATTTGAATCTGCTGATGGCATCCTATAATGAGTCTCTAAAGGAGGAAAGAAAGTTTGATGAATTGACTATTCTCCCACCCATTACGGCTAACTCTAGTTGAGCCTCTACTACTCCCGCACCGGATCCAGATGGCCTTTTCCAGCCCCAGAATGAGATCATTTATTCCCTCATTCCTTTTGTTTATTCGAAAAAATAAGAGGAACCAGCTGAAATAGACGTCCTACGTCGACTGTTTGCATCGTCAGACATTTGTATTATGTATGCCCTTATGATGTTTATGAACAACTCAGAAGATTCTGACCCATCCTCTTCTTAAGCATTTGTATTATCCTTTCCTCATTTTCTATCAATAAAGAATTTTGTTTTACTTTAGTGATACTTTCAAATCGAGACCCATTGAGTATATATCTGCTCAGAGGTATTATGGACATAGCAGAATAGCTCTGTAGGAGAATTTGGTAGATTTATCACTCAAGGCACACTCATGTTGAGTATAAATGATAAATTTTACAGGATATAATACTATCAGAGGTCATATAGACGTGATAGTTTACTAGTTTAATCCACTGGAGAAGAGAAGAAAGAGTAGTTCAAGGGAGAACTATTGTCTTCTCTTTAGGAGATAATAAATAAAATATGATTCAGAGGTAATATGGACATGAATCATGTTTCTTGCTTGAGATTTAGACACCTAGGAATTCTTGACCCAGGAATGACTGCTGAATTGTAGAGTAAATCCTCACATGTCTAAACAGCCGTGACTGTATCTCGGGGTGTAGAGTGCTCTGGTGTACGTAGCTGGCTTTGTCTGCCCCCGATTTCCAGTATTCTGGTTATGGTTGTGACAAAACTATTACCTATATTCATTCTTGAATAAGACATGGGTAATAGGTCCTCAAAGTTTCCCAGTAGGATAATACTCAGATCCAACGAAACACTTTCGTTGAGATCATCTAAAAGATTATCTCCAACAAAAATATTACATTCTTAAAACCTAGTTCTTTTAAGGATATCCTATTCCTGATCCCTAGTTGGGTTGAGAATAATTTCACATATTTCTTCATCATTCAATAAGTGTAATATGATTCATGTCCATATTACCTCTGAATCATATTCTATTTATTATTCTTGTGTCCTTTATCTTTAAGGGATACTATTCCTGGTCCTTCTGATCATCCAGCCCTAGTTCCTCCAGTAGCAGGACAACATCCTGATGCCCAGCAAATCCTGGAGGTTCAGTCTCAGCATTCCGGGGATGTGTCCAGAATCGCTCAAAATAAAGAGCCCCAGATCCATCCAGTACCTCCCGTACAACCAGTACCTGGTGCATGAGGGAAAAATAGTATGCTAATTGGTATCATTCAGGAATTGTTGGTAACTAAGGGACGTCGAGAAGATGTGCTCACTCAATCACTATAAGTGGTTTTGGAAAGAGGCGGACATCGTGCCAACAACTCAACAAGCAATTTCAGCGCCTCCAACCCTCGTATTTCTATAGCATCGATGATGCGATTATATCAGACGCTTGGCTTCAGGACACTGAGGCTATTCTAGAGGTAGCTGGAGATCCAGGTAGAGGAAAAGTCTGGGGGGTACGGATGTAGTTGTTAGATATGGCCCGACACTGGTGGGCAGCACAGATAATTTCACTAATAGTACATGTCATGACCCGTACCCGGATATGAGACCACGAGTACGTGGCAACGCTCAGCCTATGCCGTAACAACGATGTAGAATGTTGTTCTAGGTCAACAATACTATCTATCAATATCCCCCACTATATATATATATATATATATATATATATATATATATATATATATATATATCATAACCTGTCAATGATGTCTCAACTACATAGGGAGGACACGATGATAATATCAATACTCAATCACAAGAGATCTATAATGAAGATGAATAACACAAAATTATAGAATACGATAATCCAAATCATAAGTCAGGAATATGTCACAATGACAACCCCAAGTCAAATAGTCTGACCATAAAGATATAGAGTCAGGAAGCAAAATAATAACATCTCAAAGTTTACGATGCCGGAGACAAATCCAGTATAAAACTCCATAATATAATACTACGCTAAGTAAAGACTCAGTCTCTCGGAACACTACAAGGATAACACTCTAGTCCAGCTAATCAGTCACTACTATGGCACCCTCGGCTCCTCTAAAAAATATTATCCAGCCAGGATTGGAGCGAAGCATATAAACTAACAGCAGTTCCAATTAAATTGATAAAGACTATAAAATATTGAGTAATAAATATATAAAATGGAAATTTAATATTAGAAATGTAAGGAAATAGGAGAGACATCTAATCATATCATAGGGAATTACTGAGCAGTGAGTAAACAGGTAAATGGAAGTAGAAGTAGGTATAACTGGCATAGAGAATGAAGTAAACTAGCTAAGTGTTTGAAATGTTAGTTTATTATGTGATTGGCTTGGGTACAGGATCAGGCTCTACTATATATGTTTTTCTATGCACAAGTGCAGGTAAGGGATATGGCCAATCATATATGAGGAGCTATGCACAAGTAATAAGATCAGTCTACACCTTGCGTGTGGTGAGGGTGAGCTATGCACAAGTAGGTGGGGTATATCACATAACTAGCTAATACTTCCTCCGTCCCCCGACTAGTATATTGAAACCAACCATGACACGTTATAACACAAGATTCATATAGCAGGGGCCAACATGCTCCTAAATCGGTGTCTATACATGTATAGGAATCACATGACATGTACAGGGTCCTCATAGAAATAACATCTCATGACGGGATCCAGGATATACTAATCCATGTAACATCATGTCAGAAATTAAGTACAACACTACAAAACTGATATTATAATAATCATCAAAATAACAGAAACTGTCAAAGAATATACTCGCCTAAAATTCGGGATAAAATGTCAAACTGTATCTAAATCAGTACCTCAAAGACCTAAATATGGAATATCATATTAATACAGTATTTAGGAATGATAAACAAGTTAAACTAATTAATTTTTAGGTCTTCAAGCCATCTCTGGTCAAACTAGGCCAAAATAGTCAAACTAGGCCAACTCTAGGTCAAACTAGTCAAACTTGGTCAAACTAGTCATTTCTAGGTTGCACTAGCCTATACCTAGGTTGATATCTTAAGGTTATCAGCAATACTAGTTACTATTAGGTAATATGATACCATATCTTACCAATATCAAAATACAACTTATACACATATGCTAGTTAATAATACTAAGAATACATTTACCTTATACAAGTATACCTTAGTATCAATATATAACTTGATATCATAACTCTACTTAATATCTAAATAATACTAACCTATTAACTATACCAATACCAATTACCTTGGTATCTAATAATACCTAACATCAATATCTTGGTATCATATACTATTACTAATGCATGTACCATAACTTATAGCAATATCCTAGTATCAATCTTGCTCATAACCAACCCACATGATCCTCTTACCTCACCTCACAACTAATCTCCATTACCTATCAATACCTTATAACTTGGTATCTTATATCTTGATATCAATTACCTTAGCTATAGCATATATTATTTAACCAATACCTTATTAATTAAAACCACTACCTAGCTAACACTCTAACCCACACTCCAAATAATACTTCACTCATAACTGAAGTATCTAGTACCCCTTGTTCTGCAACACTCCTGAGCCTACCCAAAATAGACCACTCTAACACTCACCACTTCCTGCATTTATCCAAGATACCTCTAGTATCTCACTGCTAATAGTTGCTCCAGTTTTTAGTCCTTACACTAGTAAATATATACACAATCCATTAACACATATACATGTCATACACAAGACTGCTACCACTCACTTACACTCAAACACACATACACTTTAGGATACCTATCTAGACATATACCAAGATACTAACCCTTACTCATGCTCTTGGCTTGGATACAAGGGAATCCCTCACTAAACATAATTACACATATTTGTACTCACTCTCAGGTAGCTCTCAAGCTTCCCCCTCTCCTCACTCATCTTGATAATCATTCACATGTTCTCTCTTAAACAAAATATCTGACACTAATATACACACCCAGAATAACACATCATATTCCCTCTTACTACTGTTGTTACATTAACATAGTGCACACAGTACACTGAACACTCACCTCTCTCGAATGCTGCCACTACAGTAGCTGCTCTTCCATCCTCCCCTTGTATCTTGATATGCACCAAGTATAGTTCTCTCTTCTCTGATACCCTCTCACTGGCATGTGTAAATGTTGCACATTGCCAACACTGCTCGACCCCCAACCTGAACACTAACATAGCACAAACACTATCTCCATCAATGTTAGTGTAGTGACTTGCACTACTCCAACTCCTCTAACCATTGCTCAACTGAGCATACATTCTTCACAGCCTTCAACACTTGTTGTTGACTACAGCAATGGCCATCACCTGACTTGCCTGCAATGCAAGTATCGGTCCTCACTCTTGATACAAACTGAAACAGCAGCCCTTAAACTCTAGGACACACACACACACACACACACGAGCACACACACTCCCATATCTGATACTACTCCTCTCTTGCATGTATACATGTAGGCCTCACTCCTATACACACACCAAGCCAAGTACATCAATACAACACTCTCACTACTCCCTACAGTCCTGAACACCATAGACCAATTGCCCCTCCCAAAATTACCTATTGCACACTATGTAATTGCCAACTGCTAGTGCACCTCTGAGCAGAGGTTGCAGTTGTTGTTACTCCCCCACAGACCAATTGCCCCTCCCAAAATTTCCTATTGCACACTATGTAATTGCCAACTGCTAATGCAACTCTGAGAAGAGGTTGCAGTTGTTGTTACTCCCCCTGTTGTATCCACACTCACTCTAGTATATATATATATATACTCAAGATATCATGATCCTGATATAGAACCACAAAATACAACACTAATATCAACACTAATATATGTGCACAACCAATACCAACACTTGGTGTGCATTCAAGTGTTACACACCAGTGCAACCAAAATACCCTTGATATACATAAGATACTCTTTCAACCACCATGATACACTACTAAAATAATATAGAATATAGCTTTCATATAAATTATAAAATATAAATATATATGAACAATAATTATATATAATATTGAGTAATATGATATTAAAGAGGCATCAAAACAAAGGTAATACTAATCCTAGCCATGTATATCCCAATGTATCATGACATAAGCCTTCGATATCATAAGTATGATACATGGACACAAGCACAACACTAGGTTAGGCCAAAATTCTATTGAGTCCATTCTACAAATACTTGAAGTACAAAATTCGTAGTTCCACCACGTGAACCCTAGCTCTAGTAGATTCGAGTCATCTAACACATAGATTTAGCATTAGAAGGTCATTCCCACCTATGGGAGGGTTCCTATTGGCTTCATTAGGGTTTCTACCATAAAAAATAGGGAGAAAAAAGAATTTACCTATTGGGAGTTGGATCCCAATGAATCTCTACGAATTTGTAGAAGAATGGAAGAAGAAGAAGTGACACAAATCCTCTTGCTAATGCTTCTCCTTGGCTTCCTCCTTGAGCTCCAAGCACTAGCTCTCCATATGAATAAGTTTTGAAGGTGGAATGGTGTGGTAATGGTGTAATTTTAGATTTAGAATGGATTAGAAAATTAGGGTTTTCCCACTCTTGAGAAGATGAAGTGGAGAAGAAGTAGTTGTGGAGAAACAAAATAAAATAAAATGGAATGGAATGGAATGGAATGGAATGGAATAAAGAAGGCTTGAGAAAAGGGTTTCGTCATGATGGGTTTAATCTACTTACAAGTTTGTCCTTCCTAATTTGTCATGAAGAATATTTAATAAAGATGGTTTAACAAAAGAAATATTATAATTTGATAGAAAGGGATTATTAATCCATTTTCCCTAATTAATGAATCATCAAAACTAATAAATTAATTAAACCAATGGTCAAGTCTAGTTGGGTCCACTTAGGTTCACTAGCATTAAATATAACAAATAGGCTAACCACTAACCACTAATAAAATTTTAGGCAATTACTAATATATAATAATATATAATAAAAATCTAAGAACATGCAAAATAACAAAAATACTCCTCTCTAAAAAAGTGATAGTTACAATCCTACCCTCCTTAGAAGAAATTTGTCCTCAAAATTTAGAGATGGTCGTACTCTCTATTCTGGCTAGTCCTAACATATTCATTGTAATTCTCACTACGGTCAAAACCCCCATCTAATCCTGATCTAGAAAATCCTATAAAGAAAATTATAGAAGCATATAACTCTAATAGCTACCGTATACAATTCTAAAAGCATGGTTATGGTCTCTATCTGTTATGATATTTCAATCTCTATCAAGTGTCACAACCCGCACCCGGAATAAGGGCACGAGTAGTGAACAACGTTCAGCCTACGTCGCAGCATCGGCGGTAGAGCGATGTCGGGGTCAACCATACTATCTAAACATCTCATACAATATATGAATAATACCTGTCAATGTCATCACAACTCCCAATAGAGGAACAATATGGTATATGATAATGGTAAACAATACTCAATCACAAAATAAAACTAAAGAAGGATGAAAGCACGATATGGAATAAACGAGAGAAAAAGAGTCGCAATACATCCACAAGTCCAATACTATAAGTCTAGGCTCAACAACTCTCCAAAATAATATATACAGCCATGAGTCCAAAATGACTAGTATAAGTCCAAAACTATATAACTAGACCTCCTCGGTCACTGGCACTATGTCCTCCTGCTCTAGGGAAGAAACCTCTAATGGCTCGCCGTCCTGCGGCCCGTAATACGTGGGACCCTGATCCACAAGCCAATCATCTAGAAAAAATATCCAGTCAGGATTGGAGCGAAGTACATACCTCTGAAAACAGTTTTAAATACATAATAGAGCATATATAACAGATAATAGAAAAGAATACAAGAAAACTAGCTATAATAATGGAATAAACTAGAGTAAACATGTGAAGTACTGGAATAAAGAATAGGTAATATGAATAACTGCAAGTAATAAAAATAGATGAAACTAACTACTATGTCATAGAGTACAAGTTTATTATGTGATCGGTTTAGGTTGAACACGAATACAATATGCTAACTCGATTACACGTGGGGTATATAATCGACATGTACACGAATACACTTGGGCTTGATCACATAACCAACTCCTACTCTCCCATCCTCAACCAATACTTATGGATCCAATCACGATACGTTACGAACACGAATATAAGCACACTAAACACGAGCAATATGAGAACACAAAGTACGCGATAATCAATATCCGATATACACGATAAAATACATAAAGGAGTACCTGCTGAACATGGTAGGGGATAACATCCCAGGACATGATCCATTTAGTACCAGTCCGTGTAGCCACTGTGTTGGAATCAAGTAAACAGTTCTAGAATATGTGATATATAATCAGGCATTCCATAAGAGCCCATTCTCTGAGAAAGAACCTTGCTTACCTTACTAGCTCTATTGTTATGATATCATGACTAAAAACTAACAAAGAGATGTACTCGTCTGTGGTCCAGAGTAATGGATGTCAAATAGTGTTCAAACTGGTGTCTCACAAGCTATATATGGAATATTACATCAATACAAGGTTTTAAAATAAATACAAGTTAAACCAGTTCAAATCTAGGTCATTAGGCCAAGTCTAAGTCAAAATAGTCAAACTAGGTCAACTCTATGTCAAACTAGTCAAACTTGTTTAAACTAACTATTTATATGTTGTACGAGTCATCTCTAGGATATTTGGTCCATACACTAGGTATACAGGCTATAATAGCTATAATAGGATAATAGAGTATCAATACTATACCGTATCGTAAGATACGCAAAATATGATATAAGAAAGTACTATACAATATATACAAATGTAATATATATTAATATTCCCTAGCTAAAACTAGTATTAATTGATACCTTGGCTTTGAGCCAACATGGTATCCCACTATAACTACCCATTTGGTATTTAATACCAATACCCCATGATACCTCTACTCTCATTACCTTGGTATTGTTCAAGGTAAACTAAAGCTTAGTATTACCCATCTTTAATACTTACACTAGCTAGTATATGTACATATACTCTAACTCATATACATATTCCAATCTATATACATTACCTTATATATATAACTACTAACTAACAACACTAACTTTAATAACTAAAACTAACGTATTAATCCCCTTTACTAACACACCCCTCTCACAGTCACATACACCTTACACTGTGTAACACAGCACACATACACACTGTGTATACCTATCCTCCACCAAAGTATATCAATCACACAACACACATGAGTACACCCATGAAAACAAACCCTCTATTAACTAACTGCTAACTCCAACTAACTATACCAAACTAACTGCTAGCTAGTGATATATAATAACTTATCATCTAAACTTTTAACTCATGACCATAAACATTCTAACTACTAACTAAAGTAACTAACTAATCACCAAACAATATCTCTAACCCATCACAAGGACAGCCCCAAATCTAGACAGATACTAATCAACTGATACGTAGTATCAGAGATCACTCACCACTCTAATCTAGAGCTTGTGCACCATCTCAGAATGAACCCCCTCTTACATATACATCTCCATATATATAGACATACATATATCAACTAACACTAACAACTAACTATCAATCACAGATAATAACATACCTAACATTCTCCAATTAACTAATAGGTATCTAACAGCCAACACTATATCTAATAGCTAAAAGACTAACAGACATCACCATCTAACCTACTACTATTAACAAGTTAAACTCATTAACTAACAGTTGTTGATATACACTAACTAACCAAATAACTGACAACTATCAGACACCTATTAACTAACATCAACCTCTAACCCTTGTACAGTTGCTACTAACACCCTGTTGTGCCACTGTGCACTCGACTCTGCACAGATGTGCACAGTCCTCTCCCATCTTACTGATGCACTGTGTGCACTTGCACAGTAAGCAACCCTACACTGCAGACCCCTAATAACTCTCTACCTCACTAACATAATACCCCAAATCAGTCCTCAACGGACCTGAATGCGCCCTCACAGCAGTCGGGTAAACCCCCAACAGTCCAAACACTCAAAATAGTCCACATATATATATAATATATATACAATCCATAATGAACTCCCCCTTCTCCATATATAATTGAATGCCTCAACTCAGTCCATGAATGAACTCCAACAGTGAGGCAACTCCAAACCAACTCCTACAGTCCACGAAGGACTCAAAATATTCCCCACAAACTCCCCATCAGTCCATATAACCCCCCCCCCCTCTCATTCAATATACATATAGAACACACGCAATACAAGTAAAATATAGGTAGATTAACATATAACTAATATAAATATATATCCTATATATACAACTCATATACAATACTCAAATAGCTATAAAGAAGTCAAATTGAATTGGAATGCAAACACACAAACGCGTGAAGTGCACCGCACCCGCATCACACTCAATTTATGATACGCTTGCAATATAGCTCCATCACACCACCAAATATATTCTGAAGGATACGAACAAGTCTAGAATCACAATTAGAAGTAATACAAAGAGCTAGCTATTCAACTACGTGTCTGTGTCAAAATAGGACATGCTCAAACCCCCGTATCGAAGGAAAAACTCCCAAATCAACCTGTATTACCAAATTATCATGATACGGTCTACACGTATCCATTTGTGGATATGTACCTAGTCTCACAATCCTGGTCTAAGTCTAATTAGACTAATTTAGTTTTATGACACACACTTGATGTGTCAATCTCGTAATTTTCCTAAAATACACACAAAATACCATGTAGGAAACAAAATACACCACCAATTAGCCTAGAACTTGTTCTTATAGGTAGCTTTATGCCATTGGGTCATTTCTAATAGTCAAATGCATGATTTGGGAGCTAGAATGAAGAAGAATTCAGAAATTATCAATTAGGAGATGGATTCCCAATAAAAACTAAAGTGGATATGATCTGGACACGAGCTCTCTACCAATGTTCCTCCTTCTTGTGCTCCTTACTTCTCCAAGCTCCAAAGCTCTTCTAATGGTGAAAGTGAGAGAAAAATGCAAATGAATTGATGGTGAATTGATGGAGAGAAAAAAATAGGAAATTGGGGATCTAGAATTAGGGATCAAAATAAAATGCAAATAGGGAGAGAGATAGAGCGAGAGAAGAGCCTCTCTAATAGTGGCTGGTCCTTGGCCCCTCTCCCAAGCAACTTGGTAAGGTCCATATTGCCCCTCAATGGTTAATTATAAAGGGTAATTAAGGAGGGGTATAATGAAAAGGCTTCTAACTAATCCAAATTAAGTCTAATCCTCCTAATTAATTAGTGAAAATGAGTCAAATGGGCTTGGTCCAAGTTGTGCTCAATAATGTCATAAAAAACTAAATGGGCTCACAAGTGTCAATTCTAACTATCAGGCTAGCCTCCTAACTACAAATAAATAATGTAAGTCAAAAATAATTATATAGCATACTAATAAATAATTAATTAATACAAGCATCAATTAAATATCTATAGCACACTAATATTAATATTTAATCCTGAAATTAAATACCCATACCAAATTATCAAACTATATCTATTTGAAAAAGTAAAGGTGACATCAAGGGTCATTACTACTAACTATATAGCACAAAGTAACTATAGGATACTAAGGAATCAATCGAATCAAATAGGTGGAAAAGGGCAGGAAGAAGGAACAGAACTTGCTAACCCCTCACCTGTAGCATCGGCCTCCTCGGCCATCCTCGCAAACGCCCCGTCCTACTGGGATGGCTCCTCTTCGGGTGCTGAGCAATCTGCGGTGCTACAGGCGGCCTAACTGGACCTCTTACTTCATGATACTCATGAAACACCCACATTGAAACTTTTCTTCACCATTCTTGGATACTATCTATAGGGTACTTATTTAATTTTCTCTCACTATCTACACAAGTCACTAACTCATAGGATCATCATTTGATATACTACTCTTCTATATAAATTTTCTATAACAGTTTTCATTCACAGATAAGGGTTACAGATATAATTATTAACTCTGTCTAATTAATACTAGGACACATCACATGTAAGAACTATAATCTAATTATGCATATCATCAGCTCATTACATAATAAAAGGCATGCTATAATCTGGTTTAACTACTCACCTCCTACCAGGTCTAGATGGCTGGAACTCCCTTTCTGAGCTGAGGCTCCAACAAGATGAGGCATATTGGCACAGTCATGCACCTGGTGTGGAGCTGATCCACAAAACAGGCACATCCCTTTCCTCTTCCTACAGTTAGCCAATACATGCCCCAACTTCTTACAATACAAGTAGGTAGGCATCTGCTCAACTGGCCTCTGTTAAGCAGTGTCACGCCCCAGTCCCAAAATATGAAGGACTAGGTACACGTAAGCATGCCAGCCGTATGTATATGGCAACTCCAATATGTGGATACCATAATACACACGTACGCTGTAATATGAATATAAACTCACATGTGGTATAAATATTGTCACAAGTTACCGATATACTAATCTCATCTATACAACAAGTCATTGAAAAGAAATAACTAAACTAGAATAATGAGTCGGTATAATCCAAAATAATAGTCGGGTGGAGACAAATCCACTACCAATGACTATATCAATACCAAAGTGAGGGAAAAGGGTAAATCTTCAATATAAATAAGATGATGATATAAAGGTATCAGCGAAGCGATCCATCGCTAGAGATAATCAAAGATGCTCTGAAGGTAAGACCTCCTTGGAAGAGATAAGTAGTAAGTCCTTATCCGTGCTCCTGCGAATAGTCATGAACATCTACACCTGGAAAGGGACCAGGTCCTCAGAGGGACGTAACAAGATACATAGAAGCAAGACAATTGGAATACAGTAAACATACATAATAGGTAGAAAATATGTAAGTACGCTGTACAAGACAATCTATATAAATTCAAATGAGGACAACTTTTTGACGTATGGGTAAGGGTAGGCTACTCGATCTAAATCTCATAACTCACACAAACGTCAGGAACATCATCAGCCGACATACCGCAGGGGTAGCGACCCTCGTGAGACCATCAATCGACATACCGTGGGGGTAGCGACCATCGAACATGACTACTAAAGTGCGTGCTAGTTACTACGGTTCACTAGAGTGGTTAAAGCCCATACGCCTACTGATTGTCCTCTCATGATACTAAGTGCCATGTGTGTGTCAACATATCTAATATATAGTAATAACTGAAAGAAACTACACATGCAATGAATATACAGAAATACAATGAATATACAGAAATATAATAAGCATGCAAAGTACTGTAAATAATTTGGCAAGGTATCTTGCCTGGTAAGAAAGCTGCAAAGTGTAACGTCCAGGAGTCAAGCACACAGGATCAGAAACTATGGCCTCAGAATGAACGTCTTCGGATGCTGAAATAAACATCATCAATATTTCTAGAATAAGCGAGATAGCTAGAAAACACTATCCTTTCGTCCAATTTGGACACAGGGGCAAAACGGTAATTTTGGGTCAAAGCGGGGTCCATATGTGGCCCACTTTGCACCGAAAAGTATGCCAGGAGTAAAGGTCTCTAAAAGGGACAAATTATAGGTCAAACCAATTCTAAACGTCAATACGAACTCAACGGTATGTCCAATTTTGGATTTTGGTGAGCCGAACACAAATTCGCCAAAAAAGTCAACCGTGGGGCCCGCAAATATGTGACTTGGTCAACTGTCTCAGAATCACGTAAAACTTGGGTCACAGGACCAACGTGATACCAAGAATCCAATCACGCAAGTTTTGTCGCGTTCTGACGAGCGTACACTAATTGGTGCGATATTTTGCAAAAGTCACGATACGGAGACTTTTTGCGGATACAGAGTGATTCTGACGCGCACACGCGTCCGAATCAGTTTTCTCGAAAGCCCACATGTCTGGTTATACCATGCACACCTTTCGGTACAATTGGTATGCGACGGGGTGGTCCCGTTTGGCGAGGCGCACTCCGTATCACAAATTTGTGTTATTTTAAAAATAGGTTTTTTCATATTTTCAACCTAATTTAATTATGCATATAATACCAAATAAAATAATGTAATTGATAGAGAATGATCTCGGTCGGGTGGTCTTTCCATAGCAAAAATAATTTCTTGATTTGTATTCCTGTGGTGGAAGATACGAGCCCTTGAGCATGGGTTATCGTAACAGATTTTTAGTAGTTTAAAAATATGGTTTTTCCTAAAGTTGGCATCGATTTTCACCTAGGTTTGCACGCTGAACGAAGAAAAATAATTAACAGGGTTGGAAGAGGGATAGGTCGTGAACATACCAGTGAATACGGGGTCGAATTTTCTCGAGCGATGGCGCAGGAAATAGGGCTTGAAGTTGGTGTTGTCGCAGTCAAATTCTGCGGTGCTCGCGGAATTGACGCGGAGGTCGGCGGGCGGCTGTGCGGTCTCCGGCAAACGGTGGCGGTGGCTCCGGTCGGCGGCGGCGCTTGGAGATGGAGCTTAGGGTTAGGGTTTTGGGTTTTATATATATATATATATATATATATATATATATATATATATATATATATATATATATTAGAGAAGATGAGTGGGGGGGAGAAAGGATCCGTAGGGGGGGAGGGGCCTGGGCCGCGCGCGTGGGGTGGGGTTAGTTTTAGGCTGTTGTTAGGTTAAATAGTGATTAGGGTTTTGATTTAAGTGTTTTTGTTTGTTTGTTTGTTGGTTTCTTTCTTTATTCTTTTATTCTTTTTCTTTTTCATTTAAAATCTTATTCTTTTTCTTTTCTTTTCTAATTCTTCTAATAACTTTATATATATATATATATATATATATATATATATATATATATATATAATTCTAGAAATTTATATAATTCTAGAAATTTATATTAGTGCATACAATTGATCTATCAACTGTCCACAAGATCTCCTATATGGAATAAATTAAGATAAAATTACGCGTTGCTCCATAAATCTCTAAATACACAAACGCCTAAAAATAAAAATTCCATAAATTCTATTTCTTCTAATTAGCTAATAAATACTATAAATTAATTAAATAATTAATTAAATAATAAATACGGTTTTTAAAATTAGGGATTTTACATTCTATCCAACTTACAAAATTTTCGTCCTCGAAATCGACACTAACCCATTATCATAATAATCGCTATAGCTATTACACTACATAGCTATCTAGCAGTGCTTCCTAAAAGTCATGGTCTTCCATTCTAACACTTTCTCATTTATTGTCCATACATTATTCTATTTCTAACTCATCTACACTACCCAACTTACAAGAGTTCTACTAGTAGTCACAGTCTCTTGAGGCTATTGTCTAGGTTATAAGACGAATATATTTATTGGGTCGAGAATCTTGGGATACTTGTCTTGAATCTCACAACCGTAATTTTTCTTTGTAACCATCAAGTATCGTAGTCTAATACTGCCATGCCACCTGACCAATATGTCTGTAAATACTTCAACTACTCTACTACAACGGTCTAGCTGCAGTTGTCGCTACTTTGCCAGCGATTTGTCATAGTTGTCAGTTCGTAACAAGTGCCTTCAATTCTTTTCTAGACATAGTCTAAGTTTTAGGGCAACACTTTAGGTCTTGACTAACTTTATAAAACTATTGGAAGTATGAACTAATTCAACAATCTAACAGATTTCTATTGGGCTAAATGATGCTACTTAAGGGTTAAATTAATAAAAGAATACAGATATTGCTATAGTGCCTATACATAAGGGTTATTATTATTAACTCATCCTTTAGTTATCAATCATTAATAAACCATTTATGTTTTAACTAACCAAATAAGGGTGAGGTTGAAGTAAATCAAATAGTTCATAATGGCACGAAAAGATACGACTATGATAGGAAGAGAATACTACTACTGCTACTCATGTCATCTATTAGCATCGCGTGTCTGTCATCTGGGTAGAATATCAACACATCCTTATATCTGCTAAACTACTTTATATATAATTCTACGTCTACTTGTACATCTAAGATCTTGTGTCACAATAGGGTCATGAGTAGGAAATGACGCATATAACTAAGGTTGTACCTGTATCTACAACTTTCTGTGCCCGCGCTCCTTATTTGTCATCATGAATGCTTGGCCTATGGGGTATATCTGGTACTATCCGTGTATCAACTTATACTAAGCACGAACGTTCGTCTTTCCGAAATAGGGGAAGACGAAAAACAACAATAAAGAGTTCAAGGAAGAGGTGATAGGATACAAGTACGGAATCAAAAGGGATTAGCGAATTCGATAGGGAGTTGCCAAGGCAGTTGTGGATTGAAATCTTATTTTGGTACATTCCTATTCGCATGTTCACATCAGAACAGTTATATACCTGACGTGATATACTCTGACCAGTCTAGAGGGCAAGTATATTTGTCTAACAAGTTGAGTCAACTATATCTCAATCCACGTAAAGTAGTGATACAAAGATCGAACCAAGCGCACTAAGGTTGATTAGACCATAATGCATCGATTCTGATATAGACAATGTATTAGTGTGGGCCCCCAATAATATATATGTCATGAACAAACTTAATAAAAGAATAAGCTTGCAAAACTAGGCTATAATAGCAGCATAAGTCGATGTAGTAAAAATATAAGTACGCTTGATTATGATGGAGGAAGGTACAGAATAAATTAAGTTCACCAGGAAGATCGGTGTTGCCTCTACTGTTGCCATACTAATTTCTTATCTAAGTCTAAAGTCAACCAAATGGGTGTATGGGCCTCTAAGTTCTACAGTCTAGATAAACACTAAAGTTCTATAGTCTAGATAAACACTCTTCTTATGCAAGCCTATAGTTGGTGTCATTCATTTATATTTCATTAATGGGTCAAAAGGCTATGTGATAATAGGTCATGAGGCATACTACCAAACTTATAAAAATTTAACTAATAGTGTTATTGAATACTGGAGTATATATACCTAGTACAAGTCATCTTCCTAACCCCTATCAAGCACGAGAGGAGATTGACGTTGAGAAGGGATCAAGCAAGATGCAATGCAAGCAATCAAATGAGAATGCGAAATAAAATCAAGGGAGGTGATAAATAAGTGGATGAGATCCTATATTCTAATCATATGCGCAGGCTTGCTCGGTATAGTAACGTAACCGAGACAATATGCTCTCGACCTACATGGGTCACCACAAAAATATGTCATGCTCCACTCCCAAAATACGAAGGACTAGATACACGTAAGCATGTCAGCCGTATGTATATGGCAACTCCAATATATGGATACCATAATACACACGTACGCTGTAATATGAATATAAATCCACATGTGGTATAAATATTCTCATAAGTCACCGATATACTAATCTCATCCACACAACAAGTCATAGAAAAAAAATAACTAAACTAGAATAATGAGTCAGAATAATCCAAAATAATAGTCGGATGGAGACAAATCTACTACCAATGACTATATCAATACCAAAATGAGGGAGAAGGGTAAATCTCCAATATAAATTAGATGATGATATAAAGGTATCAGCGAAGCGATCCATCACTAGAGATAATCAAAGATTCTCCAAAGGTAAGACCTCCTCGGAAGAGATAAGTAGTAAGTCCTGATCCGTGCTCCTGCGAATAGTCATGAACATCTACACCTGGAAAGGGACTAGGTCCTTAGAGGGACGTAACAAGATACATAGAAGCAAGCCAATTTGAATACAGTAAACATGCAAAATAGGTAGAAAATATGTAAGTATGCTGTACAAGACAATCTATATGAATGCAAATGAGGATAAATTTTCGACGTATGGGCAAGGGTAGGCTACTCTATCTAAATCTCATAACTCACACAAACGTCAGGAACATCATCAGCTGACATACAGCGGGGGTAGCGACCCTCGTGACACCATCAATCGACATACCGCGGGGGTAGCGACCATCGGACACGACTACCATAGTGCGTGCTAGTTACTACAGTTCACCAGAGTGGTTAAAGCCCATACGCCTACTGATTGTCCTCTCATGATACTAAGTGCCATGTGTGTGTCAACATATCTAATATATAGTAATGACTGAAAGAAATTACACATGCAATGAATATATAGAAATGCAATGAATATACAGAAATATAATAAGCATGCAAAGTACTGTAAATAATTTGGCAAGGTATCTTGACTGGTAAGAAAGCTGCAAAGTGTAACGTCCAGGAGTCAAGCACACAGAATCAGAAACTACGGCCTCAGAATGAACATCTTCGGATGCTAAAATAAATATCACCAACGTTCCCAGAATAAGCAAGATACCTAAAAAATACTACCCTTTCGTCCAATTTGGATACAGTGGCAAAACGGTAATTTTGGGTCAAAGTGGGGTCCACATGTGGCCCACTTTGCATCGAAAAGTGTGCCAAAGATAAAGGTCTCTAAAAGGGACAAATTATAGGTCAAACCAATTCTAAACGTCAATACGAACTCAATGGTATGTCCAATTTTGAATTTTGGTAAGCCGAACACAAATTCGTCCAAAAAGTCAACCGTGAGGCCCGCAAATAGGCGACTTGGTCAACTGTCTCAGAATCGCGTGAAACTTGGATCACAGGACCAGCGTGATACCACGAATCCAATCACACAAGTTTCGTCGTGTTCTGACGAGCGTACACTAAATGGTGCGATATTTTGCAAAAGTTACGATACGGAGACTTTTTGCGGATACAGGGTGATTTCGACGCGCACACGCGTCCGAATCAGTTTTCGTGAAAGTCCATATGTCTGGTTATACCATGTGTACCTTGTAGTATAATTAGTACGCGACGGGGTGGTCCCGTTTGGCGGGGCGCGCTCCGTATCACAAATTTATGTTATTTTAAAAATAGATTTTTTCGGATTTTCAACCTAATTTAATTATGCATATAACACAAAATAAAATAATTTAATTGACAGAGAATGATCTCGGTCAGGTGGTCTTTCCATAGCAAAAAAAATTTTAGGTTTGGATCCCTGTGGTGGGAGATACGAGCCCTTGAACATGGGGTCATCGCAACAGATTTTTAGTAGTTTAAAAATGTGGTTTTTCCTAAAGTTGGCGTCGATTTTTATCTAGCAACGTAGGAAATTAATTAACAGGGTTGGAAGAGGGATAGGTCATGAACATACCGGTGAAGACAGGGTCGAATTTGGTCGAGCGATGGCACGGGAAACAGGGCGTGAAGTTGGTGTCGTCGCAGTCAAATTCTGCGGTGCTCGCGGAATTGACGCGGACGTTGGCGGGCGGCTGTGCGGTCTCCGGCGAACGGTGGCGGTGGCTCCGGTCGGCGGCGGCGCTTGGAGATGGAGCTTAGGGTTAGGGTTAGGGTTTTGGGTTTAATATAATATATATATATATATATATTTATATATTAGAGAAGACGAGAGAGGGGGGAGAAAGGATCCGCGGGGGGGGAGGTGGGGAGGGGCCTGGTCCGTGCGCGTGGGGGGGGGGTTAGTTTTAGGATGTTATTAGGTTAAATAGTGATTAGGGTTTTGATTTAAGTGTTTTTGTTTGTTTGTTTGTTTGTTGGTTTCTTTCTTTTTCATTTAAAATCTTTTTCTTTTTCTTTTCTTTTCTAATTCTTCTAATAACTTTTTATATATATATATATATATATATATATATATATATATATATATATATATATAATTCTAGAAATTTATATTAATGCATACAATTAATCTATCAACTGTCCACAAGGTCTCCTACATGGAATAAATTAAGATAAAATTACGCGTTGCTCCATAAATCTCTAAATGCACAAACTCCTAGAAATAAAAATTCCATAAATTTTATTTCTTCTAATTAGCTAATAAATACTATAAATCAATTAAATAATTAATTAAATAATAAATATGATTTTTAAAATTAGGGATTTTATAAGCAGGAATCCAAACTGGAATATATGGCATAGGTTGTAGGTTTGGGCACTTCTGAGGCCAGGGGTGTATGCTGCTCATCTCCCTCTTGAGACTAGGCTCTCCTCCTCGAGAATGTACCAGGTCCCACAACTGTTGGATCCTCTGACTCTGCGCTCTCAGGATCTTAGTCTGAACTCACTGAGTCTCTATCACATCTCGGTGGAGCCCAATTATCTGAGTCACATCGGTGGGAAAGTCTCCTGAGAATATGGTATGTGGTATCACTCCAAGAGGCAAAGGAAGAGGCGGAGGAAGACTATCGATCTTAGATGAAGCTGCGGCTATCTCCTGAATAGCAGGAGGTAGGGTATGACTCTCTGGTAAGGCTGCTACCACCTCCTCGGGCGTAGGAGGTACAACTACCTCCTGGTCAGCGGAAGGGGTCACTACCTCCTGAATAATAGGATGTGGAAGCATGTCCTCAGTCATCTTCGGAACTACAGTTGCTCTCAGACGACGGGCTCTAGTCATGGTTGCCATTCTGGAAAGACAGATGGAAACAGGAAACCATCAAAGGATACAAGACAAATTATCATTCAATACAATTATGAAAGATAGCAATTTATCATAATAAAGCATAAGTACAAAATATAATGTGTTACTACTTCTAATGCTAATGATACACTATAATTCTAGGACATGAGCATACTTACTCACTAGCACACACTACTCAGGGTAATATAATAACACTTATAGGATATTATCTATTGGCACCAGAAGTTTACTCGCTATGGAATGTCTACCCTACTAGGAACCACCCACAAGTTACACTCCCAATAATTAATATTGTTACCCAACTTGACACCCCTATCTGCAAGTTACCAAACTACTCCACTAACCAAGGAACCTCAGAACTAATGATGGTGAGCTCTATAAGAACAAAACTAGAGAAACTAGGGGTATCTCTATCCTGAGATAATAAGTTGATGGAACAGAACTCAATGATAACAAGGTTGAATGATAAAGACGATATATTAAGAACCAATTTAAGATACAATCTGATAATCATACACGTCTATCCATAATCATGTTACCCAGAATCTTTGTCATGCCAGTAAGCATAGTTGCGATAAACCATAGTGTCCATAACTGAGGTATATACCTCTATAATCATGTTATCTAGAATTCTCACCATGCCAACCAATATGGCTGTGAGAAACTCTAAATTCTATAACTAAGATAAGTATATCCCAAATCTGGCACTATGTCCTCGCGACGCCACCTAGTATGGCTGCGATAATACTAGACTCCATAACTAAGACAGACGATTACCTTCTTACTGTCCTCATCAAAATATGTCATCAGAATATACCTTAATTCATTCCATAAAATTTATCTCGATGCAAAAATAAAAGTCAACAATGAACACCAAAAATTAAATTCAACAACGAACAAATGAGAATAGACAAAAATAAGTGGAAACAGATTTCAAAATAGAGTTCATAGCGAGATCCTCAAGGATCATACCAGGAATCTCTCAAGGAATCATAATTCTTGATTGAGGATCCTCTTATCCTAATATCCTATTTTCTATATCCTATCGTAGGCATGCAGTAGTGCAACTAAGCCGTTGCACTACCGCAAAATTGCTATCATGGACATAGAAGTAATGGAAGAAGTACCATTGCCCAGAGTAGTCAGTGAGTTTTAAGATGTGTTTCCAGAAGTGCTTCCACGCATGCCACCAAAAAGAGAGATAGAGTTTACATTGATCTACTTCCAAGAATAATACGAGTATCAGAGAGAGTCTACAAGATGACGCCTTCAGAATTAGAAATCGTGTACGAAATGATTGAAGAATTGAGAACCAAGGTATTCATTCGTGCTAGTTGATCGCCTTGGGGATCCCCAATGCTTCTTGTGAAGAAAAATGATAGAACTTCTCGTTTGTTTGTAGATTATCATACTCTTAATGCGATAACCATCAAGAACAAGTATCCCTTGCCAAGGATCAATGACTTATTCGATTAGCTTAGTGGGGCAGCAATATTTTCTAAGATTAATTCGTGGTTAGGATATCATCATATCAGAGTCAGAAAGCAAGATATACCCAAGATGATGTTCAGTTCAAGATATAGACATTGGAAGTTTCTAGTGATGCCCTTTGGAATAACCAATGTGCCAGCAGTATTTATGGATCTCATGAATCGTATTTTTATGCCATACTTGGACAAGTTCGTGATAGTATTCATCGATAATATTTTAGTTTACAGTTAGAACGAAGAAGAGCACGAGCAGTATCTTCGTCCAGTTCTTCAAGTCCTTAGAGAACATAAGTTATATGCCAAGTTCAGCAAGTGCGAGTTCTGGCTTGATCACTTTTCATACTTAAGGCATATTATTGCTAAAGGTGGAGTAGAAATGGATCACCAGAAGATAGAAGCCATTGAGACATGGCCAATACCTAGAATTGTTGCAGAAGTCCATAGTTTCCTGGGGTTAACGGGATATTATCGACGACTTATGTCATACTTTGCTAGAATTTTAATACCCTTGACGCGGTTGACTCGTAAGGATGTACGCTTCGATTGGACAGATGGATGTCAAGATTCTTTCGAGAAACTCAAACAGAAGTTGATTATAGCACCTATTTGACGCTTTCAGATGGGACATGTGGTTTCACTGTATATTGTGATGCGTCAGGTAAAAGATTAGGATGTATTCTTATACAGCATGGCAAATTTATATCTTATACGTCTCGGCAGCTGCAAGACCAAGAGAATAATTATCCAACACACGAGTTGGAGTTAGCAGCAGTTGTCTTTGCACTCAAACTTTGGAGATATTACCTATATGGAGATCTAGTAGAGATTTATATTGATCATAAGAGTTTGAAGTACGTCTTTACTCAGAAGGATATCAACATGAGTCAGAGGAGATGGCTAGAGTTGATGACAAATTATGATCTTGACCTTCAGTATCATCCAGAAAAGGCTAACGTTATTGCAGACTCATTAAGCTGAAGAGCAGAATTTATTTCTTGACGGCACAGCGAGAAATTTTGGAAGATCTCCAGAAGATGAGCATCGAAGTAGTATTACTTGGCAATACAGCATTGATGGTTGGTTTACAAGTTCAATCTAGTATTGTGGAGAAGATTATAGTGGCAAAGTCAACGGATGCCAAGCTTCAGCGACTCAGAGGCGAGTATGATGTAGGACGGAGAGAAGAATTAAGCGTTCACACTAATAGGACTCCACAATTTGGTAGTCGTCTTTGTGTACCAAGTGGAAACCTTCATAAAGAGATCATGTCAGAAGCCCATAATTCTAAGTATTTAGTTCATCCAGGAGGAACCAAGATGTATAGGGATATCCGTCAGCATTTTCGGTAGAATATTATGAAGAGGGAGATAGCCCGATTTATCTTTCGATGCTTGGTTTGCCAGCAATTCAAGGCTGAATATCAAAGATCGACTGGACTTCTTCAATATTTACCAATTCTAGAATAAAAGTGGAATCATATTACCATGGATTTTGTGGTTGGTCTTCCTAGATACCCATCTGGCAGAGATATTATTTGGGTAATAGTGGATCGACTCACGAAGGTTGTCCACTTTCTTCCTTTTAGAGTAAGACAGTCTACAGAGCAGTTGGCTCGGATGTACATGAATTATATTGTCAGGTTTCATGGAGTACCAGTCAGCATCATATCAAATAGAGATTCTAGATTCGTATCTCACTTTTGGCAATGTCTTCAGCAAAGTTTGGGTACCCGTCTGAAGTTTAGTTCAGCTTATCATCCGCAGACAGATGGTAAGTCAGAACGTACCATCCAGACTCAAGAAGATACGCTTCAATCTTGCACCCTTGATATTGGTGGTTCATGGGAAGTGCAGATCACCGTTTGCTTGAGATAATATTGGTGAGAGGCAATTTTTTGGTCCTGAGATGATAACCCAGACAGTTGAGGTAGTGAAGTAAGTCCGAAAGCATCTTAAGCTGGCTTAAGATCGTCAGTGTCATTGGGTCGATTCGCATCGATGATCTTTTGAGTTCTCTGTCGACGACCATGTATAACTTCGGGTTTTGCCCACCCGAGGAGTCATCATATTGGGTGTGCAGGAAAAGCTTAGTCCAAGGTATATTAGTCCGTTCGATATCCTCGAGCGAGTGGAAGATATTTCTTATCGCCTTGCTCTTTCGCCGTCGCTCCGTGAGATACATAATATTTTTCGTATATCCTAGTTACAACGGTATATACCGAATTCAAGCCATGTCCTGGATCATTCGGAATTGATCGTTGGTACTGACCTCTTGTATGAGGAAATGCATATATCTATTTTGGAACGGAGAGAGAAAATTCTCAAGAATCGGACTATTTGGTTAGTTCGAGTTGCTTGAAGGTATCACTCACCGGACGAGTCAACTTGGGAGCGAGAGGATGATGTCCGAGCTTGACATCCATATCTGTTTGACTTATGAGGTATACTTGTTCATATATCTCGTACACGAATCTTGTCTTGTACATGCATGTCTTGTTCTAGGATTGTGCTTGTTTTTCGTTTGCCCTTGCTTACCTTGATTGCATGTCCCCTGTAATTTTTTGCTAGACCCCATACCTTATTGAAATTTCGATGATGAAATTTTCTAAGGAGGAGAGAGTTGTGAGACTCGTCTCACTATTCTAGTATACGCACCCAAGATACGCGTATTATACGTGTATAGCTTGCTTTTTGTTTAATCGCTTACTTTATACTTTATGTCATTCATGCATTATTTAGATTGTTTTTGTAAATTTTTTTAGTTGCATGCTTTGGACCGTTGGTCCCTTAATTTTTGTGTGTGTGGCTGTAATGAACCCGGATGAGGGGCATGGATTATGATCTAATTACCTACAATCCTAGCTTTTCCTATATATACTTAATATTTCTCTTCCCTTCACTTTCTTTTCCTTTTATTTCTCTTTTGTACTTCACTTCTTCCCTAGTCGAGAGCAGCAGCCGAGCTTGGCCTTGGTCGTAGAAAACTTGGTAGTGTTAGTATTAGGCTAGAACTTGACCATAGGTAAGTACATCTTGCCAACCGAATGAACCCATGAATTAGAAGCTTCTTGATAAACCTAAGTTTATATTTATTTGTTTGCATAGTTATCTGCATATCTTTAGTATTTTAGAACTGTGTTGTAGACTCTTTTATAACCCTGGTTTTGTTGTACTCGTATTTGACCTTGAACGAAAAAGTTGAGAACAACAAAGTCAGAGCATAACGTGTGCTGGCCGGAGAAGAATGAGCAATTCTACGAAAAGTGTGCATGAGACACTTGAAATATTGAGAGAACAGCATTCAAATCCTTGTAAAAATACTTGCATTTAGCACAACAATCAAATCCTTACAAAATATGTGCCAAGATATATTGAGTACTATGGGCGCACTTTACTTCTCATGCGTACGTTTTATACGAATGTCTTCTAATCAAACCCTTACAAAAGTGCACCAAGGCTATCAAAAACCCGGGCGCACTTTTAAGAAAAATCCTCAACGGTGTACATTTGAGCGTTCAACCTCCGTCAATCAAGAGAAAGTGCGCCAAGACTCTATTGGCACACTAATTCCTTTCTTTGAGTATTATTGATGGGCGAGCCTTGAGTTTGGCATCGTCTCGACTGTCGTTTTCTCGAATGTTGTGTCTCGACTGCTGTGCCATGCTTTGAGACTTGTGTTTTATTTTTTAGTAGACCTTCCTACACATGTTTGTCCGTCAAACCTCCCTGCTGGCATAATTGGTGAAAGTGCGCCAAGTTCATAGCTTGTGTACTTTCATCTTTATGCGCCAACCTCCTTGCTGGCAAGATTGATGAAAGTGTGCCAAGTTCCTGGCTTGCGTACTTCTATTATTGTATTACAAGGTTCTAGAAGTGCGCTTTAGTATCATTTGTGCGCTATCTTTTGCTCGGAGCACTTTTTGTATCAAAGTGTGCCAGAAATGCCCGGACTGGTAATTTGCGTGCCAATGCTATTTTTGGCCATTTGTGCGCCAATGTTGTTTTTGGCCATTTATGCGTCAATATTAATTTTCGACATTTGTGCACCAATAGTGGTTTTGGTCCATTATGCGTGGATAATTTATTTTCTTGCATGATTATGCGCTAACACAAAATTGTTGATTTATGCGTCTGTATGTCATTATTCTTTTGTTAGTAATGCTTAGCAATTGATATTTCCCTAGTTCTCTTTTATCTAGTTATTTTAGTTAATCCTGATTATTTTCTGAACATGACATTCTTGATATGGATCTTGATTTTTTGACATGAGCTAAGTGATTGTACACTATGAATAAACTCCAGAATCTGGACATGGAACTGATAACCCTGATACTTCTGATCCTGATACTCTTGGTAGTGGCTCGACGTAGCGCACTTTTGACTTAAGAATCCCTGTAACTTCCCTGATCAAGACTATTAGTAGCACATGTATTGCATGTCATGTATCCCCGTGGTTGATTTTGATTGTGCTTGTCAAGTTACTGTCTTATATGGCATAATGTCTTAGGCAGATTCTCGAGCACCACGGTCGAGAATTCAGGATAATTGTTCAGGATAATAACTAGAATAATAATTTATAAAGCATCTAGAGAGATTTTATGGCTACATACAATCCTGGTATCCCAGAGATACTTGATGGATTTGGACCACCAGAAAAGACAATGATAGCAAGCCGTATTATGTACCCGTTAGGGGCACACTTCTGGCAATCATTATGGGCACACTTCTAGCACACCGACAGAGATTTCATGGCTACATGCAATCGTAAGGTGCATACTTCTAGCACACAGACGAGTGTTGCACCACCAGAAAAGATAAGAAAATGATTATACCTAATAAACCTATATTATGTACCCGTTTGTTTGGATAATCCGGATAACCTGCATGGCATGATTGGCCGTGATTGCTTGATTTTCAGTCTAGTCTGGTCCTGATTTAATTAACAGCTGATCCGAAAATGGTAACCGGAGTATTGATTCCAAATGTACTTATTTAATTACTCTAGAATTGTTTAAATATTATATTACTTATTATTTTTACTGATTTGTCTGCATGCTGGTTTTAGTTTATAAGTTTGGCTCCCTTGTGGTACTTGTTGTTTGGGGTCTAACCCCACTGGTTTTGTATGGCCAAATTTTGGAGCCGGACCATAGGATCTCTCCTACTTTTCTTCTCAAGATGGTGAATACGAGGAGCACCCGAGGATATGAGTGGGTTTCTCTTTCATCACCCACTGGATCATGTATAATTATACTTTTGAGGCATTTAGACACCGAGCACGTATTTAGCTCGTGTTTTATGATTCTTGATACTGCAGCCTGAGGGCCTACATGTAAAATATATTCAAGACTATAGCTAGAGCTGATCATGTAATATTGTACTCTGCTAGCTCTTCATTATGGTAACTAGCTTTATGATAATCAGTATATGTATAGTTTAGGATGCCTTACTATTATATGTTTGGTGATCATATATCTTGTAACTTATTGCTTGCTTGAGATTGAGACACCTAGGAATTCTTGACCAAGGAATGACTGTTGGATTATAGAGTAAACCATCACATGTCTAGACAGTCGTGGCCGTATCTCGGGGTATAGAGTACTCTAGCGTACGTAGCTGGCTTTGTCTGCCCCCGCTCTCCTGTATTATTGTTCTAGGACATGACATAACTATTACCTAGATTCATTCTTGAATAAGACATAGGTAATAGGTCCTCAAAGTTCTCCAGTAGGATAATACTCAGATCCAATGAAACACTCTTGTTGAGATCATCTAAAATATTCTCTCTAACAAAAATATCTCACTCTTAAAACCACGTTGTTTTAAGGATATCATATTTCTGATCCCCAGTTGGGTTGGGAATAATCTCACATGTTTCTTCATCAGTCAATAAGTGTAATGTGATTCATGTCCATATTACCTCTGAATCATATTTTCTTGATTATCCTTGTATCATTTATCTTTTAGGGATATAGTTCATGGTCCTTCTGATCACCCAGCACGAGTTTCTCCAGTAGCAAGACAGCATCCGGATACCCAGCAAACCTTTGAGGTTCAGCCTCAGCATTCCAGAGACGAGTCCAGAACCGCTCAAAATGAAGAGCCCCAGATCCAGCCACTACCTTCCGTGCAACCAGTACCTGATGCATAAGGGAAAAATAGTGTGCTAATTTGTATCCTTCGAGAATTATTGACAACTCAAGGACTTTGAGAAGACGTGCTCACTCAATCACTATAAGAGATTTTAGAAAGAGGCGGACAACGTGCCAAGAATTCAGCAAGCAATTTCAAGCCCTCCAACCATCGTATTTTTATGGAATCGAGGATGTGATTGCATCAGACACTTGGCTTCAGGACACTGAGGCCATTCTAGAGGCAGCTAAAGTTTCGGCTACAAAGCAAGTCTCGGTGGTACGATTGTAATTGTTAGATTTGGCCTGAGACTAGTGGACAACATAGATGATTTTACTAACAGTACCAGTCAGGACCAGTACACAGATGTGAGGACACGAGTACGTGGCAACGCCTAGCCTACGCCATAACAATGACAAAAAATATTGTTCTAGGTCAACAATACTATCTATCAACATCTCACACAATAGAAGCTTCTTTCTTTCTTTTCTTATATCAATAGAATCTTGTTGTTCTAGGTCAACAATACTATCTATCAACAATAAATTTCAACGATGTTCTAATTCAACAATATTATCTATCCAGACTACTTCTAAAGTGCGCTTACGATCTCAACTAACAAAGAGAAGTTACGATTGCGTGTCCAATATGCCATGTTGCTCATGAAACACCCACAAATAACTGTCCCATGACCTATGCTTTCCTCATATAGGAAGCCACGTGTCAAGCAGGCAGCAAGTTATGCACCCACTCACTAGATCATATGATTTCATCCTATCAAAAGTGTGCGTATAATACGAACTGTCTAAAGTGCCAACACACTGTCATAGCTGCTCTAAAATCCTATAAATATAGGATCATTGTGTACGTTACAGGGGCTAAAATTTTAAGTCGTTGAAGTTCAAGAACAGAAGAAGAAAAATAGAAGCTTGACGTGTCGTTGTTGCCAAAACTTTCTCATTGCCCAACTCTTCAAGTTGTTTACAGCATCCTTGTATTTCTTCATCGTCGTGTGGTCCAAGGATTAAAGTGATCATCTACAAATTAGATCTCTACATTTCAATTATACTTAAGTGTTACGACCCGCACCCGGTGTAAGGGTACAAGTTAGAAACAACGTGTAAAACCCCTCACCCAAAATTAGGGTTACTTGGCATAGATAGAGAAATTAGGGCTAATTAGAACCCAATTGGAAATAGAACACGGCATTCGATTTAACTATATGATATTTATATCGCTTAGCGCACCTTACTGTTGCTTCGATAATTGGAGCGCTACACTAGCCATTGCCTATCTACAAATTTCACAACCTTGTCCTAGACATGCCCGCCTACTATTCTGACCTTTGTGTAACTTATAATTATGCTTTCTTGTACTACATTTTAGTCGCACAATATTCATCGCAGACGTTATTATTTAATTCTAAATAAATATGATTTTGTATTCTTGTGCGTTCCAATCGAAATTGGAGACATAATCTTGACCCGTTTCGTACAAACTAATTTTTGATAATATTCTACACTGAATCCTCTATGTCCATGATACTTGTGTCCTACATAAATTTATCCCCATGTGCTTCTAATTAATTCTAGAACATCATGCGCACAAATTTTAATTAATTTAAATCTAATTTTCGTCTTTGTGCAATTTTCTAATTTTTGGGCACTTTTATGCAAAAGTGTATTGAGGTGTCCACATCATTGGACAATACGTGAAGAAACCTAATTTTTCCTTCACATTAATTTTTCCTATAATTTTTGGAATGTGCAAACGCGCAACATCGCCCACATTATTTTAAACCTACCATTGCTTTTAAACAACGTAATTTATAGCCCTCTCAAACATCCCCATGTGAGCCCAAGGCCCAACCCAAGGAGTGTTGACCAAGCCCAAGGTTTCTAGGTCAAACCAACCCCTTACAAATGTATAAATAAATAACCTTTCTTTATTTTCTTGTAAACACAAAACCCCAAACCAAACCTCTAACCTAGCCGGCCCAAGCATCCCTATTTCCATGTTCATCTCCTCCCCCCCCCGCTGCCAGCCATCGCCGGAGCCCGCTGACTAGCCGGAGACCGAGCCGCCGGCCACCCAGCACCTGACCCCTCACAGCCCACCACTTCCCCGTCATCCCCTTCGCGAATCGACCCCGGGCTCCTCCGCCAACAGCTGCGGCAGAGCTTTTCTCCCCCCCCCCCCCGAGCATGGAGCAACCTTCCCCGAGCCTTCTCTGCCTACGTCGCCGCCGGAGGACTCTCCGGCGTGTCCCTGTCACCACCGCACTCGACCCCAGCCGCCTCAACAAGCAGCCCTCGCCGTCCTGCCCCTCACCGGACTCGCCATCGCCATCACCATTACCATGGCCATCCTCCCATACATCTCCTTCTTTATCTTCTTCCATGTTCTCCTCTTCCCCCCCCCGACTCCTTCTCCTCCCCGGCCACCCCCCTCAACCAGTCACCACCACCAGTACGAACACCTCCGCCTGCCACCCTGGCCTCCACCTTCTCCTCCCTGCTCAGCCTCCCCATGGCCGGAGCAGCACCTCCCATTAACACCAGCACCATTGCCATCCCCTCTCCCTCGTCGACTTCTTCTCCCTCTTCCTGTCCAGCCACCTCGCCTGGCCGGATTTCGACGAGCCTCGTAGCCATCACCACCATCATCCATGACCATCATCACCACCTCCATAACCTTCTCCATCATCATCGCCATCATCGTCGTTGTCATCACCTTAACCACCCTCGTCACCATTATCATCATCATCATCATTGACCCTAACATCGTCACCACCCTCGTCGTCCTCGTCGTCATTGTCGTCAACCACCTCGTCGTCATTATCTTCTCTATACACGTACCCCGAGGTACGAATGTGTATCCCTCCTTTCATATTTTATGTGTGTATCCTATTAGTATGTGTTAAATTTTAATATTGGTATATATATATACATATATATATAGTAAATTTCTCAACTTGTAGACATATACACATATATGTATTATATATGTATCCCTGGTATATGTTAATACATATATAGTATAAATCCAGTTAGTATATATATATATATATATATATATATATATATATATATATATATATATATATGGTATATGTATTTATTTAGTGTATATATGTATTATAAGTATTAATGATATATGCTAGATAATAATAATGTATATTAGGTGACCCGAGTGTAACCACGGATATCCCGTAGTTACGTTGACTTGTAACCATGTAATATTGCTAGCAGACTGCCATTATGTACACTGACATACAGGCGAACCCCGTATCTTTTGGACTGTCTGTTTTGTACAGCAATTTCAGACGCGACACCCATGCGATTAGACGCACACTTGACCCTAGTTGACCAGTGACATACCTAGCTATGCCCTGAGTTCAAGGTATTTATGATTGTGTATGTGCTAGTGTAATGACTAATGTTGTGTTGTATTATATTATATATATATATATATATAGGACATACTGGATTATTCTGTACGACTTCAGGAGCAGGTTATTGGTACTTCGCAGCTTCTTGCCAGGCAAGTATACCTTGCCTTATTGTACTGGTTAAATTCTGTATTATTAACTGCATGTTTATTATTTTAAATTGTGCGCGTCCGAAAGAGACTCGGGTGCAGTCAACGGAGGAGTTGACGTTAGGACTTGTGTCTGACCTAGTGTCTAGTTGACCCACCTAAAGTCGTGGAGTTATTGGTATGACTCCCCAGGCCTTGACACATTTCTTACACGTGTTGTGAGTCTCATGTAGGGTATAGACTTGCGTATGCGGATGGCCACATGTACGTGTAGTCATGCAACGGATAGGGTTTAACTGCTAATAGTGATGCATGTTAGAAGACTTAGCAGTTATTAGTAGGCGGAACATAGACTATCGTGGTACGATGGCCCAATCATTGTCCTTGTTTGGTTGTAAGATTGGGCTACTGTTCTAGCGATAGAGTATAATCCAGAGTTACGATGCCTCGGCGTAGTAGCTAAGGCGTGTTGTGGATACAACATGCATAGATTATTGGGCGGGGAAGAAAACTAGTAGGTGTATGGGACACCCACTTCCTTTATTCAGAATCCCCGTTCGACGGAACGATATGGACGTTATATTATGCAGATTCCCCGTTCTTCGGAGCGGTATGGACGTTATACTATGCAAATTCCCCGTTCTTCGGAGCGGTATGGACGTTATATTATGCAGATTCCTCGTTCTTTGGAGCGGTATAGACGTTATTATATTAAAGTGCCCAGGTATGGGGGCATATGTGGCATATACTAGCCTGTTGTCACGACTGGTGAATTACGTCAGCATATGTCTAGTCTACACTTTCCCATACACCTAAAATTGTCCTCAAGTCGCATTGCACTTAGATGGTTAGGAAACCCTTGAGTTTTTACAGTATGTACTTTATGGCATGCTTTTATGTATCTTGTTATGTCCCTCTGAGGACCTGGCCCTTTCCAGGTGTATTGTTCATGAGTATTCGCAGGAGCGCAGATCCGGACTTGCTACGTATATTGCGATGGGGTTTTCTCTTCGAGCCGTGATTGTTAGTTGATATTCTTATATTGCATTTATTATGTTTATCTTATATTCCAGCTCGGTAGTGGATTTGTTTCCATCCGACTACCAACATTAGATGCTTTATATTGAGATCTAGTTATAGATATTGGTTATTCATTTGGTATATAATTTCTGTGGATGAGATTTAGTTATGCCCTGTGACATATATGTTTACCACTTGTGAATTTTTATTCATATTACAGCGTACGTGTGTTATGGTTTCCATATATTGGAGTGCCATATTCATACGGCTGGCATAATTACGTATCCTGGTCCTACGTATTTTTGGGACTGGGGCGTGATACAACGCCCAGCCTACGCCACAGAATCGACAGTAGAACATTGTCTAGGTAATCTATCTAACAATATAATAAACCACCAACAATGATAATATACTCAATCACAGATTTAAGATAAAAATGGGCACGAATCAGATAAAGAATAGAAGTAGTCACATACAACTCATGAGTCTAAAATAATATATCAATGAGTCTGAAAGAAATAACAAAATAAGATGGAGACAAATCCAGTACAAAAGAATACTAAAAAACTACAAAACTCGGGTCAACTGTCTCAGTTGGGATAAGTCCCTC